>JAUJPP010000007.1:11980641-12505125 GCA_030562195.1 Nipponacmea schrenckii | reverse complement strand
TACCGCTTTATTTCCATCTAAAAATAGATATTTATTCATTTGACTGAGAAATGAACATATTGTCTAGTTGGTTCCATATTTTATAGGGGATCCTTTCTGGAGACATCACTACCTGCCTTACAACATATCATCATTTTCAGAGAGAAATTAGTAGTAATTATTAGTAGTCTCAGCAATTAGAGAGTTGCTCCCCTTTGATCATTTCCGGACCGGAAATCTCTCATTAATTCCAATATAGTTAGTAGTGAAGATGCACAACAACAATATAATACCACTATAATGTCAACATTTACCCTTAATTTCTAAATGATCCAATTTCTCTGTACGTGCTGTAAGTGGAAAACAAAACAAAGCTTTAGTGATCTTCTACATTGACTTTCAACATTTCAAAGGAGTGATAACATGGAGAAACTGTAGGTGGAATCCTTATTACACATTTATTACCACTGTAATACTCAGTTGATTCCGGCTGAAACTTCAACTGTTGGTTATGGTTTTTTAAAAAATTAGAAGTTGTGTACAATATTACAAGTGGATGGTGGAAAACTGTATTAAATTTTCAGGGTAACTAGTATATCGCTTTTAAGATATTTTCCAAACGAATTTTAAGATAAAAGACTAAGAAACCGTGTCAAAGCTCGAGATAATCTTCTCGACTGATGCTGGAGATTATAAACAAACAATAAACAATATTCTACTCTTTTCCACGCCAAATTTACACCTCTATATACCAAACAACTCGCTAAATAACCTTCTCAGATTTCACTAAACCAGTAGTCTTTTAATTAGATAAAATTCTTATTCCAAGAAAATTGGTTAAAAATGGTAAATATCCATTTGAAAAATACCGGTCGGACCACTGAAAGGGATTATAAATTAAATCCTGGTGCTTATTGGGGTATGTTTACAATTTGATCAGCGTAGTCAACACCACGTCCAGTTACATTCAAAAATATTCAACTTGGTGCAGATTAATCGATAATTATGAACCTAAATTTTCTTCAATCTCCAAATAAAAACATCAGACTATAGCGGCTTATTTGAAATAAAATATATAACTATTTGACAAATTCTCAGTGGAATTCCAGAAATCAATATTCTAAAAGTCTTCACGTGCCTGACCCGACCTGTGTACTTTACAATATTTTCATATTTTGTCATTTCTCAAATATTTGCATGCTAAAAACAAAATCATGTTTTATTTTCTGAAGGTAGATAAATTCCTACCAGTTTCAAATAAAAATCATTTCAATATTTGCTATGAAAACGATCAAAGTCGGGGCACGATGCATGAAATCGTATCCGGATGCGATTTAAGAAATTTTGTTTGCGTTTATCAAAATCAAATAGAAAAGTTTGTGGAGATTTGGTTCAGAATGCGGAGTTTAATCTCTTGCCATGTCCTTGGATTATTTCAACTTTTAATATCTCGATAAACTTCTTAAACAACGTTCCAGACTGCGCGTGCGCGTAGGGAATTATCTCACGTGTTATATAATCTCGTGCTGGCTGGAATCTGCTGTTCGAGTACAGGCCCACCGAATAAATAACAAATTGGAATTGACTCGCGTGCCATTTCTTTCAAATATTACAGGTAAATATGGCTGGTAAATTGATATTTCAAAAATCCTAATGTTTGGCCAAGATTGGTTGTGAAATTCTCGACCGGAAGTGTATTAGAACAGTCCCGAGGTAAATAGAAATATCATAATAATCTGCCAAATTTTTTCTCAACCTCGACACGATGTTTGTTTTCGGAGTTCGTACAAAGTTTGACAACCATATTTCAAGATTTATCATAGGAAAAGAAACGAAAAATTGATGTTTTACTAGCTTGTGTATTTGTTTTCAAATGTTTATTTTGTGATGTTTACACAATAAAAAGGTAAAATAAAACAAAAATATCGATAATTTCCAACATTTGTTTACCCTCTATGTTCCATTTCAAATAAAGTTGAAAAAGTTTTAATCATTGCCACTCGCCTGCTGACTCGAGGCATTCCCAGAAGATTTGGGGGACAATATTTTCTTTAGAAATGAATTCCAAATTTGAATTTTTGAGGAAATGGCAGTTATAATGATATAAAGAATATGTCAACTGTTGAATAATTTATTTTAACCGTAAAAATGGCGAGAAAAGATGGTTATTAAAATTAGGTTTGTGTCAACTAAATAAATGGGAATTTTATATTCCTTAAAATGGAATGGATTATGAAGATGTTAAAAAAATTAAATATGAGACGGAATATCGTTTGTCTTTTCAGTATCTCAATGAAAAAGTTGCACAATGTTTTATTTGATTTATAACAATAGAATGTTAAATCACCCATCGATATATCAATCAATATTTATTGCCGTTATTGACTGTTAAATTACCTATTATAGAATCTAGGAGGCAAGGAAATATTCATACTAAAGTAAAGAACAGTTGACCCTCGTGAAAATACTCGATATCACGTCCACTGTTTACACCAAGTTTAACTGAAATTCTTAATCATATACAAACTGAGTACAAAGTCTCAGAAGGATGGGTTGTTAACATTCTCTTTATTTGAATAAACAAATTTCACCTTCGTCCTTCTAAATCCCAAGTTTTAGTTGAAACAAATACAGGGTACACGTTCAACAGGGTACACGTTCAACAGGGTACACGTTCAACAGGGTACACGTTCAACAGGGTACACGTTCAACAGGGTACACGTTCAACGGGGTACACGTTCAACAGGGTACACGTTCAATAGGGTACACGTTCAATAGGGTACACGTTCAATAGGGTACACGTTCAACAGGGTACACGTTCAACAGGGTACACGTTCAATAGGCTACACGTTCAATAGGCTTCACGTTCAATAGGCTACACGTTCAACAGGGTACACGTTCAACAGGGTACACGTTCAATAGGGTACACGTTCAATAGGGTACACGTTCAATAGGGTACACGTTCAATAGGGTACACGTTCAATAGGGTACACGTTCAATAGGTACACGTTCAACAGGGTACACGTTCAATAGGGTACACGTTCAATAGGCTACACGTTCAATAGGGTACACGTTCAATAGGGTACACGTTCAATAGGGTACACGTTCAATAGGGTACACGTTCAATAGGGTACACGTTCAATAGGGTACACGTTCAACAGGGTACACGTTCAACAGGGTACATGTTCAATAGGGTACACGTTCAACAAGGTACACGTTCAACAGGTACACGTTCAATAGGCTACACGTTCAATAGGCTACACGTTCAATAGGGTACACGTTCAACAGGGTACACGTTCAACAGGGTACACGTTCAACAGGGTACACGTTCAATAGGATACACGTTCAATAGGGTACACGTTCAACAGGGTACACGTTCAATAGGGTACACGTTCAACAGGGTACACGTTCAATAGGGTACACGTTCAACAGGGTACACGTTCAATATCCAAAAATAAGATTTTAATCTTCAATCGTCTTACCAGTAGAGATTTTAAACCTGAAGTGAATATTGAATATATAATTTGTAGGAGTGTTAGATATAAAAAAGGTTTGTTTTATTGAAATAGTCATAGATTTTATAACGTAACATTAATATTGAATATATAATTTGTAGGAGTGTTAAATATAAAAAAGGGTTGTGTTATTGAAATAGTCATAGATTTTATAACATAACATTGACTGACCTTTGACCCATGCTGCTATCGATGTAAGTTAGTAATCTTAATAGACTTTTTTATTTCGTTTTTTGCTTCTAAAAACAATAACTTCGTTTGCTAATACACAATACTATAGTTATTTGTCCCATGTTATGAGCCCAAGTTTAAAAACGTTTTCAACTTTCCGGGTGTAAGAATTGATGAGTAGGTTTTACTTGTTTTCTTCACCTGTCAGCACCATGCGACTGTCATTTCTATCTCATCATTCTATTAAGATACATGTAGTTCACTTTCAACGTGTATTTCACAGTTCAAATATAAATTTTATATGGTACAAGACAGGGATATTAATTGAGACTTGACTTCTTCTAATATTAAAAAATTACCAAAAACATACATCACATAAATGTTATTAGCTATGTGAACACTCTGTAAAGAAAGATTGAAAAAGATAAATCCATAAAAGGAATCTCTTACATACATTTTGCCTTTGAATTGTTCTCTAGTTTTTGTGTACTTCCATGCCAGATTTTTCAGCCTGAGAAAATGATATTTTGTACTCGATGATATAGCGGTAAATAAACATACAGACTGTATATTTTTCATTGTTTAAATTTACTTTAATTGCTCGCCAAAATTTCTGTGTAAAACGTAGACATGAAACGTTGATGATTATAAACTTGTGTCAATAAACACAGATCTGGAATGCAGAAAAAAACCTCCGGTAGATTATAAGATATGATGTAAGAATTTAGAAATAAACAAATCAGACAATTTGATAAATATAGATCCTCGATATTTCTTTTGTCTTTATGTGAAATATTCTCGATTTAGATTCTCATACTGGTCACCCATTTCCCAACCAATAAAATATATCATTAATAGCCACGAATCAGTATAGACAGAAGCGATCAAACACTACCGGTCCGAACAGCATTATGAATTGACAACAGGGTTATTGTTTACTGGATACGGTTGTTGTTTGGATGGTGTGAGATCAAACTATTTGTGTGAATATGATAATGTCAATCTCAATATTGACTGGGAATAACTTCTCATATTAGACTTGATTATAGTCAACTATTGTTCTTTATCATTGTCTTTAGATTACCTCTTCATAACTCTCCTCTAAACCCTATCATAGTAATATCATAAATCACGTGACTGGTTAATCTGGAATCAAACACATTCTCAGAACTTACAAATAAATCGGCGAATATCAGGGATGTTACAAGCTGTGAATCATACATTGAAATCTTATAAATGTTATAGATACTATATTTGTACTTGATACGAATTATTAGCTGAAATAAACGTTTTATAAATAAGTATTCGGGGCTTATATAAAAGAAAACAATATTAATTTGTCGTTGAACAATGAGTAGAAGAAAGAGACACAGAAGGGTTGAGGTTTCCAGGAGTCTCGAATACCAGGAGCTACAAAATAACAGTAAACGTTAGTATAGTTTAAGCCCAAATATCGTCAAGTTAGCCTTGAGGAAACCGTTCAACGGTCTATACTGGACATCCACTGACCGCTGTCCACTTTAACTGTCCACGTAATTGTAGGTTTTATATCCAGTTTAGAAAGGTACAAATTATTTTGTCAAAATATTGAAGATAATATGACTAATTGGTGGGCGTGGTCAAGAGGGGCGTGGTTATTACTTCCGTCAGTAGGATTAGCAGTAACTAGAAAATGACGTTTATAATCCGGTATAATAATAGAGAGATTTGAAATCAGACGGATTGAGAATATTAATGGCTAATATTGAAATATCAAATAATTTCAATAAATCAAGGCGGTTTATATCTAAAATATTTAGATTAAAAATACAACCAGTTCCATTCAGTGTTCATATCTACCATGAACATTCTGAAACTGGCTTGGTAAACTTCGCCTTCTATTTGAATGATCAAATCCATTAGATGCTTCTTGTTAATTTTTGATTGATTAAGATTTTATATGACCTTTAAGGCCTGTGGTTGAATAAAAAGCCACCCAAGTCATTTACAGATAACCACGTTCCTAATCTGTTGACCAGATTCAAATTTCACTGTCCCTGGTCTATCATTTCAGGTCTTGTTTTGACACTTATACTCTAATGATATAAACAATAAAACTAGACGAGTTGTTAACCCTTTAAAACCCGAGTAATTAACCCCTGTATTCGACATAGTTCTCTTCACAGGGATTAGTTTAAATATGGTGTAAAACTGTTGACCCTGAGAACGGTGTATCAGATATCTAGATGACCCCGTACATTTAAACCGCTCTACAATCAAACTTATAGTAATATTTAATATTGAAATATAAGACAAAGTTCTATAAATCAGCGACTGGCTTCAGGATGCTCGATTCCAACTGACTGCAAACCATTAACTTATCATAGATCAACCATTCACACATCGTGAGACGTAAAACTCCATTTCAACTTGGTTGAATTATAGATATAAAGATATGTTACCCTGGACAATAATATAATAAAAATATATTTCATATCTAACAGTAAGTATTACCTGAATTATCTCCAGTATTAAAATATTCTTCTATAACCCACACATTCTGTATTATTCAGGTCTGATTTCGGGCCATTGAACAGCTGACGGTTGGTGTGAATTTATAGACCAATGCACCACATTCAGCGCCATAGTCAGTTAAAAACTCAATTTATTAATTTGATATTTCATGTAGTACAAAGTGGGTTTGCTTTTTTTCCTAATAACGAAACTTTAAAGAAAATGATAAGTAATAAGAACAAATAGGAATGTGGTGGATATACATTCAGTACCCTGTTCGTCAACGTGAGCGACATGTTTTACCCTTACTCCGACTCGAGACCCAAACAACAATATATATTTATTTATATATCTGGTAAATATTTGAAATCTTAGTCACTAAGATATCGCCTGGTAAAATATCTATAATTCGTTTCCCGTTTAAAAATGAGACGAAATATGAGATTTTTATCTTTTTATTTATTATAATAACTGAATAGAATTACACTGGGTTTAACATTCTTTCGTTTCATAAAATATTAAAATGATATAGTATAATTATAGGTGATATTTTTAAATGAGCCCAGATTAGCTGTAATAAATTTCTTGGTCTATTTCGGTTCACCGACTCCCCACAATGGTAGAATTATAGAAAAAGATTAATTTTAATTTCTGTTCATAATATCTTGTGTAAATATGAAAATAAATCGGAGAAGATATTGTTTCGTTTCGGTAGACACTTGTCTAGATTTTTTTACGATCTGTGAATTTCACAGGTCTTCAAAATAATATAATATAAGTTGTTACAATGAAGGTTGTTGATGTTGAACAAAATAATATAATATAAGTTGTTATAATGAAGGTTGTTGATGTTGAACAAAATAATATAATATAAGTTGTTATAATGAAGGTTGTTGATGTTGAACAAAATAATATAATATAAGTTGTTATAATGAAGGTTGTTGATGTTGAACAAAATAATATAATATAAGTTGTTATAATGAAGGTTGTTGATGTTGAACAAAATAATATAATATAAGTTGTTATAATGAAGGTTGTTGATGTTGAACAAAATAATATAATATAAGTTGTTATAATGAAGGTTGTTGATGTTGAACAAAATAATATAATATAAGTTGTTATAATGAAGGTTGTTGATGTTGAACAAAATAATATAATATAAGTTGTTATAATCAAGGTTGTTGATGTTGTATGGATCAATAATATTGGGAATATCAAGTTGTGAATATGATGCAAGGGTGAGTGAAGATATATATCAATAAGTATGGATGCAAGGGGTGTTGAAGTATACAGAGGATAAGGTAATTAGTATTGATGCAAGGGGGTGAAAGGATAAATGGGGGTAAAGTATGGATGAAGGTTGTTGTGAACATAAATATAAGGTTAAGAAATGTAACAAATACTATAATTAAATAATCTGAACTCGTTTTGGACAAATTAATAGTCGAATATCCACGAGCATTGTTGATGACCGTGACAAACCAATAATACCTTTATCAAAAGCTGTAGCGGGGTGTTGAAGATACAGATAAATATCAATGTTACGAATTTATTGAACAAATAAAATGGAGTGTTAAAATATTTGAAGTTGTAAATAATATAGGTTAAATTTATATATAACTTTTTAACTGTGACAATTAATAGTCCAAGCCCGACATTTTTGACAAAGACAACAAATTTTAGATCAAATGCGATTTGATTGATCGCTTAAAACATCAACACATAAATAATTTCATTTTTGACACTTTAAAAAAAGGGGTCCTAAGAATATTTGGTTGTAATTTTTGTCGTTATTCGACTGTTAAACTGAAAAAGATGTTGACACTCAATGACACGATTGCAGTCAACGATTTAAAATATAATTTTAAACATTGTAGGGCGGAAAAAAGGTGTTGTCTTATAACGTTTGATTAAAAGATAGATTACTTGATAAGATGTAAAAATCTGCAGGTTGTTAAAACATGATTATATGATTGATAATGTCACATTCGAAATTATGAAACGATGTGAACGAGAAAAGATACATTTTATTGACACTAATACTAAATATTATCTTACTATTCTCGTTCTGTCAGTTTGTGACAGCCTGTCAAAACTGATAATTGGTAGAAATATCGCAAAAAAAAAACCCAAAAAAACGAAGGGACCTAAAACTACATACGGCTGTAAAATATAGAGATTATAGAAATAAACATTTTACTCCGGCAGATATATACTCGTATAGCCAGATAATGATAATAACAATGATGATAATACAGCAACTTCAAATTACTTTCACAGTTAAAACCCATGAACAAGTTTGTTACCAAAATTCACTTTGTTTAGATGGAAAACTAATTTCTCTTCATTCTCCAGGTTATTTTTCAAAATACAACGTTTCGACAAGTTACAAAATACTGGTGGTATAACTTTATAACAATATTTAATTTTATTTTATCCTGCAGTGACGTCCTGTAGCTTTTGTAAAAAATAAACCAACAAAACACAATGGTACGTAATTTAAACATCAAGAATGTTTTTTGTAGGTTTTCAAACGAGTAGATATAAAACGTGCCAAATTTCACTGGATTTTGACACCTGTAAATCCAAGAAAATCTTCAAAAAACTGGAAGTATTTTAAAGCTATAAATAAAATAGAAATAAAAAGGGAAAGTAAGTGCGAGATATTTAAAGAAAAGTAAAAAAAGACTGAAAATGTCAATAATTGTTCTCAAAAGAGAGAAAACAAGCGAAATTTTGTAAGTAAATTTTTGTGAACTATTTGATTATTTGTTTCCTGGGGTCGGGATTATTTTGTTCAATATTTAAACATTTGTTTTCGGCTGAGATTTGAAATTCCTACCCCGGAGAACGAAGAAAAACATTGACATAGCCTAATATTGGTTGATATTATTCTATACCTTTTATATCCTCTCTACGGTGGGTGGTGGATTTATTATACCTACAAGCCCGGGGGTAGAGTACAACTTTCCTTTATTTCTCGTATATTCTCTTTTGTTGATCTGGTTGTGGATTTAATTAACCTTCTAGCCATGGATAACAAGTGATTCCAATATATCTAACCAATATTCCCTATCAAACCTCGACCAGTGAACAGCGACAACTTTTGACCTTCAGTTCCGTTCCAATTATTGAGTTTCTGTTGACAACGGCGATATCTTTTTGTCGTAGCACACAGTGTGCATTTAGAAATATACCATCATTGAAGGGTGGGGCACGAGGCATCATAGACAAACCAACATTCATCTCCGTTCGTATGGTTTATAATTTTCCCACGCTCTCACCCACGGGGATGTTGACTCAGGTATAATCTATGATCCTAACAAAAATTCTGAAAATTCTTTTCTCCCCACGATTTTATTTTTCATCGATTTTTGACAATTTTCTCATCACCCAATATTTGAAGGAAGTCATGTGATCATGTTACCAGGGTCGGGAATAGATTAAAGAAGTTTTTGTATATTTTCTTTTTCTACTTCCCATAATCTCCAAATATTGTCCTTTTCCAAAAAATTCCAATCTTCCTGTTTGGGTAAACTACAAATTTCATGTTACTGACATTAAATATCAGGTTTAGAATATTTAGAACTGCGACAGCAAACAGTGTTCCAAAATCAAATTCATTAATATTTTAGAAATATCTCTAATATGTCAATTTTCTAAAATATGTAAATTATGTAAAGAACTAAAAAAGGAGAGAATAAGTGTAAAATTTGTATTTTAGTCTCACCAATTATCAAACTTGGTTTCAACACTAAAACAATCAGTAAAAATCCCGAGGGTAAATATCACTGGCGCCACCGTGCGGACAGGTTGAAGATAGATCAATATTGAATTATTACGGACCGTCATTGGACTGTGGACAGTCCTTCCTTTGAAATATCTACGAACAATGATTTCATTTTACTGTCATGTTTTCGATGGACGCCTGTAGAAATTGTCTGCTATGTTTAAAATGTGGATAAACATTGCTCCTTCTCTATCATCCTCTCTTTATACGTTACTGAAACTGAAAGTAGAATATTTAGAATTGTCTTAACATGACAGACAAATACAGGAAGTGACGTAACTAATTAGTCGCGTGTTTTGAAGCATTTTGGTCGTGTTGACACTCTAATAAAAACATTCATGTTAATCTTGTATATCCCGTGTCCTGTCCGTAAAGTTTTAAGTTCTGATGATGGACACGATGAAGAAATCTCATAGTCACTAGTAAAACACCCCTAATAAGCAAGGTGTCTGTTATATCGCCCCCAACATAAAATCTGACTGGTGCTGTACGACTCAACAATATCATTGTGTTAAATTAATCAACTTACAAGATTCTATTTGATTCTGAACTAAGATTTGTATTTTCCCTTCTTCCACATTTTTTTTTTAATATTGTGTGAAAATTGTCGTCTGCAGCGATAAAATCTATCATCATTCCCGCCTTTTTCATCAGTCAATTCTTACCAATAACAACTATAATATAATTATGATAGAAATAGTACCGTAAAATTACTTAAAGGTGCTGTACCGGATTTTTATTTTTCACAGAGACGAAACGACAGACGACAACATCACAGTTGTTTTAAACTGTTAAATTTAAATTGCTTCACCATTTTACTCCGAAACAAAACAATCACAAGATAATCCAACTAACATCACCTTGAATCTTAATATCTTTATTTGATAACTAATACATTAAATATTACATTACCCTGAAGTTTTTAAAAACATTGGAGGCAGTAGAATGTTTGACAAGGTTTGGGGAACACTCTTTGACGCTGTATACACTCTTAAAGCTAGGACTAGTGTATGGTTTATAATATACATACGTGACAGTTCCCCTTTAAACATAAAATAACATTTAAAGACAGGTGTGAAATATGAATATTTTCATTCTATCTGTCACATGACAATCACGTGATCTATCAGGTAGAAATTAAAATAAAGATGAGAAGAATAATGAAGATATATGAGAAAAAGTCTGAAAACTGAAAACTGAAATGAAAAGATGGTAAATAAAATTAATTTTAATTTCACCAAATAGCCGATTTAGTACAATTTTATTTCGTCAAGGTGTCAAAATATTATCTAGTACCATCTATATCAGACTGATGGGAGGCAATATTTCACACTCAAGGTTATAGTCATATACATTATAAACAATATATATACCAGTTGATACATCAACTAGTCCAGTAGTAACAGGTGCCCTGAAAGGATAAGCATATCCAGTAACCATCTCTAACAATTTTACGAGATAGTTCTTCAGGACTATGACTATAAATGTAAAAAGTTGTATTTTTTTTTTATATGATGTTTTCGGTGAAAAATCTCCCTTATAGAATCTTAAAAAGTTATGATAGTTTAAATATATCACGTGTTTTTATCAACCAATCAACACTTTAGAGGTATTAATCACGTGATTAGTGTATATAAATGGCTATTAAAAGTATAATTATCGAAATGATGAAAGATGAAGTCAGTTTAAAACTCTGTAATGTATCTAAAATATTATTGAGAAGAACTTGTCGAGATTTTGATGGATTGGTCCAACTAAAAATAGAAATTTAGACAAAGATCTGTACGTGTGGTCGTGAAATAGATCTGTTTCTTGAAAAAAGTAATTTCGATTCTTTATTCTGCTTTTAGGACACAACAAAAAAATGAATAAAACAATGAGTTTGTAATAATAGTTAATAGATACATATTTCAGACCAGACACGAGGTCACAGGTCAAGTTATGGCCGTGTAAATGAGGTGCGTGTATGATAATTCTACAGTTTGACATTTCTGTTACTTGTCTTCCCTTTCTCACTAATACAATATATATATATATATCCTCTGTGATATTTTATTCCTGAGTTCTGGTGATTTCATCATCTTCGACTGACACGTAGTTCCAGAAATATTACATGAAAGTTGTATGTCATACTAAACAGGTATACTATAAAAGAAATATACAGTTAGGACTTCAATTATAATACAGTATCTATGGTACCTTGTCACATGGTAATCTGAACAGTATTAAAGAACCACTGTGATGTGATTTGGTTAAGAAGTAGGAAAATATAAAAAGGCATGTTCCAACTGCACACTTTATTTCTCAGTGAGTCGAAGATGGAAGAAAATAGATCATATTCGTTCCGAGATAAAAACGTGTGTCATAAACGTCTGAAAGGACGAGAAGATGTTAATTAGAGGGTATAATAAATCAGATCAAAAACCTGGAAATTATCGCTTTGTTTATAGCTTCTTGGTTTCTCTCAATGTCATATCTTATCGGATTGTTTTGCCTTCAAGGGGATATTAAGAGCACGTGCTTCAGACGAGCAGAAGTGACCAATGAAATGGCGATTACCACACCTAAGATTTAATTACAACATGTTTTGGGTGGATTGATGGCCGCCATGTTTTCAAGTATTTGTGATAAACTCAGTAATGTAGAATAGTTCAGTCTTTATGATTCTATTTGATCTAGAATAAAGATGTTTAGTGAAACACTTCGCCTAGATTAGATAGAATACTACATTTACTAGAAATAGACGGCAATGTTCAATTTTGTTTAGGATTAGTTGATCGAAAAACATACTATCCTGTCCAACTAGCCAATAGATTGTTTGGTACAATGACAGTTTTCTGTAGTCAGAATGAGACTAGAGTATACCAAACTATCGTGTCTAACTAGCTAGTAGATTGTTTGGTACAATAACAGTTTTCTGTAGTCAGAATGAGACTAGAGTATACCAAACTATCGTGTCTAACTAGTTAGTAGATTGTTTGGTACAATGACAGTTTTCTGTAGTCAGAATGAGACTAGAGTATACCAAACTATCGTGTCTAACTAGCTAGTAGATTGTTTGGTACAATGACAGTTTTCTGTAGTCAGAATGAGACTAGAACATACCAAACTATCGTGTCTAACTAGCTAGTAGATTGTTTGGTACAATGACAGTTTTCTGTAGTCAGAATGAGACTAGAACATACCAAACTATCGTGTCTAACTAGCTAGTAGATTGTTTGGTACAATGACAGTTTTCTGTAGTCAGAATGAGACTAGAACATACCAAACTATCGTGTCTAACTAGCTAGTAGATTGTTTGGTACAATGACAGTTTTCTGTAGTCAGAATGAGACTAGAACATACCAAACTATCGTGTCTAACTAGCTAGTAGATTGTTTGGTACAATGACAGTTTTCTGTAGTCAGAATGAGACTAGAACATACCAAACTATCATGTCTAACTAGCTAGTAGATTGTTTGGTACAATGATAGTTTTCTGTAGTCAGAATGAGACTAGAGTATACCAAACTATCGTGTCTAACTAGCTAGTAGATTGTTTGGTACAATGACAGTTTTCTGTAGTCAGAATGAGACTAGAGTATACCAAACTATCGTGTCTAACTAGCTAGTAGATTGTTTGGTACAATGATAGTTTTCTGTAGTCAGAATGAGACTAGAGTATACCAAACTATCGTGTCTAACTAGCTAGTAGATTGTTTGGTACAATGACAGTTTTCTGTAGTCAGAATGAGACTAGAGTATACCAAACTATCATGTCTAACTAGCTAGTAGATTGTTTGGTACAATGATAGTTTTCTGTAGTCAGAATGAGACTAGAGTATACCAAACTATCGTGTCTAACTAGCTAGTAGATTGTTTGGTACAATGATAGTTTTCTGTAGTCAGAATGAGACTAGAGTATATCAAACTACCATGTCTAACTAGCTAGTAGATTGTTTGGTACAATGATAGTTTTCTGTAGTCAGAATGAGACTAGAGTATACCAAACTATCGTGTCTAACTAGCTAGTAGATTGTTTGGTACAATGATAGTTTTCTGTAGTCAGAATGAGACTAGAGTATATCAAACTACCATGTCTAACTAGCTAGTAGATTGTTTGGTACAATGATAGTTTTCTGTAGTCAGAATGAGACTAGAGTATACCAAACTATCGTGTCTAACTAGCTAGTAGATTGTTTGGTACAATGATAGTTTTCTGTAGTCAGAATGAGACTAGAGTATATCAAACTACCATGTCTAACTAGCTAGTAGATTGTTTGGTACAATGACAGTTTTCTGTAGTTAGAATGAGACTAGAGTATACCAAACTATCGTGTCTAACTAGCTAGTAGATTGTTTGGTACAATGATAGTTTTCTGTAGTCAGAATGAGACTAGAGTATACCAAACTACCATGTCTAACTAGCTAGTAGATTGTTTGGTACAATGACAGTTTTCTGTAGTCAGAATGAGACTAGAATATACCAAACTATCGTAGCTAGTAGATTGTTTGGTACAGTGGTAGGTTGTTACAAAATGACTGTTTCCAATGTATAAGGAAACCTCTATGCTATGGTACAATAACTAACAGACATAACGCCCCCTCTCTATGTATAATAAATGACCCCGGACATATATTGGACTAATAAAATAAGAAGATTTGAATAATGAGAGTTAATGTGAGATGAAAACAAGATGGCTGACAGGGTCCAGTCCCAGATTGAGAACAGCCTGTGATAAATTTGATAATTTCGTACCTTTTATTTCCGCCATAACTCAGATTTATCTTCGTCAGATAATTTAGTTGTGATAATTTTATTTTATTTATTGATTGTGGCTGGCCTTTGGTTCTGGTCAGTGCTGTCGGTCAGTTTGATTTACGACCCTGGATCTGCCACCTGGGGCTTGTTTCACTAATACTTGACTTCAGATAATTTGGGTGTTGCAGTCCACTGGGTGTCCAATCGCTGAAATTTATTTTACATTTAATTTTGTGACCAATAGCATAACCGTATTTACTAAAATCTTGCTTAATTTGTTTTATTTTTACCTCATTATTAGGTTACAGAATTCCACCATTCTGCGATGACGGTGATCCTACCGTATTTAGTCCACAGTTCTATTACTTCTGTATAACTACCCTCGAGTCACTCTTCAACTACTCTGTTGAGAGAAATATATTTGATAGCTGATGTATATTTCAGATAGTTATTAAAAATATTTATACCATTCCAGGAACCGAACCCCCACCGTCAGGTTCAAACAATTCATCTCAAATTGTGTATTGGTGTAGAAAGAGAACTCTTGTTTATCTTAATATACACGGTGATATAAAACAAGGGCGGTGTAGACGAACATGGAATTCGTATCATCCCTTGATAGTATTGAAACCTGAAAGGTGCTAAATACTTCTCTAAAAAGGATCCCGACTGACAATAGTAAACCACATACCATATTAATAATATAGTTAGAAAGTTTTTCATACAGAATGGTACCAGAGGCCTAAAAGAGGAACAATGTGGAATAGAATCCAGTTGTTACCAGAGGAACCTCGACTGTACCATCTGGAATATAGTGGAGATATAAAGGAAATATGAATCGTTTTTATCCAGAGATAAACCATGTTTTAACAGTTTTAATATCGAGTTAAGTGGCGGAGAATAATATCATTGAGAGGGGAAGTAGGTTAATCGGGAGGGTGGGGCGCCGGAATTAGTTGTGGGGCAGGAATACTACAGTTTGATAGAGATCCATTATTCATTTCTAGTTAATGTTCTCATACTGTAAAGAGAAAGAAGAATATTCATATCCATCCTTATATCTGGTTTCTCCAACATCTTGAAATTCACCAACGCAGTCCACGGTAGATAGCTTTCACTTCCACCTTTCTGCTAATTGACTAGTTCAATGAACGCAGCCTAAATTCCATTGTTATCCCCTAGAGCAGAGTAAAGTCGCCCAACCCTTTACACAATCACCAACCTAATATCAAAACGAGAAAACTTCCAAATCTTGTGTGAACTCCAGGAATTTGGGAACCTGTCAGCCCACACACCTGGCCTCAAAATGATTTATTTTGAAAAGTAAAATTTAATAACATCCGATGAAATTGAAGGCGGAATTAAACTGAGATGAAATTATGAGATTTATAAAGATAATATTATGTCAAGTTTCATGCTGGTTAATCATTCTCTACCAGAAATACAGAGTTAAACTTCATCTAAATACCTACAGTGTTAATATCAATATCACTCATATCTTCATATACTACCGATATTTACAGAGAAAATATAACACCATAAATTTATAATTCCAGCAATAACTTACAGCTGGTTTGAAAATTAATTGATAATTTAGAAAATAAATAAACTTTTTATATGGTTTTTACATCAGTACCAAGTACCTGACAGTATTCCTTCAAATTGAATATTACATCACCAATATTATCTATAAACTCGATGAGAGAAATATTTTGATTTCGGTCATTATTTGGTTATAATATACTAATATCAACTTGAACCATTTTAACTACAGTATATAGAAAGACAACAAGCTGTTATAAAGAACGCGTATGACTAAGTTAGTTAGTAGGTATAGCGTTTGGAAACTTTGTATCTTATTTACTCCTCTCAGTCACTTTACTGCCTATCAGGATTGACAAATTCCACAGCGAGGGGGCGCTCCAGTCAGTGAGAGGCTATTTAACTTCAATATGTTTAGATAAGATCCAACAGAGCCTCGCTTTGACACCTTCCCTAGTAACCATAAGATAAAAGACATTTGGCGCGAAAAGAGAAGCCTAACTAAATATCGTCTGTTAACGAGACTGCACGTGGTCTGATAGAATATATTCACGAGGGAGAGAGAATATTAAAGAAGAAAAGATTTAAAAATCATTTGATCTGAGCTGTTGATGAAATCCAAGATAGCCAACTAAAATTGTTAGATTTGATAAAACTATTTCATTTTGCTTTGATATGATATTTTGTATCTTGAATAAATACAAACGACCTACAAACACGTCGACAAACGAAAACATCTCAACAGTCAATCTCGGTTAACCCAGTCTCTACATTGCCTCCGTTAACTTCTAGTTTAGAAAATTATATATATACCGATTATTTAACTAGCTATTCCTGTTGGTAGTCCAGTATTATTCGTGAACGGGTCAAAATCATGGATTGTGTAACTTTCACTCTTGATGAATAGCTGTTCAGATCCTGGCATTTTCTTTCAAACATTGAATAATAATAATATTTTATTTTCTAGAATAGTTCATCAAACGTTTACACGTTCCTGATAATTCGCCTTTCAAGGGTAGTCTGATAAAAGGGAGCGTGTCGATAAGCCAAAATCAGAGCTAAAGATTTAACTTTTCGAAAAGTGTTAAAAAGACTGGTAAAACAAGAGTACAAATCATCTCGTCATTTTACAAGAGTATCTAATTTATTTGACTTTTCCCATGAACAAAAATTATTGCATCTTATTTTTTTGATACCCGAGACTTTGAACCGGAAGAAAAGTTATTTATGTTTTTCTTTATTAGAGAGCATGGTGGCCATATTTGTTTTCTTGACAATTCACTGGGATTGATGTCTTTAAGTCAGGGTATATTCCCAGTTTTGGAACAATTTGATATACACAGCACTGACGATTGGAGCTGGAGTAAGTGGAAGTGGGAGTGGGAGTATGGAAGGGAAGTGGCAGTGAGAGTGTGGGAGTGTGGGTGTTGGAGTGTTGAACTGGAAGAAGGAGTGGTGGGAGGGGGTGGCTCAAGACGATGTAGAATAAAGGGCAATAACACTCTCCCAGTTGGGGTGGATGAACTCCGAGCAGGGGTGAGTTGGTACGTTTCCCGCGCAAATAAATTCAGGATAACAAACGATATTTTTAATTCACCCGCTTGTCGTCTGTCAAAATTAATGACGTCATGTTGTTAGGTCACGTGTATAAACATTGTTTAATGTCTGTGTGTATATTAATGATATATTATAAAGTATATTTTATTTTATAAATGATATCTGGTTTATAAGAGATGACAAGAGGTCGTAAATTAACCCCAAATGAGTCAATGAGACTTGGTGCATCTACTTCAGGGCAGGGTTCAGTTTTCGGTGTAAATCTCGAAGACACCGATACAGCTTCCCAAGTAATCTAGGCTAGATATTTGCAATAACAGGTTATATCAGGTACTTCAATATTTATAATAACTGACTGGGCGAATATTTCCGGTCGAGACTAGCACTAGATAAGTCAAGTCTGTTGTAAGTGGGTTTGTTTTCTGTCCAGTTTCACAGATGTAAAGACATGAAATCATGGCTTATATCGACTGTTAAACCATCTATAATACTCTATACATGATAAACAAGAATTTGTCTAGTTGGTGGTCCTTTCCAGTATCTAGTAATAAGAATGAAGGCGGTGTATGAAGACATGTAAAGCACCTGCATATACTACATGTTTTATACCACACGTTAAATATATAAATATTAATAGAAAACAATGTTATTATAATATACAGTAACAGTGTTTGATGTTGTTGGTGGTGGTTATAATATACAGTAACAGTGTTTGATGTTGTTGGTGGTGGTTATAATATACAGTAACAGTGTTTGATGTTGTTGGTGGTGGTTATAATATACAGTAACAGTGTTTGATGTTGTTGGTGGTGGTTATAATATACAGTAACAGTGTTTGATGTTGTTGGTGGTGGTTGTAATATATAGTAACAGTGTTTGATGTTGTTGGTGGTGGTTATAATATACAGTAACAGTGTTTGATGTTGTTGGTGGTGGTTATAATATACAGTAACAGTGTTTGATGTTGTTGGTGGTGGTTATAATATACAGTAACAGTGTTTGATGTTGTTGGTGGTGGTTATAATATACAGTAACAGTGTTTGATGTTGTTGGTGGTGGTTATAATATACAGTAACAGTGTTTGATGTTGTTGGTGGTGGTTATAATATACAGTAACAGTGTTTGATGTTGTTGGTGGTGGTTGTAATATACAGTAACAGTGTTTGATGTTGTTGGTGGTGGTTATAATATACAGTAACAGTGTTTGATGTTGTTGGTGGTGGTTATAATATACAGTAACAGTGTTTGATGTTGTTGGTGGTGGTTATAATATACAGTAACAGTGTTTGATGTTGTTGGTGGTGGTTGTAATATACAGTAAAGTGTTTGATGTTGTTGGTGGTGGTTGTAATATACAGTAACAGTGTTTGATGTTGTTGGTGGTGGTTATAATATACAGTAACAGTGTTTGATGTTGTTGGTGGTGGTTGTAATATACAGTAACAGTGTTTGATGTTGTTGGTGGTGGTTGTAATATACAGTAACAGTGTTTGATGTTGTTGGTGGTGGTTATAATATACAGTAACAGTGTTTGATGTTGTTGGTGGTGGTTATAATATACAGTAACAGTGTTTGATGTTGTTGGTGGTGGTTATAATATACAGTAACAGTGTTTGATGTTGTTGGTGGTGGTATATATACAGTAACAGTGTTTGATGTTGTTGGTGGTGTTTACAATGAAAGTGGATGATAATTTGGTGGATGTCCTGTCAATGAACAAAAGGTGTGCATGACACTGTGTGGGTTGAAACAAGGTGGCATGACGCTGGTAGGGTTGAAACAAGGTGGCATGTTTGTCAGGGTTGAAAACAAGTGGATGTATGTTTGGGGTTAAAACAAGGTGTGCATGACACTGTCAGGGTTGAAAACAAGGTGGCATGTACTGTTAGGGTTGAAACAAGGTGGCATGACATGTCAGGGTTGAAACAAGGTGGCATGACACTGTCAGGGTTGAAACAAGGTGGCATGACACTGTCAGGTTGAAACAAGGTGGCATGACAATGTTAGGGTTGAAACAAGGTGGCATGACACTGTCAGGGCTGAAACAAGGTGGCATGACAATGACAGGGATGAAACAAGGTGGCATGACACTGTCAGGATTGAAACAAGGTGGCATGACATGTTAGGGTTGAAACAAGGTGGCATGACACTGTCAGGATTGAAACAAGGTGGCATGACACTGTTAGGGTTGAAACAAGGTGGCATGACACTGTCAGGGTTGAAACAAGGTGGCATGACACTGTCTGGGTTGAAACAAGGTGGCATGACACTGTAGGGTTGAAACAAGGTGGCATGACAATGTCAGGATTGAAACAAGGTGGCATGACACTGTTAGGGCTGAAACAAGGTGGTGCATGGACATGTTAGGATTGAAACAAGGTGGCATGACACTGTAGGGCTGAAACAAGGTGGCATGACAATGTCAGGATTGAAACAAGGTGGCATGACAATGTTAGGGTGAAACAAAGTGGCATGACATGCAGGGATGAAACAAGTGGCATGACACTGTTAGGTTAAAAAGTGGCATGACATTGTCAGGGATGAAACAAGGTGGCATGACAATGACAGGGATGATACAAGATCGGATTAGAGGACGAAAACAAAATTCTGTTTGGAGAGTTTGTCAGGTTAATAACAATAGTCTGCTATGTGTATACTTGCTTCATCTTTGGGTTTTTATATACTGAGATACTCGAATCCATGTTCTTTCTATTCGCCAAACAAACTTGTTGATCAAATTTACCATCGCAGAAAGCCGTTGATATGTTTTAACTGGCTTATCTCTACAGAATCACGATATGAAAATCTGGTAAAAATAAAAACAGAGAAGATGTGATCAATCGAACGCACCTGGTTCATTTTGAAGTTTTTAATTAGCCCGATAATAAGTTCACAATATTTGACTGTAAATTCTGAAACCATAGCTTGAACTCTTCTCCCCGGCCATCAAAACAAACAGAATTTAACAAACTACAGGAAACTGTTAAATACCTTCATGATTGATCATGTACAAGGGATACCTTCATCAAGAAATTATATTTTATATTTTATCACATGATAACTATATGTAGCCCTTGGTAACCAATCTTACAATTTCTGAAGGAATGTATATCTTAACAAGATAATAGCAATATGATGAAAAAATACTGAATACGTCACACGTGGATTGACGAGAGTTTAATGGGAAAGTGATATTTGACATGATTGGGTCGAGCCATAAAGGGTCAAAAAAAGATAAAGCGCAGATTATTAAGAACCAAATTCTTGCAGGTTTACTCTGCTAATATTTTCATACATTTACAGCAAACTTAGACAATTTTTAAAAGGCAAGAGAACGTTTCTTTAGGAATGATGATGACTCGGCGTTTATGAACTTTTTCTCAATCGAATAATAATAGTTTGATTCTCAGCCCATACATTATACAACAGGGGCAATAACTCAACATGTTTCACTTTTAAACCATTTATCAAGAAGCAGGAGAGGAATGAAACTATACACGGGGCTTCAGAAAATATAATCTGGACAACACGTAATATGGAATCTACACGGAAACAAGCTAAGCAAACTGATAGATCGTCAGGGGGAGTAACTCATGTATTGTTGATACTAACCCTTGCACAGAAAACTAAAAGGGAATCCAAACCCTAGAGAATGTTATCATGTTAATACCTCATACCATTAGAGTAGGAATAAAGAAAAACAAATCTGGGGAAATTCTGACCACAAATTTTAATAGTTCTTCATTATCTATACTGGACCTAATTAGTACGTTCGATTACCCAGACTGATTATACAGGCGGTACTGGCATTGGAGAACCTGGATATACGAAGCTACCTAATTAGCAGACCACCTTCTAGAATATGATTTCTTTATTTGTATTATTAACCGAGACTAAATACAGCTATTTGTCTAATTGGCAGTAAAGTTCACATTGTATAGATACCATTGTTTTTATTAGCAGTCATCTTTAACTCACTAAATTACAGGAATCGGGAATTCTTTCGTTTCGGTATTTTGTTAGTGCTTCATTGAACAATTTTAAATCTTAGAGAATATAAACTTATAGCCCATTCCTGTCTCATATTTCAACTTTTCAACTTTTATGGTTGGCTAAATTCAAATATCAATTTTGTTTTGACCGGTAATAATTTAGAGGTGTTATTCTAGTTTTGGATCTTTAACCTATAAATTGTATGTTTATGTATTGGAAATCAAAGTTCTATAGTTTCTGACATTACTAACATAAAATAACACAAGATATGGAGTTAAAATACCAGAAAACGATTATCTAACTTTCCCATTCTATCTGTTATTTAATATTTAACAAGATGGCAGATCACAGATCAAACAACAATAAAACTTTCGTTTGAGGAAATTTACTGATGATTTCTTCATCAAACACGTGAGAGATGGTTGGGTTTGTTATTTCACACCTATATCACTGGATTACAGTTCTATTCTATTGTCTACGAACGTGATGCACGCTGTCGATATTCCACCGATTTCAAAAATCACCACACACATTGCATAACGGCTCAACAAACTATTTCAAACGGAAGCACGAAACCGCCATTTTAATCCGCCATCTCCTTTTATCCCATGACGTAATCATGTTGATTTTATGACGTTTTGATAAACTGTCGTCTGTTTGGAAATAATGACGTAGTAGCGGTCAATGAATGACCCCACGGATTTAAAAATTGGCCGATCATGTCCACGCGTGACTTGAACAATTTATATTGAAAAATCCTTTAAACACTTGAGTTACATTTCAAATAAAATATTTCCGCGTTCAAATTTTGGAATGATTAGAAAGAGCGTCTGTGATATGAAACGAATGTTTGATTTGAGGAAAACGGGGATGATTTTTGTGTATTTAAGACTGAAGTTAAAATGGATATTAAAATGTGTAAAATTCGACTCAGTTTCATCATTTCTCAATTTTCATTTCATTTAAATTATTGCATGATTGGGGTCACAGAGGTCATAAGAAACTTAACGTTAGAGTGAAACATGATTCTTCAAGTATTCGATATTCTTTGATGTTCAAGTCGAGTTGAATAGATGAAATCGCACATCAAAATCTGTGAAATATTTCCAACGACAGCAACTCTATCTGTCCTATTTCTAATATCTCTTCACCAGACTGGTTCTAAACAGGAGTGTAATATACAACCGGAAAACAGGGCGTATATTATACAACAATGGGTTTCTCTGGACCTCAGGCAGGACTCATACCAGGTACCATATATACATTATTACCTATCTCGACTCTCTAGAAGAGATGTGAGTTGGACACAGTTGTAAAGTGATATCAGGTGTTGGCATGCCATGACAGTCATAAATACTATACAGCTCAAAATTATCAAGTTATACACCTCAATGGTTTCTCCATACACGACAAGAATATATACCGCAGTGTTTAGTAGCCGATACACGTTCCATGGTTTTAATAGGTATAATAATGATACAGAACAACTTAAAAGGTTAGAGTAGCTACATGATAAATAGAAAAACGAAAGTAGAAAAACTGTAAAACGAAAGTAAACATTAATAAATAAATGTTAAATGGTGACTCCCTATCTTTAAAATTAATATTCTAATTAGGTTTTAAAGGCTGTCTCCTACTGATATAGATAGAAATACAGTAAGTATGAAACGGATATGTTGTGTCATACTAACCGTGAAGCATGTGGTCATCGGAAATCATCAGAAGTGTTAGATCAGAAAACCTCATTTAAATTGAACATGAACCTGTTGGCGGAATTTTTGCATACTGATTGGCCTTTAAAATATATCCCACTAGAGCAATGGGTTGAACCTATTTAGGCCTAGAAGAAGTAAAAAGAGAAGTTCAAGCATAAAACAAGTAATGAAAAGGAATGGAAATTTAAACAGATTTTATGATACATTATGCTTTTGATATTTATACTTGTTAGGGTTGGTAGATTTACTACTGGATTACAGTATATAAGTTATTGTGTTAGGTTACCTTTACTGCAGCTAAACTAAACATATTTACTAGTATCTTACTCACATCGACTTTTTATTCAAAAAATATTCAAATAATCAGTGGGGTTTTGTTCACCATCGCGCGTGTTCTGTGTCCTATGGGTGCGATATGGTGGTCAACGCGTGCATTATAAGTAGTTAATATCTTTGATGTCACCGCCATGGTTGTCCGCCCTGGTTTTAAGACTCTAGCTCCAACTCAGAATTAAAATTAGTTTTGGGTTAATTTACGTGATTTTTGTATTAAAAACGAATTTCTTGTTGTATATTTTAGAATTAAAGATTGATAAAGACTTGAGATGAAATCTAATTGTAACCAAGGTGTTAAATTTGAGTCTTTTACCAATTTTTGGGTAGAAACGTGTTATTTTGAATTCTCATCACGATATAGACTGATAATAGATATCACCCCACTCCCTAACTTTCTCTGACATTTACAAAACTTTTCAGTTATAAACGTGATATTTCAAATTAAGCGAAAAAAGTGAAATTTACCTGTGAAAATAGAAGGTAATAGTGAATGAAGATTAGAAAGTAATTTAGATATATTAGCTGAGAGAAGTGACGCCTGATTGAAAGCGTGTGGAACTCTCTCGACATATCTATTATAAATTTACCTTTACTTGTATTTGATCAGGTAGTCAATAAAAACTATTTGAGAATTAATTAAACTTTATAATTAATTACTGGTATTGTAAGTGTCAGTTTATTTGAATAACTTCAGTCAATTACGAAACTAAATAGCACCTCTCCCCCATCAACATCAAATCATTTACCACAATTCTTTGTTACAATCTTCATTTTGTCTGAGACTTAGTAAGGAACAAGGGGCTGTAGAGGTAGGGTAGGGAAGGAGGTAGGGGAGGAGGTACTGTCTACCACTAGAAACAAGAAATGGGAAAACGGGAGAGAGTTACAAATTCATATTCAAATACATATAACAGCCAAGGTAGCTATGTCCTATAGATGTACAATAGTGCAGCCTACATTTAAACTAAAAATTATGTTTTTTGGAATCAGTTTCCTGCTGTAGATTGGTGAAATCAAGAACAGAGTGCAAACGGGGGTTAATCTAATATCACCAATATAATGACATCATTCATTCCAGAATTAATATTAAATTGACCTTTGGACCCACAGTTCAAATCATACATCATGACGTCTGCTACTTTGGTGACGTCTTCAACATTTGAAGAAAGCGGGAAATTGACAATAACTGTTCATTTGATATCACGTTCGGTACGAGTCGGTAATTTCCGCTGTTAGTAACTATTAGCTCGAGGATTATAAGTGATTAATAAGAATTTATTTCAGGTTATAGAATGGTCTTGGTATTATAATGAAGAGGTGGTGTATAACCAACTATTGGAGAGAATGGTATTATAATGAAGAGGTGGTGTATAACCAACTATTGGAGAGTATGGTATTATAATGAAGAGGTGGTGTATAACCAACTATTGGAGAGAATGGTATTATAATGAAGAGGTGGTGTATAACCAACTATTGGAGAGTATGGTATTATAATGAAGAGGTGGTGTATAACCAACTATTGGAGAGTATGGTATTATAATGAAGAGGTGGTGTATAACCAACTATTGGAGAGTATGGTATTATAATGAAGAGGTGGTGTATAACCAACTATTGGAGAGTATGGTATTATAATGAAGAGGTGGTGTATAACCAACTATTGGAGAGTATGGTATTATAATGAAGAGGTGGTGTATAACCAACTATTAGAGAGTATGGTATTATAATGAAGAGGTGGTGTATAACCAACTATTGGAGAGTATGGTATTATAATGAAGAGGTGGTGTATAACCAACTATTGGAGAGTATGGTATTATAATGAAGAGGTGGTGTATAACCAACTATTGGAGAGTATGGTATTATAATGAAGAGGTGGTGTATAACCAACTATTGGAGAGTATGGTATTATAATGAAGAGGTGGTGTATAACCAACTATTGGAGAGAATGGTATTATAATGAAGAGGTGGTGTATAACCAACTATTGGAGAGTATGGTATTATAATGAAGAGGTGGTGTATAACCAACTATTGGAGAGTATGGTATTATAATGAAGAGGTGGTGTATAACCAACTATTGGAAGATGGTATTATAATGAAGAGAGTGGTGTATAACCAACTATTGGAGAGTATGGTATTATAATGAAGAGGTGGTGTATAACCAACTATTGGAGAGTATGGTATTATAATGAAGAGGTGGTGTATAACCAACTATTGGAGAGTATGGTATTATAATGAAGAGGTGGTGTATAACCAACTATTGGAGAGAATGGTATTATATATGGTTTGATATAGAGAAATGAAATTCAGATAAATATATTGTTTGAAATTGAACTGATTGATATAGAGATATATATATTTATAAATTTGACGATTTGCATCCGGTGAATGTTGAATGAACACCGTTATCCACATCATAAAGTTCAAACATAATATAACTTTTCAATTGGAACATTACCTGATGATGGTTCTGCAGAGATTCGGCCCGAGCACATAAGACAACAATTAGTGTATTTAAAAGATCTACACTGGAAACTTGAAATCGTA
This sequence comes from Nipponacmea schrenckii, assembly GCA_030562195.1. NCBI lineage: Eukaryota > Metazoa > Mollusca > Gastropoda > Lottiidae > Nipponacmea > Nipponacmea schrenckii. Next base: position 12,478,753 of record JAUJPP010000007.1, on the reverse strand, counting down.
ATAATATTTTCTGCTCGCTTTATTAAAGATGATATTATAGGGAATGAATTTAGGAAATTTTTTTGATTAAAATGGTATTTATGTAGACAACTATTCTATCAGTACCGAGGTGTTAAAGTCTAACAAGATCTTGAACCCTGCCGAGTGTCATCGTGTCGTCTGTTTGACAATAATAGAAGAGAAGAACCAAAATTGACCAATAACTTGCCGAGTAACAATATGACATTAGAGAATATGGTTGTGTTTGATTTGGAGTCATAATCCTGGCCACAAGGGTTATTATCTGTCACTTTTATTAGAAATGATCGTCTGATCAATATTTTCCCGCGCTTTTCGTGCTCATAACGAGATTTTCCCCGCCAAATTTACCCCATCAATATGACGTGATGACAGCAGATATTATAGTTCCTGTTCCACACCACACACCATCGGTCTGGAATAACACGGCCGGGAATATCTAGTTTCTAGATTGACCGGAACTGTATCACGTGCACTGTCTTGTTTAAATGTCCAGCATTATGATGAATCTGGACGAGTGTCTCGGCCTCGGTTCCAATCAGCAACACTAAATTAGTAACAAGGCATCCTAGCTACTTCTACTACTAGTTATTATACATTTCTTTATAACATATTGTTTTAAATTCTCCAAAGTTCACTTGTAAGCAAATTTTAAGTGTGGCATTGTGATACACGAAAGAGTCACTGAATCAAAATTAGGAATCGAAGGATGAAAAAGTAAATAGGAGTCTCCAGCAATCAGCGATGTTAAAATTTCAGACTATTGACTCGCTGGGTACAGCAAAATGTCTTTTTGCCTTATTTCTATAATTCTATACAAACAAAAACACACGAGATATTTCAGATGAGTACTTCTCGATGGAATTATTCATGAAAGTCGAGAAAAGCGTGTAGTGTGAAGGGGACTTGATGAGTAGAAAATGACAAAGTATCAAACCAAGATAAATTGGCAGAAATCATGACAAGTAATGGCGGATGATTATTTATAAAATGTAGTTCCATCTGACCTCACGACATCTTCCATTTACCCTCTATAGTCAATAATGTGATAAATTTGTCATATCGCTTTCTGCAAATAATCTTTTCTTCATCTTGGAGCAGACGAGATGTCAGTTTCCCGCCATAAGTTTGCCGTCTGCTTCATGGCGCGTGTTGAGGAATATTTGATCATTGAGCAGACGTCAAGAGTAAAAGGCAGAAGTGATTATGATTGTAATAAGAATGCAATCCCACGATTATTTCTGTTTGTACAAGTTATGGGTTGTTGTCAAACTTGTAGAAATAAAATAAAACCTTCATATTGGATGGAGATTGAACTTTCACGATTGAGGGTGGAAATCAAAAAAACCTCTTTACTTTATACCGAGACATTATTATATATTGCATATATATTTTAACTATCTGTTTAATTGGAGTACTTCCCATCTCTTCATTATGATATCCCCAATTCCTTTCATGGTACCGTTGTATATATGATTTATACAATTAGGTAAAACTATAAGCTTTTTGCTAAACAACTGATTTACATACATCATAACAATCGGTTTATTAGCTGAAATAAACGTTTTATAAATAAGTATTCGGGGCTTATATTGTTGGTCATTCTTAAAGAAAACAATATTAATTTGTCGTTGAACAATGAGTAGAAGAAAGAGACACAGAAGGGTTGAGGTTTCCACGAGTCTCGAATACCAGGAGGTATTCCACTCATCAAATGTTGCTTGTATTCTATGAATAACTTTGATATACCATACATGGGTATATCACATAAATAATCGGGCAAATATCAAAGGGGAAGAAATTACTCTTTATTATGTCGGGTGTAGTGAGACTAAATAGATTGTTCAAACCCTGTATAGTGAGACTAACTAGACTATTATAATATCAGTGTATATTATAATGTAAATAATTTATCAAATTTATGATTCTTTCAAATCTTTATTTACCACATGTTTCTCTCTATCATATTATACGCATGCGTAGTTTATCTAATAATTATGACGTGGTATTTGACACCGAGCAGAAGTCTGAGACTTTTGACGTCTGGTACACACAAGTTAAAGGGGCTCTTCCCAGTTTCTATTGATTTTTAAATTATTTCAATGAAATTGAGTTTTACATGCGAGAAATATGATTCTAATTTAATTTAAGAAATGAAATGGAGTTTTCCGTCCTCCTTTTCTGAACCTGATAGAACAAGTGGATTCAGTGACGTCATGTTGTGACTGTTGTCTAGGTTGAATATGCGACTTTAGCCACTTTATAATTTTAATGACAAAAACCCACGATGAGAAACAGTCAAGGCCATTATCGAGATTACAAACAATTTAAAATAAACTGTGTCTGCCACCCCGAGCTATGATATAATACACCAACTTTAATTTTAATAAGTAAAATAATATATACATGGACGACCCGGATGTAAACAATACGTCACATAAATTACAACCTATTATCTTTTAAAACATTCAAAGTGTCATGCCAACCTCGTTTTCATATCTCATACATCATCCACGTCTGATTCTTCGCGCCAAAGTAAACGCACACCTGCTACATGCCTCGATTTCAACTTGCAGTTCAGTAATAATTACTTGTATTAAGTATAAAAGGGCATGGTAATTTACTATCTCATTGTCTAAAATATACAAAATAAATTCTGGGGGTTAAATCTGATTTTATTCCAGAAAGAAAAGATGTACGTTCCAGTTCATTTCGATGCTACCTTCATTCAAAAATTCATATATGACTTCCCTTTCTCACTCAGTCCCAATAATACATTCAATTGTGCGTTTATACCACGACATGGATATCGAGTCTGACAAACCAATTCCACTGCATCAGGGACTGAGTGACAGGAAACTTCATTCCATGTACCACCAACATATTCCTTCAGTCCCATTGATCTAGTCTGTGAGTTTATATAATAGAAATACGCATATCGTTATACCCCGTGTTGTAACGTACCTAATAGATACACTGGTCATTATAAAATATTATACATTAACTCATCCCTGAAATAAACCAAACATGATTTTTCCATTTCAAAACATAATTTGATAAATCTCCTACACGGGTAAAATATTTTATAAAATTACGACACGAAATATTGAGATGAAAAATGGTTTTACACCAGTGAAAGTGTTGTTCTATTTGTTACCCTGCCCTGTACCCAATTCAACTACAGCTTTCATGTTTTACAACACAAGAGCATACAATTTGTTACGTTTTCAGATATATGATCGTAATTAAAACAATCATATCAAAATCGAAACCAGCTTCTTGTTTAACACTCCTGATTGATTGTGAACGCGGCTTTCTTCGTATCGTCTTCAGATCTTAGTTTGAGTGCAGAAACTCAAAGAATATGAACGAAACGAAACGAAATGAAACAAAGATAATTATATATTATAGAAAATAAAGGTCTTAATTTAACAGAAAGTTATTGAGCAGATTGGTGTTTTTATTGTAAAGTTTTATTAAAATGTCATCCATTAACTTGATAATAATTATCTGTTAGAATGGAACTGGTTGTTAGTTGGAATGTGGAATAATTACGACCGGTGAGAAACTACGCCTAACGCATACAAACACACCCCAACACACCAATAACAGATACAAACACACCCAATACACCCATAACACATACAAACACACAAAAACACATACATAACTTATACAAACACACACATAACACACCCATAACGCACCCTAACGCATCCAAACACATACATAACACTTCCAAACACATACCAACACATACCGCTACTGTCTCATTCTAACTAGCTAATTCACATGGAAGAAAAATCTTTGAAATAATTTTCCAATAAAGACAAAAAAAAAAAAAAATTACTGTGTAAAAGAATGTGAGGAAGAAAACATTAATTACACCGTTTGCAGGTTGTGTGACATCAAATGAATGAGGTGACAGGGGAATTCTATGGTCGCTCAATCAATCCGAGTTTAAAGGGGAGGCTAAATTTCATGGTTATCGATAAAAAGTGAAAAGATAATTGTATAGTAGAGTCGATATATCCGCCATATTGAAACAATGTCACACAATGCGGAGATTCACCAAGTCTGGGGTTTGATTGACATTTTTAATTATCTTTAATTTTTTAATTTTTTGATTAAGTTATTGTTCCTTCCTAGGTCTGTATGTCTTATGGAGAAATCAAGCCCTTCACCAAATCATGTCCTCTAAACTGGAGATACATATCAACATCACTATATCAAATGATCACTGTCAATGAATCTTGTTAATTAGACTGATCATCAAGTAATTAGCCTAACAGCACAATAAATATAGGCATAGGAATAGATCAGCGATTGGGTGCCAGAGGTTCGAATCTCATTATAAGGCATTCAATGACAGTGCTTTCGATCACAGTCAACTCTAGCCCCATAACAGCACAATAAATATAGGCATAGGAATAGATCAGGCGATTTGGTGCCAGAGGTTCGAATCTCATTATAAAGCATTCCACTGACAGTGCTTTCGGTCACAGTCAACTCTAAGCCCCATAACAGCACACTAGATATAGGCATAGGAATAGATCAGGCGATTTGGTGCCAGAGGTTCGAATCTCATTATAAAGCATTCCACTGACAGTGCTTTCGGTCACAGTCAACTCTAAGCCCCTACCCTTAAATGTAACATAACAATAAGTTAGTAAAATGACGAAGTAGTATATTTTGACCGTCATGGTTGTCCATAAAAAACTCTTCAAGAAGGAGTCTGAAAAAGATCGTCTGCTCCACGTGCTGTGTTGCTGTCTGACGTTTTCATGCGAAAATTTGTCAAATCTTTTTTGGAAGCATGAAGGACTAATTTAAAATGTTAGTGATGTTTGTAACTTTATGAACTAAGAATTAGTTGACAATTGTGGAGCGTGGGGCGTTTTGACTGAAGTCAGAAGTGGGCCAAGCTCAGAAACTGCACGTGCTAGACAGAAGTGATTGGTTTTCCTCTTGTGAAAAAAGTGAGTTTTGGAACTAACACGAAGGTTGTCAATGGACAAAGATGGACAATGCGACCTCAATTTAAACTTATTTCTGAACTTTGTTGTCAGAGCAGTGATTTGTTTGTTTTGTTTTGACGGAGATGTGGATGAACGGTCAACGCCAAAAGCGTAAGTAAGTTTTTCGTTTCAAGCTCAACGCATGAACCACTCTTACCAGCTTTTCAAAAGAGTCGTTTGCTTTGAGATAATAGATTATAATAAACATAAAAAACAGTCAAACTGACAAAGCTACAAAATATAAACAAAAAAACATAAGAAAAAAAAATATCAAATAACACACCGCTCTCAATCCATCGGCTGTAGCCTACTACGTGTAACGTCGTTCCTGGCATTTCTCACATTAAAAAGTCAAAATGAAGACTTTGGTTTGTGACGATACTGTCAGTGTATGTTACAGAGCGTGCATTTATTCCAACTGCCGTGTTATTTCCGTCTATCACCGCGGGGGGTATCAATTGTTGAAAAAGGCCAACCATGCCGACCTTTTTATTGATCCTCGCAAGTTAAAGAGAGGTCCCTGGAAACTATTTGTACCGGAAGTGACATTGTAATATAATAGTCTTGAACAGTCAGATGGCAATAATTCGTAGTGCTAATTAACAAGACTGTTAAATATTTATGTCAATTAAAAAAAAATTTATTATTGATGACAAATGTTTTAAATTTTTTTAAAAACGGCCAATAGATCTCGCTATTTCTCGTGTCGTGATGTTGTAGAACTTTGATTAACTTAATAGTGATTGAGTTTAATAGATTATATTTTAAGAATTATGATTCATAATTGTATAAATTAATTCATAAAATATATCATTTGAACAAAGCTGTCAAAACGCCTGGTGTTTTATTTAGCGCCTTTCTTAAGTTATCTCCTGAAATATATTTATTAATTATTTTGCTCATAAAAGAAGCAATTTTCTTCATTCTGTTTTAACCCAAATAAAATATATATTATGATATAAAACCTACCAGAACTCCTAGAGAGAAAGGTAAAGTACAGTCTGTAAAACAAACATAGTTTAACTGGGATGGTTGTATTACACAATCTCATAGTAACCCCCCTTATTTCCCTTTTCATCCAACAGAACTCCGATAGAGCACCTGCCTTCACGTCTAACATACAGACGATTTTATCTTTATTGAGGTTATTGGAAGGATTATGTGTATTCATCTATTGGGGTGGGTGGTGGTGTGGTCAGTCTTGTGATCCTGACTATTTAAGACATGATTATAATAGTCTCAATCTTCCAGGATCAGGAGACAGGACTTGGGAGTGATTGGAACCTTGAAGGACAGTAATCTGTCGAGTGTTTAAATATAAAACTGTAAAATAGATGAGAATGTTCCCTGATATTTAAACTCCAGTGGAATCCGGGAATAATATGATAGCTTTTATCATAAACTGTAATAAATGATCATTTTTGTCTGAATCAAGCTGGTGGCGCAGGTATCGACAACTTTTACATGATGTATGACAACCAAACACGACAAAATATCTTCCATTTTTCCCAAAATATCATTTTTTTTTTTGTAAAACATCAAGAAAAATTGAAATTTGTCATTCTTAGAGAAATGTCATCGGGAGAAAAATCGATTCGTTAAAATTAAGACGAGCTAGAAGCTTAAACTTTATTCTAGACATCCAATTTGGTCAAACATTTAATTTCTAAATTAAGCATACTAATAAAAGGTAAAATGGCATATTTTCTTGATCCTTGATTCTGGATCCTTGATTCTGGATCCTTGATTCTGGATCCTTGATTCTGGATCCTTGATTCTGGATCCTTGATTCTGGATCCTTGATTCTGGATGCCCATTCTGGTCTATCAGATTAGAGATCAGGTAATCCAGTCTTTCTGTAAGTATTGGCACTGACATTACTTGTATTGTGGTGAAGGTTGGAGAACACCTAATGTCATCAAGATTGTCATGGGTAAAAGACTGGGACCAAGATTGATCGATGAATGTAAAGACGACTTGCTACTGACTATAAGACCAGAATCGTTAATGAATGTGTGATTTATTTGGATTTGATTAGACAAAAACTCGGATCCCATGTTCGGTACCGTCACTGCTTTATAAGATCCAAGAATCGGAATCAGTTATTGAACGTGTTGATGTTACTTTATTGAAGTTGAAAAGTCAGTAAATTTTATTATGACAATAAACTCAGGGAATTAAAGAATAGTTCGTGTTCAGTTAACTTTTACTTTTAAATAAGACAAGGGACACAAGATCAGGCGAAGTCCAGTTAGTGTGATGGGTTACTTTATAAATAAGAAAAGGGACAAAGAATCAGGCTGAAGTACACGTTCAGGGGTATAGACTTTTACTCTTATAAATAAACAAGGGACACAAGAATCAGGCTGAAGTCACCACGTTCAGTGTAAGACTTGGTTACTGGCGTTTACACGTTCAGGGTAAGACTTGGTTACTGGCGTTTACAATAAGACAAGGGACACAAGAATCAGGCTGAAGTCACCACGTTCAGTGTAAGACTTGGTTACTGGCGTTTACAATAAGACAAGGGACACAAGAATCAGGCTGAAGTCACCGCGTTCAGTGTAAGACTTGGTTACTGGCGTTTACAATAAGACAAGTGACACAAGAATCAGGCTGAAGTCACCACGTTCAGTGTAAGACTTGGTTACTGCGTTTACAGATAAGACGTTACTGGCGTGTACAATAAGACTGAGGTTACAAAATTCAGTATAAGACTAGGGTAAGATTAGGGAAGCGAAATAAGAATGAGGTCACAATGTTTAGTGTTAGAGACCCAGCATCCAGGGTTAATGATTGAGACTCAGCAACCAGAGTGTCAGCAGCCAGAGTCCCAGCAACCAGAGTCTCAGCAACCAGAGTCTCAGCCACCAGAGTCTCAGCCACCAGAGTCTCAGCAACCAGAGTCTCAGCAACCAGAGTCTCAGCAACCAGAGTCTCAGCCACCAGAGTCTCAGCAACCAGAGTCTCAGCAATCAGAATCTCAGCTACTAAGATAGAGGAGGTTTGGGTTTTACAGAAGATCTCCTGTATTATCTAGTTCCTTGTGTAGTAACTATAAACACGGCTATAGTGCTGAGTTCCTGGCAGCCTTTGTTGTAAAGTTACCCTGAAAGTCAGTATCTTTTGTGACCCAGTGTCAGTATTCTTGTTTTGAAGCTGGGATAGTATTGTTGGTTGTAAACCCACCCTGAAAGAAAGATGGTATCTCAGAAATAAGAAATTGTTTTTGTCTGTGAAGGGGATTATAGAAATGTAATAATCCCCCGACTTTTATATTAGTCTTTTATCTTCTCAACAATTCTTCCTTTTTATTTACTGAAGTTATGATTGAGATTTATCGGAGTAGACCAAGCATCTGGGTCGTCAACCTGAAGAAAACTGCATCTGAATATCTTGTGGGTACAGAGTCAATCAGTTGAAACTATTTCTATACACTCAACATTCGTAAACATGAACCAAGATGTCTTCCCCATCAGCCGAGACTACTTCCAGAACAAACAAACTCGCGACCACCAGACAGCTAAAACGAAATCTGGGGCCTTCTTCTCCAAAATTTCTATAAGATAAAATTCAGAACACTAGAATTGACTTAAGATTTCGAGAATAAGGGCCTAGTAGTCTGTGATATACTACATCGGTAGGATTACGATTCTAAGAAACAGTCCTTGAAACAGTAAGCCTCAGATTGAATTTAGAACTAGACCTGACATTATGTCTATAATATTATATATTATTATGAGGTTGTCAGGTGTGATAATGAACTTACCAGGGTGCCAGACAGACAGTGTAATATCTCTCACCTCAGTCACATTAATATCAAATAATAAAATACAACTATCTATATATACAGACTATAGTATAACAGAGGATCAGTCTCTAGAATATAAATCTCCAGTATATCTCTATCAGTAGGACACTAGGTCGAGTAGGACACTAGGTCGAGTAGGACACCAGGTCGAGTAGGACACCAGGTCGAACAGGACACTAGGTCGAGTAGGACACTAGGTCGAGTAGGACACTAGGTCGAGTAGGACACCAGGTCGAGTAGGACACCAGGTCAAGTAGGACAACGGTCGAGCAGGACACCAGGTCGAGTAGGACACTAGGTCGAGTAGGACACTAGGTCGAGTAGGACAATAAGTCGAGTAGGACACCAGGTCGAGTAGGACACTAGGTCGAGTAGGACCCCTAGGTCGAGTAGGACACTAGGTCGGGTAGGACACCAGGTCGAGTAGGACATAGGTCGAGTAGGACCCCTAGGTCGAGTAGGACACTAGGTCGAGTAGGACACTAGGTCGAGTAGGACACTAGGTCGAGTAGGGCACTAGGTCGAGTAGGACACTAGGTCGAGTAGGACACCAGGTCGAGTAGGACACTAGGTCGAGTAGGACACCAGGTTCAGTAGGGCACCAGGTCCAGTAGGACACTGGGCCGAGTACCTCCAGATCAAGGTCTTACTTCCAGTCTAATGTTATAAATTGAAGAAGAAAGATATATTTAAATCATACTAAGATCAGACCGATGAAAAAAGGATTATGGCGATTCGCCAAGTGATACATTGTTTTATTAAATTAATCCACTCTACTTTTATTATAGTCTGACGTCATCACCTATTATCTTATGAGAATCATCGATTTTAAATGTCAAAAGGTGCAAAAACACAACTTTCTGCAAACTGCGTTTTCAGTGAATCGGAAAATAAACTTTATAAATAATAAATCTACACCAAACTGTTTTTATTGTGTCTTATTCTTGACTATAAAGAAAATATAATATAGTCGTTATTACTTGTCTTTTGATTGAAACAGCCAATTCTCAGTTTGTTCAGACCACAGATAGAAACTATATCATAATTAAACTCATTAGGTCAATTCACATTTTACTCTAGATTGGGTGACCTACTGACAAAAAGAACAATTATCAGAAATCTAAAGGTTCCTCTATCATATTTCCCTGCCTGATGCCTATTCTGTGAAACCTTCCCTGCACAAGCCACTGTTAATTTTGATCAATTAGGGGAAGCCGTGGGGGGAAGGATCGTCAACAAGAGATAACGTGTTGTCAGTGGACACGGAATCAAACCCTCTAATACAACACAAGATAGAGACAATACCAGGAACATTATTCAATCTGTTTAGTTCTAGAGATTTGATAAAACGAGCGTCAAACTAATATTTATTTTATTCATGAAGGTGACCACAGAACGAGAGAACGAGAGAGAATGGTCCAGAACGAGAGAAACTGGTCCAGAACGAGAAGAGAAGTGGAATATTATCCAAGTTAATGTTGAACTGGTTGTGGGGGAAGTTTTTTAACGTGATGATAAATGGACTTATGATGTAAATCTGTAACCTCAAGAAACATTTGAAATCTTGGTATCTTGTTTCCCATCAACAATAATCACAAATCACTCATCATAAATTCGCGGTAATCAGCCCAATTTCCACGCATTATGACAAGCTTAATGGGCCAAAAAATCGCAAATTGCTCACTTTTTTCTGAAATAAAATAATACCAATTTTTAATAGTTTCACATTAATTGCTTCACCTTTTGTTTAAAATGTCTTTTTACCTCATAAACATCAACTTTTCTCTAATAATTTCCACAGTCGGATCGTGTGGTGGTTGTGGAGTGAATACTCTCTCGAATATAATTTATTTGTCAACTTCTCAACCAGTCGAAACTGTTATAGACGACCTTTGAGTTGTTTTACAAGATTAAAAGACGAAGATGAGTAATTGGAAGTAACGGGTGGTACTGAGGGATTCCAGTTGACTCGGGTGGATTTAAACTAGATGGTTCAAGTCTCCACAGTTTAGTTTCTCGAATGTTTCAAATTATACAAATGTCACTATTCTGGGTTTTAATTTGGGGTTTTGTTTTTTTGTATCTGTAATTCAGTCCACCTTGTTTTAAAAATTTACTGGGTTATATTGTCGATATACCATTCCATCTGAAGTATATGAATAGTTTACTGGGTTATATTGTCGATATACCATTCCATCTGAAGTATATGAATATTTTACTGGGTTATATTGTCGATATAACCTTCCATCTGAAGTATATGAATATTTTACTGGGTTATATGTCGATATACCATTCCATCTGAAGTATATGAATATTTTACTGGGTTATATTGTCGATATAACCTTCCATCTGAAGTATATGAATATTTTACTGGGTTATATTGTCGATATACCCTTCCATCTGAAGTATATGAATATTTTACTGGGTTATATTGTCGATATACCATTCCATCTGAAGTATATGAATATTTTACTGGGTTATATTGTCGATATACCATTCTATCTGAAGTATATGGTGTTATAAGTGGTGTTTATGAATTCCCGACTGTACATGATGATAGTAGTGATTATAATCTTAGATAGTTTTTATTTTGACGAGTTATTATGTAATATCAGAGAAAATCTTCAATAAATTTTCAACTTTGACCCGGGAATTACTGTGTTTATCAAATTATTGATAGATCAGATGGATTGATTGGTTCTTTTACTGCACGCCGTAACGAGAATCAGCATTTCTACATGATACGAGGGTTGGGGGGAGATACTTGGTATCTGGTAACAGACGTGATGTTCCCGAACACCGATATATAAACCTCCAACTTCCTGGGAACAGACACAGATACATTGTGGTGGATCAGAGCAACTGAAAACAACTGTTGACATGGAGAATATTATAAATTGCTGGATGTAACCGAGAGACATCCCTTCGTTCATGACATGAATAGAGTTGTCGTTGGCAACCAGGGGAAATTTTTATTCCAGATTTTTAAGGTGTAAAGGTTCACCAGGAAGTCGAGTTTATTAAAGTCATTGGAAATAAAAAGCTGAAGATAAAACAAATGAAATCTTATTCAACAATGTTTATTTTGTTTTTCATATGACAAAATATAAAGCTATGTCCTACATCCTTACATTGCCCCACCCTCCCTCCATCCCTCACAAATAAACAATTTGATAAACAAAATACATCTTCGTTAACCAAGGTACTTGAGCCACTTGCTGATTTAAGTAGAAAAGCAATTTTATTCATTCAAAAAGCAAATAATAATTCAGATACTGTGAATGAAATTATGATTACGGCATCATATTTAAAATCCACTTGAAATTTGTTTGCGATCTATTCACATGATTCGATTATCCAGACTTCTACAACAGTCATATATTGAGTGATAATCGAGACTATTTAAAGCTAAAGTGATGTGTAAAATGTATAACAATGTTCCACTGCCTAGATTAGGCAGCAGCAGGATTTAAAGCTTTTCAAAGGCAAGAATAAATGTCAATAAACAAAACTAAATAATAGAACAAAAAATCTTTGGACTAAGTGGATTCGAAGTTGTGAAATATTTCAAATACAAACAAAATCAGTAAATTCTCTTTACATGCTTCTTCGACCAACTACGCCAAAAAATAACTTCAACGAGATCAAAACGTTTTATAATAATTTAATATAGGCGTAAATGGTTGAATAAAAGGCAGAAAGAATTCGCTGAAATTGCTTTCGTGACTTGTGATATGTAAAACAGTGAAATTTGAATATTTTTTTTACGACCAGGACGGGTAATGAAATCAGTTTTAAATATTAATTTCAGTATTGAAAGTTATTGCCCGGAATATTTTAGTTTTAAACATCAGCTTTCGGTTTCTGATATCAATGTTGGAAAACATCGAAAACTTTATATTCAATAGAACAGAATAATATAATATTTTGATAAATATTTCTCGAAGAGTTAAAACGATTTGCTCAGCCGAAAAAGATAATTAAACATGAAATATTGTTCGTCCTAAAAGACAAAGATTTTGATATAAACAAACCTCGTTTTAACGAAATGTTGACTGTGTATGATGACATAGTAAATTATTAATTATTGTAAAACTTATTAAGATTATTTCGTGCCAAGTTTCATCATTCTCATTATATCTGATTTCCTGACGTTGATGTTAAAATCCTAACTAATTTTCTCTGCCCTGCAGGTCTGATTATTTGTATATTAATTATTTATTAGTCCCATATCTTCAATATCATCAGAAATATAATTTCCATTTTCTTGTCGTGATGATCGTAATAATTCCCGCTAAACTTTTCTCTAGCTCTCTCAATAATCACAATAAAAAACAAACTTTATTTTAATTATTCAGATAAATTTAATTAACCCACCAAATTAATTAGAAACTTACAAATTAATAGCTTTTGTTTGTGGGAAAATTCACTTTTACACCAATATGACAACAAACAAAACTGCAAGATTGAAAAATATTGCAAATTAGACAAAAAAATAAAGGTGGAAGGTGTAGACTGGAATAACAAGACATTGATTGCTTTAGAGGGAGGTAGTATTATAATAGTCTCGGATGTCAAGACTTGCGAAATTAAGACTAGATTTTCTAACATCAATATTTTTTTTCAAATTTTGGATTATTTCACCCAAAAGACAAGAAATAATAAACTCGAGCTCTGGTGTAATATCTACAAGATAAAAGATGAAAAAATTGAATGCATAATGATAAATTGTAGACTAAATACAAGGGGCTATATAATTTGGTAAAATGAAATTAACTTAAAGAAATGGATACATACACTGAGATATGTTGAAAATGATAAAAATGATGTCATATTAAACAAATACGTCATCATACAGTGACGTAAACATCAACGTCATAAAAATCAAACGACGTCACATACAACTATACGTCATTCTTACGTCAGCAAATAAACTATATATATATTGATAATAATGATAGGTATTATACACGAGATTATATATATATGATTAAAAAACGTTATATATATATATAATTATTTATTAACTACAACTCACAACCGAATGTTTGAAACCATTTCACTATTCACATGTACAACGGTATGACAACGTTTAATGTCAAATTGGTTAATGGAATGCAACTACAAGCACGAATTTTAAAGCCTTCATTTCATTTTGCTATAGATTGGATCAACTAAATATCTATACAAAGTTCTTTATAAAGCATTTCACGGCAAATATTTTCAAAAGTCAAAACCTTTGCCTAAAAATTGCGAATTTCTAAATCAGCACAATTATCTATACAATATCAACAAGAAAATCTATAAATCAAATCTATATATCTATTTATAACACAATTCTTTTCAAGCAATTCCTAAATCAGAATTACGATTTTCAACTTGAGGGATTTCACATATAAAGTTGTGTTCGATGGCCAAAGAACACAACAAGCACTATAGTACATTGTAAAGAGATTCCAATGTCAACCCGACTTGTAGAACTAATAATTGTCTATATACACTGCCGAGTTAACAGCTTTTGATTTTTAAATTTGACACAAATTATTTACACCTTGATATAGTTACGTGTCACTTTCACATTGTTATAAAAATGGGTTCACATACCCTTCACAAATCTGGAACCCTATTGGGTACCTTTGGTTCATCACCTTGACTAGATGTCTAACAGTAAGTTTTATTAGTTGATTAGCGGTAACAGTTTTAAATGTTTAACATATTCTGTCAATCTTGCAGAACACCACTTCGAACACTTGTCTTGATAATGATAACTTTCAGCTTCAAACTCAGCATCTTTCCGCAGTTGACTGTCATCCTTGAAAACGCATCACAATTTTCCCGTCAGTTTCTATCTAAGCTACGATAGCTTTTGGGGCCTCGGTGGTTGCCCCCTGAATATGGTGGGATTGGATATGTTGCTCCAAAGCAGCACTAGATGAGAAACTTTGAGAACAGATGTGACAACTTCCAGCTTTCCATAACCACCCCCCTGCAGCAGACCCAGGTGAACTCGAACCTTCAGATGGTGAATCCTTGGTTTGTGGTGATGATGATGCTGAAGCCGAGTTTCCGGAAGATGTTGACCTCATGCTGAGATCAAGCTCACCAGAGGACGTGGTCAGGTTTTTAGGTTCTGGTGATTTCTCCATACTGCTATTCCCATTCGGCGAATCAGCCTTCTTCTCCGATGGACGCTCGAGTTTTGGTCCAAAGTGAGGCATTCCTGGGTGAATAGGCATTCCCATACCAGCTTGCATACTCTGAAGAACGGACAAGTCGTTCATTTTAGGATTGAGTCCATTAAAGAAAGGAGGATACTGGAAATAGAAGTCTGGTGGACGTTGGGGGAATCCCTGGATGTAAGGATTCTCCTTCATATGAGACATCATGAACGGTGGTTCAATTGACATTCTCCTGCCTCGTCGAGATGGACTGTTATTCCACATGTGAGTTCCCATGTGCACCTTCAGATTGCCCCTGGTTGTAAAAGCTTTACCACAAACGTTGCATTTGAAAGGTTTATCTCCAGTGTGAGTTCTAGTGTGGATCATGAGAGCACTGCCACTAGAGAAAGATTTCTGGCAGGTTGGACAGATGTGTTTGCTTCCGTTGCGTCTTGTGAAAGGAGATTCGTCGCTATTATTGCTATTATTGTTGGCGAGTTGAGGGTTGTTGTTATTAGTATTGCTGGGTTTGGAGTCCATCTCAGGTGATGATTTGGTTGGTTCGCGTTCTTGACTTGATTGACTGACTGGGGTATTCTCGGTGGTGGAGTTTTCCGTACATGATTCAAGATCTTTTGTGTCTTGAGTTCTATCAGAGCTACTGCTATTTTCATTAAATGAACCGCTTGGAAGATCTCGAATCTTATGTGTTAGCATATGCTGACGCATGTTGCCCTTGGTTGTAAAGGTTCGTTCACAAACGTCGCAAGAAAACGGACGTTCCTTCGTATGGCTTCTATAATGGATATCTAAAGCACTTCGACAAGCGAAGGTTTTAAAACAGATGTTGCAAGTTGTATGTGGAACACCTTCAGCGTCTGTTGGTCTTGTATCCATACCGCCAATCATTGGGAATCCAGGAATTGCAGGTCCGTGTGAGAACATCATTGGATTAGCTCTGATTTCCTCTCGTCCATATTCGGATCCGTTCTCAGACGCAGTGTGGCTTTTCGGAGAAACAGCAGGAGATATATCACCATTAGGATACCTGGAGTTTGGAGATTTTTCAGTGGGTAGTCCATGGCCTAGACCCATGTTGTATCGGAATCGTTCAAAGGAGGACTGGGCCAGCTGACTATCAAAAGCTTTGACTCGTTCTTCCAGAGCAGCTAAGGATGTTGATGACGAGAGAACTGGACTAGTGAGGTAGGGTTGTGGTCGACTGCTCGATTGAGATGATGGTGGTGAACGGTTTCCGTTTGGACTGGAATAATCTTTGGGAAGATCTTCATCGTCTTCATCCAACTTCATCTTCAAATTCTCGGCTTCCTCGATGTCATCATTTTCATGAGCAATGGCGGCTCGATCTTCTTCGTCAATTTCTTCTTCCTCGTCATCATCTTCGTCATCCAAATCCATTCCAAGTTTCTGGTCGTCAGAATCATATCCCTGGTAGTCTTCATGATCTCGGTTCGATTTATTGCTCAGATCCAACTCTTTAGCTTCACCTTGAGACAAGTCATAAGGTCGCATCATCTTGTGATCGAATTGCTGCATGGCTGCCCATTCAGGATGCATAAACATGTGTTCTGGGATCATATTAGGGAGACCATGTTCTCCAGTATGCATCCTGATGTGTTGTTGAAGGACTAGAAGATTAGTGAACTGTTTGTGGCAGACTGGACACTGGTGCATCATTCTCAATGGTGGCTTCGCTCTGTGGACTCCCATGTGAGTCTTCAGATTACCCTTAGTGGTGAAGGATCGGCTGCAGATTTTACATTTAAATGGTCTTTCGCCTGTAAAATACAAACAGATGGATATTTTGATCAATGAAGATAAACAAACGAAAAACCAACTAAACTACTGGGGGACATAGTGTATTACGGCACACGTCAGATCTCCAGAAAGGAAATGAAGAACAACTGAAAGTTGTAAGAATGAAGACATGGTAAAGAAATGGACTTACCAGTATGGATTCGGTAGTGCATCTGAAGAGCAGATTTACAGCTCAGAACCCGTTGACAGATCAGACACTGGTTGGGATCAGTAATCTTCTGTTCTATGTTCTTCACCAGTTGTTCTAGCTTGGATGTTTCTGATTTGGACACTTCCATATACTCCTCGAGGTTCTCTGATGGATCGATCATCTTCGTGGGAAGAATGGAGTTCTTGAACATCTGGGAGTCTGCTGAGGATGTAGGTATTGGTAGAGATGAGAAGGGAGAGTTGATGCTGGAAGCGATGCTAGCCATATTGGATGCTAGACTGGCTGCCATGCTTGCCATCGGATGAAGAGGTGATGGAAGTGGAAAAGAACTATGAAGATGACTTGGTAGAGATGGTCGTGGTGCCATTGGACTCCTGATTTGTGGAACTGGAAGATTGTCGGAAAGAGATGATACTCGAGATGACATGCTACTGATGGAAGTTGGAGTTGGTAGATTGTCTCGTTGGTGATGATGATGAGGAATTTCACGCTCCCTCTCCCTCTCTCGCTCTCGTTCTCTTTCTCGGTGATGAGAATGTTCTCTCTCCCCTCGCTCACGTTCTCGCTCTCGTTCACGGATTCCTGTTTGAGGAGTTGAAGGTGGACTAGATATTTCTTTTTTGATGTGTTCAGGACTAGATGGTCGATCTCTATGAGGAGTATTTGGGTTTGAGTGAGGGAGGCCGGGAATCTGAGGGAGGCTCCCAGGATGTAGAGGCCCACCTGGAGAAAACATTCCAGGTGCCATGGGTCTGTGTAGTGATGGAATGCCAGTTCCTGGAATTCTTGCTCCCATGGGAAACCCTGGAGTCATTGGTAGAGATCCTAAGGGCATGCCCATATTTGGCATCATTGGATTTCCCATGAATCCTGGAGGTAGTGGCATGGATGTTGGGATGCTGGGTTGTGGACTTGGCATCGGCATGCTCATTCCCCCTCCTGGAAGTCTGTCCAGATGTTCTGGAACTGGTGTTGGATTCATCCTGGCATTCGGATACTTGGCCTTGTGGCGCTCGAAATGAACTTTCAGGTTGCCCTTGGTAGAGAATCTGTTTCCACAGATGTGACATTTAAATGGTCTCTCTCCTGAAAAGATAAAAATACAGAATATTAAGTCAAAGAAAAAAATAGTTATTATCCAGATATAACTTATGGGCGTTTTCTGGGCCACTTATTATTATTATAACACTCTTAAAACAACCAGATTTTAATAGATTTATCAACTTACTCTTGTTTTAAAAATCAATTAAGATTTGTAATGTTTAATTTAGATTTTATATTAAGTTTAAGTCTGTTATTTCACTTTATTCCAATAAATTTCTAACCTATATACCCATTAATAAAAGTTAAAAGTTGGTAAATTGGAGAAATTGGGGGGTCTCAAATCATCCCTTCAAATTATACCTCTTGTTTAAAAAATTTAAAAATTCATAGCCAGAAATTTGACGGAGAAAAGTGTAAAATTTTGTTATAATAACACTAAAGTAAAAATAATCTTATTATTGTGATTTGGATTCTGTTGAAGGCAGCTGGAGTTTATCAAATCAACTTCTAGAAGAAATAGATCAACTTTTAAGTGTATTTGTTAGAATTTGAGGGTAAAATGGTTGAAAAATGATACTCCCAGACAATGAAAATAGAGAAAAAAGCAATTACTTATAAAATTAACCAATTTACTCAATCTAGATTTTTAGAAGCGCCTCATTTGTTTTAAACAGAAAACTGTCAAAAAACCATGGCGATAAGATTTCTGACACTTATTTCAATTGTGACGTTTTGACTTGAGCAGAGTGTTTGATGGGTGCCATGGATGGCTGGAATGTTGAGTATGAGTTGCATAAACTAGGAAATGGTTTGTCGAGGTTCTGGTAAATAGTTGTCAGGGTTGATTATCATCAGGACAGAGAGAGAGAGAGGATGGTGTGTGGTCTGTATTGTTTGATTATATTCTGACAGTCTACATGCCCTCCCCCACCCCCTCTGTAGGAGATCGATATACATTGATTGATTATTGATTGGGAAAATTACTACTTGTTTTTTTCTATAAATTACAACCTTGTGGTACATCTTTGTTTAACTGAGTGAAGCACTGGCCGGGGATTCAATTATTCTTTAGAATAAAACAACTCTTTCAAGGTAAAGAAAATCCATAAAGCCATGAACTAAAACTTCTGAGGTTTAAAAATTTTGATGAATTTTCCAGTTGAAGAAGAGTGGAATATTTTTTTCTGATTTTTTTCAAACATAAACTTTGAAGTAGTCTGTATTTTTTCTTCGAGTTTCTGTGATTTCAATTTGGTTGTTTGAAACCTCAGCATGCAGCAGATGAATTTATAAAAATAAAAAATCAACCAAGAAGAAAATATGTCAGAAAGATCAGTCAGGGGTTAAGATTTAAAAATCGGCACACGTAATAATAAGAGGGTTAATTAGAACTACAGATTGTGAACGCGTGTATTTTTTACCACACATGCACCTACACGCGTTATAACACCGAACACAAATGTTAATTTCCCAGTTTTATGAAAACAGATTTTCTAATTATCCCAATATTTTATACATAATTACAATAATAAAAAGTTTTTTTTAGTGATCAATCTTTCTCTGGGTTGTTTTTCGACCTGATAATAAGATTCTTAGATTACCAGACAACAAGATTGGAATGCTACCTTCTCATAAATTTACTAACTTTCTTTTACCAATTTTGACATTTATTTACACAATAAAATATCAGCACCATCATCTGTCAATTTTCACTGATTTCTTTCTATCTTAAATTAGTGTAGTTAACATCAATTTATAACCAAATTGTAAGTTTTTAATTTTTTGTCCCTTCTTCCCCTTTTCTTTATGTAGCAATATCTCAAACTAAAAATCATCATTTTTTAAGACTAAGGAAACCAAAGAATAAAACAACAATCAACTTAACAATTTCAATAAAACATATATTATATATCACTATACAGTTTCTAACTTAAACATTTTAATTTTACTGACCCAGGCTCATGTACCCTGAATGTTACAAATTGATACATTGTTGAAACATCAACTACACTGGAACTCCAAACAAAACATCTCATCATAACCCCTAAATACATCCACTAACTGTTCACAGAGATAACAAATTCTTCACACAAAATCTTACAACAGTTTATTCTCCTTTTTTTCCAACTTAATCTTTTGTTTTCCTTAATTCAAAACCAGTTTTTATAAATTTCTAATTTTGTTTTCCATATTTCAAACTTTTGAAAAATAATTAGAAAGGAGTTCTTGTAAGATCAGAACTGAGAAAAAACCAGGCCAGAATCCATCTGTCTTAGTTGAAAGTGTCAAAAAGCGAAATTAAACTTCAAATTCTAGAAAATAAACGATCTTTTGTACTTTTTAATAATTTCAATGAATATATTTCATTTTTTGACAAATTTATGTTTTGAAACTCTATTATTATCAGTTGATATGGTATCTGCCATTTGAATGATGGCAAATTTTAAATAATTTACATCATTTTGAAAATTTATACAGCAGCCTAGGAAAAAAAAAGTCGAAGATGTCAATTTGCTAGCACATAATTGATAAATGAAGCACACAAAAAAATACATCATTCAGAATTTATGAAATAAAATTTAAAATAAGCCAAATCATTATTTTTCTGTCAAAATTTGTGAGAAATTGAAAAACAAAACTGCCAGTCTTTCTCAACAAGAAAAAAACAAAAAAAAAGAAAAACATAAAATACAAGGTAATTAGATTCAAGGGAAACATCCAGGAACTAAAACTGTCAAAACTATGTTTAAAGAGCCAAGTTATAGTACCAAGGAAAGTTAGAAATTGTAGAAAACGGAATTTAGATATAGTCTACAAGTAGAGTAAATATAATAAACTAGAGACAACTCATTTAAATAAATAAAAACATCTTTTAAACTGCATCTGCATCAAATTCAAAATTGAATTAAAGTTACTTCCGTGATTTCAGGATGAAATGAAATAAAATTTTATTAATTTATTTTCATTTTAAATAATGAGAGTGATTTGAAACGTTTGAAGTGTAACTTGTTTCAATGGGTAAATATCCCAGCCAACAGTGTATCAAACAAAGTTTATTTTTAAATCAAAATCAAATTAACGTAAATCATGATCATGTGACATTGATACTCTTCAAGCCTCTTTTCTATTTCTTAGCCTCTTTTTAAAATCAACGCTTAATCGTTTGATATTTTAGCCTCTTTCTGATATTTTAATTCAATATTGAACTAATTTTAAACCCTTTCATAACTGTAGTTATAATTCAAGATTTGCGTAACATGTTAACGGAGCGTTGGGTGTAAAATATTAAAGAGTCACGCCTGCTGAAATTTAAAACGATTGTTAGATTTAATACAACCTAGAGGTCACGGTGATTTATAGAGGTCACACAGATTAAAAATAACAATTAAACACATCTCAAATAACAAACCTTCAACATGACTTCAAACCCTTGTAAATTGGGTATTTATTTCAATTTGTTTTTATCCTATTCTACTCTATAATTAGGGACAATATTTTGGGTGCAGATTTTAAATTTTATCTTTTAATCCACCTGGTAATGAGGTTGTCATTTTGAACTTTAAACAAATTTTTTAAAGACTTTATACTTTATAGTTGTGATTTTTTTGTAATTTAGTAATAGAGTTGAAATAATCTTTATGTGATAAAAGTTTTCAGTTTTTTGTGATAAAAGTTTTCAGTTTTTTGTGATAAAAGTTTTCAGTTTTTTGTGATAAAAGTTTTCAGTTTTTTGTGATAAAAGTTTTCAGTTTTTTGTGATAAAAGTTTTCAGTTTTTTGTGATAAAAGTTTTCAGTTTTTTGTGATAAAAGTTTTCAGTTTTTTGTGATAAAAGTTTTCAGTTTTTTGTCCTGGTACTAAATTAAATTAAAGAAGAATCTTAATAAGGAAGAATTGAGATCAGATAGAAGTTACTTTCTGATATTAATAAAATAATCATCATCATCATCATCATCATCATCATCATCATCATATCATTAATAAAACGATGACAGAAGATTTAAACGTGTAATAAACAGCCATTTTGTTGAGTCAATGAAGAGAGAATTTGAGCTGTTGTTGAATATTTGTTCATCTTGTGCAGGTCAACAAATTGTGGATTGGGCTGAGTAAAACCAAATAGAAATCGACATGTACAATATCTCTAACTTTACCCTCAAATATTAGCTAATATTTACTCCATCTCCTCTCTTTCACATTTCCAACAAAGAAATTTCAAATTGGTCATTTAGGATTGGTGAAGATTAGTCTGAACGTTTCACCCTGTCTTTATAATGAGGTCATTTAGAATTTTTCACAATTTTCGATAACTTTGTTTAAATACGATGAAATCTGATATCTGAAAATCTGTCATTAGTGCATTCTCTGGTCAACATTCACCATTCACATCAATATCTAAAAATGTGATTGAGGTATTTTGGTATTTACACCCTCTAGGTTGGCTGAATGAATTGAAATGAGGCAGTGGTATGAATCTACAAAGTATCTTTACACCCTCTAGAAAGACTTAATACACATAACAAAGATGTTCTAGTAGTATCAATATAGAAAGAACTTGATAAAAACTGAGTCGAGGAATTTGAAAGGTAAAACAATCAGGAATAAAAATAACTCTAAAGACCCCAGGTTTCTAAGTTGATGTCTTTACCAATATTCCTGGAGGCGAGACAGACACAAAAAACTCTTCCCTTTCGTTCTGCATCATTGATAGAATCATTTTAATATTCTACATTATTTTATCATAAAATATGAATTATGGCCTCCAACTGACAAATTCCTGATGATTTATCACGAACTATGCTGCAACTTTTCAACAAAATTTCATAAATATTCTCCTCTGAGACCTTTTTTTGTTTAATTTCTTATTTTTTCTAAGTTGGGTGCCAATTTTAGAATTAAGTATTACTATAAGCCATAATCTAAAATTATCAAATCTTGCTCATGAATTTTGTAAAATTTCATTTTAATTCCCTTCAATGGAGCTATATATTAAGATACAACTGAAGTTCAAAATAATCAAATAACACAAAATTATTCAAATTATTTAAATTGTAACACAAAATAAGAAATATAAGTTTTTTGAGGAACTTTTTTAAATGAACAGAAAACCACAGTAATCTTCTGTTCTGTAACAGAAAATTCACCTAAATTAAAAATCTAGAAGAAACAGGGGAATCCAACTTGAAGACCTCACGTAAAGTAAAAATACAACTGATGATAAAAACATTTTACTGATAAAATTATGATGAAAATCTCCTCAATATTCATTGTTTATTATCTTAACAAATGGTGGATTGCCATTTTACAATTTTACTGTTTTTCTTACCATCTTTATTGACAAAACAGTTGAACATATTTTTACTTTTTACATCAAATTACATCTTTAATACATCTGTATCAGCTTCTCAATAAGTTTCATCTTTTATACAGGAACATCCTTAAAACTTATCAGACAAAACCAGGTACGAGTTTTACAGTCCACTTGTTCAAAGCTCTAACAGAATAATGAAAGTGGATCATACCAATTGGTATTATTACTATAGAATAAGCCAACCTAGAGTGTGTAAAGGGTTTATGATAATACAGTAGTAAATGCCTGATATTGTCTAGAGTATATAGTACTAATATAATAACCGATGCCCTAATATAGATATACAGTAGAATATAAAAATAGTCTTCGATATGAGGTATACGATAAACATCTTAATAAAATATTCAGGGAATGAAATAAAAAAACAATTTATATCAAAATACTTAGTATCAAAATTGGCACGAATTTCATAAGGTACTGGAAAAACAAGACAATAGGTGCTGAGATAGACGAGATAACGATTGCGAAACAGGGGAAATAACCTGCCAAATAGTGCTGTTATTCTAATATATAATAGTTTATCATGTGAATGATAATATCATGTTTTAAAGTGAGTTTTCATATTTTTCATCAAACTTCTAGATTTATAATTTGTTTGTGATATATTAAAAATTAACGTTGCATACTAATGGGTAGTTTTTGCTCCATTTCTCCATTTGTAAATGTTGTAATTTCAATATCAGGGTTGTAAATATAAAAACTCAGTGCCTATACATTAAAAATAATAAATTGGTTTGTGTATACCAGGTAGATGTTAAGATCTGGCTTGTTTTAACAGTGTTCAGAAATAAATTTCAAAAATTTGATTTTGAAACACAGAAGGAGGCAAATTGAATTTAATATTGTGACAATCAAACATGACTGGTAAATACCACCAAATCAAGAATCCTGAGTCAGAAATATTGAAACCAATGTGGTGGATATACTTCTATATTTATATTTGTAGCTAGAATAAAGTTGATAAAAACAGCAATAAATTAACTTGTAGTTATCTTAAAACAAGGTGGAGTAAATTATAATAATTATATTATATTCATACCAAATATAATATTTCATTTCATACAACCCTAAAAACTGAGAACAATCTCCATTGTTGGCATAATTATAATCCTGGCACTAGTTTCAGTTGTAAATATACCAATATATTATGTTTGTGTATGATATTAGTTTAGCACCTAAATAACAGACTAAATCCTTTATAATAATTTTCATGTTTTATATCACACTTACTGATATATGAATTTAAAATTCATAAAAATATAAAAGATACCACTGTGTAGGATACATGTCTGTTATCTAGCACATGGGATGTAAAACTCCATTTCATTTCATATAAAACTTGAAACCTCCCAGAAAAAATCACAAAGAATATTGTAAAAGATGACAGGAGAAACTATAAATTTTCTGATATCTTCAGACTTCCACCCAAACTGATGAATTTTATATTTAAATAATTCTGACTTGGTAACAATTTGACAATGATAAACAATTGTGTAGGTCAGTAAAACAAGTTGTGATATTCTCCCCTCTATATAAGGCTAGGAGGAATATGATGTTTAGGTAATTAGAGATTTGTCATACAGTTTGACTAATTTGGTCATTATTATTATTCTGTATCTATTCTTGGTAGATTTAGTTAATACAACCTGACTGAACTATTTACCACAAACAAGTTTTAATACTGAAATCTGCATCTAATAAACTATTTATAATTTATCTAATTTCCCTCATTGAAAACTGTAAGTAGTTGATGTTTTTAAACAACTCAGTGTTGTGAAAGGAATAAAGGATGGTTGTATATTGAAACTAGGAAGGTGTATATTAAGAGTATATTTAAATATATTGTGATATTAATTGATATATTACTGTGGTATATAAAACCAGTTTCTCTATAAGTATATAACAATAGATTAATCCTATCATTAATTAAAGTTTTACTGCTTGTATAATTAATATGGGAATAGTCCAGTAATTTGGTGCAAATTTATTTTAGATTGTTGAGAATACTTCAAGAAATTGTAAAAAAATCCTTGCGATGTTGTTTATTCTTAATATACACTTTCTTTTCTGGAGTCCAATCCACATAGTTCATATTGTTTATTAAAGAACATACACTTCTAGGGACTTCACATAGCCAATATTGTCTATTCCAACAACTGGCAAACTTGCTTCTGATTAAGTTTGTCGTCAGTTGTTGGATGATGTGTTTAGAACAATAGTTATAACCATTATCATTTTTCAGATAGAGATAAGACTTCACATCACAAGATTTAAAATAACCATTAAACCTAGTTTAAATATCAACTGACTGAATAATAAATGTATTTTAAATATAAAAGGAAGATTTAGTTAATTAATCAGGATTTTAATGTCTTAACGAACCAAAAATATCTTCTAACTCTCACTTTCATAAAACCAATGTACACATCTTTCACAATTCAAAAAATACCACAGATTTTCATTTGAAAGAATGTAGTTAGAGTACAGGTAAGTTGACAAACAAACCTCAGAACCTTGCTCCACGATTAATATTCAAGGGCAGTAACTTGTATTGAGAAAAAGATAATTAAAATTCTAGCTAGGTAAATTACTAGGTATTTAAGAAAATTTCATGTTTGTTTAAGAAAATGGAAACTTTGAAACGAAGTTGACGTAAAGATTTTCACAACGTTTCTTGAATTAATACAGGCGTGAGAGGAAATCTTCATCGTTAAATTGAATAATTATATGCGAGAGTTCAAAGGTCAATCTGTGTCATTTAAATAAAATAAGATAAGTTGATACAGGTAGTAATACGGTAGTTTTATTCAAATTAAACTTGGTGACAAACTGAAAACAATATATTCTTAAAAATCTTAATAATTTATCATTAAGGAGAACTCATGGATCATCCAATATAGAACATAGACAATACTAATTAATACTACTAATTAATACTACTAATTAACAATTAACTAAACTGGTCCACACAAGGTCTAAATGACTGTAAAGTTGTATTGAGTGTTTTTAAAAGACAAAGCATACCCTGTCCTACTACCATGATCCACCTATATTACTATAACCTGGTCCAGGAGGAAGTTAATATTAAATAATGGAATGATGCAAGATTTATTTTAAACGAAGAGATTCAGGAAATGACGGGAAGTTGTTAGAGAGTTACACGTCGTGCACGTTGCATTCAAAATATCAACATTTGTATTTTCACTTGGAGAAAATATTAGTCATAAAGACTCAGTTTGAAATAGTATTAACACTTTTAATTGAATTGTTATATTTCAATAGAATCAAAGAAAAACGTTTAAAAAATATTTTTGAAATGAAGTTATTTTGTGAGTAGACGTTGATTTAAATGTTTGAGATATGTTTGGTTTGAAGTAATTAAAAGTTGTAGTCTGGTGTCTACAGATCAATAGAAAACTGGAAGATAGAAATATACAAATATACAGACACTGGGAATTATAAACTTTATATATTTACATATTCAAATTGAATTTCTAGCTATAACATCCTGTATTTTAATGTTATGTTGGTGTACTGTGGAGAGTTCACATTCTTAATTAATTTTATTTGGTATTTTTTATTCATCCTCAATCACCAAATTTTTGTGCACAAACTTCTGAATCTGAACCCAGCCTCAATCTGACAACTGATTAACATAATTTTCATACGTAACTAATGAAAAAGTTAGAGAAATTATTTTGAATATGAAGGTTTGATATTTTTGATGTTGATTTTGAGGGTAGTAACGAACTGCTGTCTGGTATACTTAATGACTATTGTGATTTGTTCTTGATGAAGGTGTATTTGAGTAAAATGGCGCGGCAGCGAGAGATTCCTTACATCAATACACCTTGTTATTTGACATTTCTCAGTCTACAGAATATTTCTAATTACTTATCTTCACATCTAAACTTAAAACCAACTTTTTTTTTATTTCAATTTTTAAACTTTTCTTCTTAAAAAAAACTTTTCAAAAGTGTAACCAAAATTTACCTTTGAATTTTGTAAAACAGTAAAGTTTCTGTAAATAAAACCAAATTAACTTTTCTTTTGTAACGTTCACATCTGACAGAAAATAACATACAGACATCCAGACATATACTTGTTACATGTCACTAGGTATTCTATTTTCATATTTCTTCAGAACACTTACTGTATGGTATTTGGAGAGTGCACAATACATCTTATTTTTTCTCCTATAGGTGTTTGATGCTATAGATGGACACGACAGTCAGCTGATTTATTGTCTTTCTACCAACCAACAATTCTAAGCCATGTCTTTATTTTAAAAATAGAACAATTGAAAACTCGAGTCAAATCTCATCCCAGACATAAAACCATCGTAAAGTCATCAATATTCACCCAAAATACCAGGAATATTGATTTAAATTCCAAGATTTAAAATAAAGTTGGTCAAACTTCTAAAAGATTAAAATAACAATTCAATAGAAAACTTTCATCCACCAGCAATTTCAATATTACTTCTCACAAAATTAGTTTTTTATTGAAAATTTCTCATCAATTTGGGTGAAAATCTGTAAAAATAACTGTATTAAGTTTGTTTATCTGAGGAATAAATTCGCTATCTTTCTCTCTTTTTTCAAAATTGTCTGAGGATCTGGCAACGGGTTTCTAAAGATTGAAAATAAATAGTCGTAAATTAATAGGAAATTAATATCTAGTCTGGCCCCACCGTGTTTTACGATTCTTCACCAGAAACTTGAAAACTTCAACAGGAAGTTGGTGAAATAATTTGATAAAAAACAGAAATTTAAAATCAAATATTGTTTTTATTATTTAATTAAGAAAGTGAGAAAAAAGATCTGTCAATTTCTGGGAACTTTTTCTGTCAATGAAAGTTTAATATAGAATTATAATAGAACATCCATTTATCATTTACAGCAAAACCAGGGAATCCGAACTTCTGACCAAAACAAAACACCTTCCACTGTAATAACAGTTAAACTGATTGTTTTAAAAACAGACCAAACTTTTAAATAAAATATCATACTAGCTCTGAACTGTCATTTTTTATGTATAGAATTATTAATATGACCAGCCCTTCACCGACAATCTAACCATACAAGACAAGGTATTTTCCTGTACCACAGTCAACCCTTAATATTTAGTTTTACCCAGGACAGTGTGTTTGAAGTCAGACCACAACTGATTCTTACTGGTACGAAGTATTTAAAGCAACAACTTTCCTCCTCTTTCACCTTTTATACAAGAATTCTGTCAAATAAATACCTTTAGAGACAAACTTGTATATTTATTTTAAATAATATTTATAATGATTCCTTGTTTCTAATTGCCACTTGTAGTATATCTACAATACACAGTTTCTATAGAAACACAAACGCCTTCAATTTATACATCTTAAAAGATGCCGCGTGACCTGAAGGTCAGATTATTAAAAAGGGCTACTCGTTATAAATATAATTGTGTCAATACGATTGGCCCACGCCTCACCCCCAAAACATGTATCAATGCTTTTAATTGGTCGTCACCACGCGTTCCAAATTTCATCGTTTATTTTTCATTGTTCAAAATCCACGCGAATTCATTTCTGAAGAAAACAAACAAATGGAGTATATTGAAGTTAATAATAGTAATGTGTTGATATTGACCATATATAGTAGTGGTATATTGAGGTGTGATACCATTTATAACAATGTATAACAATTATAACAATATATAAATATATATCTTCTGGTTATTATAATATTACTTTATTATTATTATACTGTATTATTTAATAACCCAACTTCCAATAACTTTATATTCAGTTCTCAGCTAAAAATTATTGTTTGGTAATTATAAGGAAAATCACCTTTTAAAAATATATTATTTGTAACTTATATGTGTTTTATCTATGTTTTCTACTAAGCAATGCCTTATAAATCAGTATTTCAGTTCTAACTTGTAAAAATATGATTTATTAAGGTAACCTAAGTAGAAAAGACAATAAAATAAATCCCCCAATTTGTCCTTATATCTATTTATAATTTCTACTACTTAGTCATGGTATTATTATAATCTATTTATATATCTATCGATTCTATTATCTATAAATAACTCTCCTTATAAAACATGGATAAGATACCACTCTCCCAGTCCCCTTCCCTAAAACTATGGTAAGGTACCACTCTCCCAGTCCCTGCACCTAAAACTATGGATAAGATACCACTCTCCCAGTCCCCATCCCTAAAACTATGGTAAGGTACCACTCTCCCAGTCCCTTCCCTAAAACTATGGATAATGTATATACCACTCTCCCAGTCCCTTGCCCTAAAACTATGGATAAGATACCACTCTCCCAGTCCCTCACCCTAAAACTATGGGTAAGGTACCACTCTCCCAGTCCCCTTGCCCTAAAACTATGGGTAAGGTACCACTCTCCCAGTCCCTTTCCCTAAAACTATGGGTAAGGTACCACTCTCCCAGTCCCTTGCCCTAAAACTATGGGTAAGGTACCACTCTCCCAGTCCCTCACCCTAAAACTATGGATAAGATACCACTCTCCCAGTCCCTCACCCTAAAACTATGAAGAATATTGGCTTACCTGTATGAGATCTCACGTGAATCTGTAGAGCGCTGTCACTTCCAAATACTTTATGACAAAAACGACATTTATGTTTAAAAAACGGATCATCACTTGCATATTGAGCTCTTTCCAAAACTGAAATAATAAAAATATAGAAATTAGTAAAACTACTGTTTACACCCTCTAGGTTGGCTTGTTATAAAGCTCATTACAAATGGTTTTCTTGACTAAATTATTTTCAATATGCAACATCAGTTAAAATGGAGATATAAAATAAATTATTTGTGTGTAAAGTTTGCATGTGCATTATAAATTTCTGTGTTAATTATATATATATATGTCTGTATTTTACCCAGTTATGGAACTCTAGGTTTTTAAATGCTGGGTTATTCTAGAATGTCTAATTATTGAAATTAATACAACTTCTAAAGAATCAAAAAAATCTCCAAATGTCAGAAAGACAAAAATTTCATCTTCATAATTTTATATCAAATTTCTCCAGAAAGAAAAATGAGTTGAAATCTGAGAAAAAATGGCGAAGAATTTGACAATTCAATAAAATACATTTTGATTGATGATAAAAAAATGAAATTATTAAATTAAAAAATGTTGTGTATTAATTATTTCCTCGTTAAGTTTGGTCTCTAACGACTTGTCAGAAATACTAATTACCTAGACTTGTGTTCTGAGATAATTCTTAGTCTGACTGTTTCAGGATCTGTGATTGTCTGACTGGAGTTAATCAACGGAAAGGAATTTCTGTTTCTAAAATTTTGTCTTTTTCTCTGCCCTTTCTTCCCCCTCTCTCCTACTCCCCCCTCCCCCCTACTCCCCTTACCCCTCAATTAATCACTAACAATACTAGTTAGCAGTAAGGGTGGGCTAGTTTGTCTGACAAACTAGAACAGCTGGTAAAATCTCGTGGAATCCACAGACTGAAGAAATCAGATCAAACTTCTCCAGTTTTTACACCAAATTCTTAGATGGCTATTTTATTAACACAACTTACTATAATTTCAACAGATGGCAATTTCTATATTTTTATACCATTTTTTATATTTTTATTTCATTCATTTGATCAGATTTCTTTTATCTTCAGATATATTTGATCAGTTTTTGTTAGAGAGAAAAAGTTATGGTGTAATGTATTTTAAATTAGTTTAGCTTGGGATGCGACTAATAGATTGATCTTTGGGGGCTGCTTACTCTTCTTCAACACTAATTATTACCATAGAGTGGGAACCTTCCAATCTGAATTACTATACATTCTAGACTTTATATGTCAACAGATTTTTATTTCTAATTGATTCTTGTTAGCTATTTATTGATATTAAAAACCAAGTCACAAGGCCTGTTGAAATATTAGAACTAAACTATAAAAAACCTGGCTTTCATCTGATAAATATCATTCTGTAGTACAGAAATATCTCGTTTTTAATAACAACTCAAGTCTTTCTTCAATTCTGGCAAGATTTCCAATAACAATAAAGGTTGTGTTGGGAAGAAAGTCGTTAAGAAGAATGAGGATATATAAACAATGTTAAAAGATTTGTTAATTAGCCCAATCATTTCATTGTCCATCCCCAGCCTCATCTTCATATCATTTTAACTCTTATACATATCATCCTTGTATTGTCTAAAATTGAATCCAAACATTATCAAGTTTTGTATTAAGTTTTGAAATTAAAGATATTGAAAACAATAGAATCTAAAACACAAGTTTCAAAGATAAAAACACTTGCTTTTCCTCCCCCTCCATAACATTCCCAACTCAGTCTGTTACAATCCCCACCCCCCTATATTAGAATTATTACCCTCCAGATGTTTAACTTGTGGAGTTAACTTGTCAAGGTGTCAACAATAAAAACTAAAGACTGTGTCTGATTGCATCTTAAACACCTAACATCACCCCCAGGGGCTAACAGACAAAAGAATTCAGTTTTAATTTAGAAAGTGTATGAAATCATCCTAATTTAATTTGTAATCATGTTGATTTTTAAGTTTGTAATAATTTTATTTCTATTGTTGTATAATACAGAAACTTGATTCTTAATTTAGGAGTTAACTATCTGGTATCTTGGGGATTGAAATAAATTATTTTATTATATTAAATAAGAAATCCTTGTGACTTAAAGAAAGTGTTACTGTTAAATCAAAATGTCTTCTTTCTACTGAAATCTCGAATTCAACAAAATAAATTTATATCATAATAATTCTTGACATGACAAATCATAAAATAATAAAAATTTTGGTAATTATTTGTGGACAAGACAATTAAAGATGTAATTAATTACTTAAAATCAGCTACAAAATGACACTTTGTCAAAATGGTCCTTAAATTAAGAAAAGTCAAATTTTAACGACTTTTCGCAATATTAATTAAATATCCCAGAAGTCTGGTATCTGAGAAATTGGCGAGAAATTAAAGTCGTTGTGTCAGTAAAATGATGAAAGAGACTTTTATTTTAATCAATTTGACAAAAGGTCGGAGGTCAGCACTTTAAACAAAGGAACATTAAGATGAAATTTGAGTCTTTAATAAGAAAGAGTTCCATCCAGGGGAGGTAATCTTATCATTGGTTTGCTATTAACTTATCTTTATTTTCTCGCTGGGCATCAATTAAATCCCACGAGGCCCTGACCTGATAATATTAGATTTTAAATTGCCCCGATATTGGTGATGAGAATTGTCACCCCCCAGGCAAAAATGAACGGAATTTTTAGGCCTGAATATGAGGGTGATTTTAACATTTTTGTCAATAACTGAATTCATAATTTTATGGTGTATTGAATAAAGAATAGTAGAATATATATGATATAATAATTTTATGGTGTATTGAATAAAGAGTAGTAGAATATATATGATATAATAATTTTATGGTGTATTGGATAAAGAATAGTAGAATATATATGATATAATAATTTTATGGTGTATAAAGAATAGTAGAATATATATGATATAATAATTTTATGGTGTATTGGATAAAGAGTAGTAGAATATATATGATATAATAATTTTATGGTGTATAAAGAATAGTAGAATATATATGATATAATAATTTTATGGTGTATAAAGAATAGTAGAATATATATGATATAATAATTTTATGGTGTATTGGATAAAGAGTAGTAGAATATATATGATATAATAATTTTATGGTGTATTGGATAAAGAATAGTAGAATATATATGATATAATAATTTTATGGTGTATAAAGAATAGTAGAATATATATGATATAATAATTTTATGGTGTATTGAATAAAGAATAGTAGAATATATATGATATAATAATTTTATGGTGTATTGGATAAAGAATAGTAGAATATATATGATATAATAATTTTATGGTGTATTGGATAAAGAGTAGTAGAATATATATGATATAATAATTTTATGGTGTATTGGATAAAGAGTAGTAGAATATATATGATATAATAATTTTATGGTGTATAAAGAATAGTAGAATATATATGATATAATAATTTTATGGTGTATTGGATAAAGAGTAGTAGAATATATATGATATAATAATTTTAGAAAGTTAGAAAGTTTACCTATTCATAATGTTTTCAGATTAATAATTATCTCATTAAATGATATCATATATTGTCATAGAAACATTGTCAGTTAAACACAAAATACCAATTTACCTTCATCATAGTGAAATATCTGTACTGTCTGAATTAATAGATGCCAAAACTTATTTTAAAGATAATGTAGCAATTACAGCTAAAAATAACTATTATCTGGTTGGTCAAGAAATGTTTTTAATCACCAATCTAGGAATCGTGCCACCCAGGTACTGACCAGAACCAAAATCTCCGTTTAGAAACATTAAACCTCGATATTAATCTGATAAATAGTTTCATGATAAATAGTAACCAGAAAACATTTCCATGGTAATAGTCGCCAATAAATTTACTGTCATTTTTATCAAAAATATAGTTTAAGGTATCATCCCATAGAGATATGATGTATGTAATTATTCCAGTGATGTTGATATTTTCTACGTGGTATAGTTATTGTCACACCTTGTAAGTGATTATTCGTAGGAAAAATCTCAAAAAAATCTCAAAAATGATATAAACGCTAACAAGGTCAAACTGACTGAAATTCGGACAAACAAATTAAAGAGATTTATACCCAGAAAGATTCATATAAAATATTGTTATGAATAATATGGGAAGATTTTTACCCAAAAAATGTGAAATTGATGACGGTCATCTTTGTTGAGAAGTTCATTAGGAACATCCGTGGTAGGTATTATATATATATATACTGACAGTACGGTTTGATAGATGTCACCTAGTATCCAACAACAACAAAATAATACAGTTCTAGAAACATAAAATATCACTAGAACATCTTCTGTAAAACTTATATACATAGGTATAAATTAAATTTAGTAAATTTTCATAAAGTACAAGCCTATAGTGTAAGAGAACATTTAAAATAAAAATTATTAATTCAGGTCCAAATTTTATAAAAGTTCAATATCTGTGCACTGAATAAAACCCATTATACTGAAAGAATTTTTATTCCGAGATATTTTTTGTGCACTAGAGATATAATCTCCCCACCCCGACCTGAAACATGTTTTAAAAACGTCGACCAGACAATAGGAACATTCTGATTTACTACTCCTCCGTCTAGTTTCCGTATTATCTCCAATATTTTCTCATTGGAATAAAAATCTCTAATTCTCCGTAATGAAAAGATTATTTTGAGTAAAATTATAGAAACAAATATCTCAACGATTTCCATTAAGGCGAGAAAACTGAGAAAATTCGCAAAACCATTTGTTAAATTCCGTATTTAGTATTGACTCAAAGTTAATACCAGGGAATTCGGCGCTATCTAATCCGTATTTTTAATGTGGAACCAGACACAGTTCCATTCTAAGTACATCATCAATAATATTTGGAGGAAATTATTGGGTTATTATATTCACAAGACGACACGATAAAGCCCTGGTTGTCCAGCTCACAAAATTCCTTTCATCCTGCTAATCCTCTACTCAATATGAAATAAACGACACAACGCAGCTCGTAATAACTCGTTAATTTCATATCTTAGTTATAGAGTTGATTATCTCCTCTTTCTTTGTACTGTTTTTCATCACTTCGTCTATAATTATACAAATGTTTGATATCGGAATAAATTCCTAATTTTTCAAGCTTTTTTTCTCCAATTTTCTGATTGCTATGAAATTAGAAATTTTTGTTTGATTTTTAGATCATGAATTTCAAATCTTGAAAAATCTTTGAAGTTGTTTGTATTTTTGATCTTATTTTCTGATGAAGAATTTTTTGACTGAAGTTTTTTTATTTCTAGTTTTCAGTCTGTTTGAATCTATTTTATTTTATCAAAGGTTTAACTGAGCCAGATTGGTAAAACAGAGTAGGCTACTGAAGGAATTGGTCTTAGCTTTACAATAATTAGTTCATTCATGTC
This sequence comes from Nipponacmea schrenckii, assembly GCA_030562195.1. NCBI lineage: Eukaryota > Metazoa > Mollusca > Gastropoda > Lottiidae > Nipponacmea > Nipponacmea schrenckii. The sequence continues at coordinate 12,443,337 of JAUJPP010000007.1, read as the reverse complement.
CAACTTTTAACTGTTAAGAAATTTATATTTTAAGTGTCCTAAAAACAAACACATGACCAATCTAAGATCAAATCTAAAAAATCATTGATAAGATCCAATTACTAATCTAGAAATATTTCATCATCTTTTTGTCATTTTAGAATACATTTTATCAGTTTATTTGTGAAACTAAATTACCTCCAGGCTGGAACGAAATCACCAAATCTGTATGGATTATAGGAATTTTCAAGATTTGGGCGGAACAAGGGAATGTAAATCATGTAATTATGAGTGAGAGAATGTCGGGGAATGTAATGAAGATATTTTATGTGTGGACGAGGACGAGGTCTACACGATACTGAAACTAAAACCATACTTCATGTCATTTTGATAATTTACGACTTCGCTCGTCATCAACGATGCTTATCTCATATTGACAAGTAATATCGGTAATTATGCCCCACATTATTCACTCAGCAATATTCACAATTTCTTCAAGTGTCGAGAAATTCTCAATATCGCGATAATCGGGCGAGTATTATTCTAGTCATGGAAACGGTTTTTACGGAATTGAAATATGGCGGTAAGAGAAATGACAAGAGGTATCATGTATCAAGGAAATAAATCTATAATCAGACGTACAATATTCCTGAAATTAATCAAAAATAACCGGGCGGATATCACGAGGCAATTATGACGACAAGCCACTTCAACACTCTTCAGTTTAAGGAGGAAGATAAGGTGAAATGATATTCAGATATTGAACCATTAAACCTTTTTATTTCTCCGAGTCCCATTCTTATTAAGCACTGATCTAACAGTACGATCATGTGACCACCAGGATTTCTCCATGTTTGTCTGTTTTAAAAGATCGTTAAATTTTCTTAAAACTAATTTCAAATCAATTATTGAAAATATTTCAAATTTTTTGTATTGTTTGAATTTTCATGCTCTATATATGAAGTGTAAAAGAAGTGAAATATCGAGATGATTTTTATTCCCTCGTCACTGATATCACCGGCTTATATTTCACCCCTTCATAATTAATGTGGACAAATGTTCGTTAAGATTTCCATCGTCTAATTAATTTCAAATTTTAATTAACAAGTGATATCTTTGACCTTGTGAATGTTAAGAGGTCAGACGAATAATAAAAGAGTCATTTTGAAATGATCTCCTCTCTCCTGGTGGGGTAGGGACTCTCTCCTGGTGGGGTAGGGACTCTCTCCTGGTGGGGTAGGGAACATTAGTTTTATTTATTTCTTCATTAGACCCTTTATTTTCAAATTAAGACCCAAAAATTATTTACCCCTAGTCTACTCAGTCATATCCTATTTTTTAGTTCCGACTTTTCCATGCAGATTGGGATTTTGAAAACAAAGTTACTCCTCCATCCCTCTCAAATTATCCTGAAAGTGCCTAACTATCTAATTTTGCTGTTATCTTGTACATATTAAATAAAGGAATCAATCCTGAAAGTGGTGCCAATATTTTATTTCTTATCACCATAGTGATTGACATGTTACATCATTACTCCCAGCTGATTTCTGGGTAATAAAAACTTTTTATTTCTTCCACCATCTTGAAATTGGTCGTAAATCCAAGATGGTGGCCAGTTGGTCAGAAGACAGCCAGCATTAATTAGGGTCTGTAAATAATTAATTGGAACTGAGGTCAAGGGGGTCAAATCTGGTCAAAGACAATTATCAGGAATATTTTCCAACCTTTTGTTTTTATTTGAGGGGTGAATATTTAATCACCATATGATTTACATTTACATCATTTATCACAGCTCGATCCTATGGGTTCATTTACAATTTTTATTTCTTCAATTTAAATTTCGTAACATCAAGTTTCCAGTTTGTCATGAAGCAGTCAGAATTAATTAGGGTCTTTTACAGATATTAATTGGAACGAAGGTCATTGGGACAAGTCAAGTTTTACAAGATATTTTAGTCTTTAAATCGTTCTATAAAAAGATATAAGGTACTTAAAAAGGAAATAATTTCCAGTCAAAGCTCCAAATAGAATTACTTTTTGATCTAAATTAAGTTACCCCAGTACAACTGGGTGATTGTTACACCAAGTGATACAAAGTTATAGACTGGAGTCAGAGCCCCAGGGTAGAGCAGAGGGTCTAATAGTTTCATTTTTACCCTGAAAATAAACATCTGGGTCATTAAATAGTATTTAACTTAGTAAAACCAGGGGGGTGATAATATTATCCCTAGAGTCAGTATAACATGGCAAGGTATATTACAGAAATAAATAGCATCAACTTTGTGAAGTCTGGATATTTTGATGAAAATAAATTGTCTAAATTCTTCTAATTATAAAACAGGTGATAATATAATTATATAACATGGGCAGATAATATTACAGAAATCAATGATCAAAATAAATAATATTAACCATGTGAAGTCTCTAGAAAAGATACAAGAAAGAATCAATGATCAAAATAAATATTATTAACCATGTGAACTCTCTAGAAAAGATACAAGAAAGACTCAATAAATAAAATAAATAATATTAGCCATGTGAACTCTCTAGAGTTAGAGTAAAGAAAGTATCAATATCTGTGAGAGTGTGAGTGTAATATTTAGATAATTCGCCGATGACCCAGGGTTTATTAATCTTACCCCCTATTTGATTATTTATATCACAGTTTAGAGTTGATGGCCCTCAGGTCCCCGAGGGGGTCTCAAGATGGCCTTCTCGTCCTTAGGGGGCGGTTTAAATTCCATATTGGAAGCAGGTGTCAAGAAGCAGCCTCTCTTTGATTGCTTCCGCCTGCAAATTATTGCCTCTGGCCTCTCAACACGGAGATGATGCCATATTTTCAAATTATACACAAATAATACACATTAGCTTCCAATGTGTGATTCCATGGTGACAAATTTCAGGATAATGAGGAATCATATTTCCTGAGAAATAATAAAATTTTCTACTTGACTTTCTCTCAAATTATACAGCTTTCTTTCAGCCATCTTTCCTCAACTGGAATATTTCTATCAATAGTATTTTAATTTCACTTTATTCATTGCCATTTCAATATCATATTAATTCTTAAAAACTTATTCTATACACATTCTTTATCATTGGGTGTCACTAGTCATCTACTTAATAATCTTAACAAATAATTACTTTAAATTTTTCACAACATGAAATATTATTCTCAGTGTCATTTTAGAAACATGGAAATATTGCAAATGCTTTATATCGTTGTCATAGTTCCATCAGAAATCTAATGCAGGTCTAATTACCCAGCATTCCTAGCTGTCAGATTTAAAAACAGTTGGGGTGTGGCAGAAATTATTTCATTAAATGTAGAATGTTAGTTATGATACACAATACTCAGTAGATTTGACTCGGCACGACGTATTCTGCTGGCACAAGTTGAAAATTTAGAAAAAATAAATTTGAGAATATTTTGACTGGTAAAAATTCTGTTAATTATCAGGCTGGTTATTGGCGTTATATAAACGAAGACTTGATTAATTTAAAGATAAGTAGGTATCTCCTAATCAAACCACGGCTAACAGAGCTTAAAATAACAACAAGATTCGTCAAACAATCACATCTTCACCTGTTCCTCACCAAACTCTTCTTATTATTCTTAATGGAAAACTTCTCCTCAATATAATATCTCAAAATCTTTTCAAAATAACAATCTTTATATTTCACTGCCCAGCTTTTACCACTACCAGACTGTTAAAAGTCAAAGCATGATGGTATATTTAGTAAATAATCTACAATTTTAACGCCTTCGCTATTTTCTTTTCATAAAAATCAAGTCACAATATCTTGGAGTTACAGTCAATGTTATTACACTGTATCCAAACTTCTATTAACAATTTTACAAACAATTTTAATACTGCTGGCGTTTCGTCTGGTTCAGGGTGGAGCTAGTTTAATATCTACATACAAATATAGTTCATATTTCATAACATATCAGAATTTTTACAGTTATCAGTTGGAGAGGGATGTTCTTAACACTAGCTGTCCTGATGAAGATTGCATATCTACAACATGTGTTAGATACAATAGATTAGCTTATTAGGACAAACAATATTGAAGCAAAAATTGTAACAATATATTTAAAAGGTTTCAAATAGCTGTAATCTGATTGGTTGATAAAAATGAATTTCAAACCAATAATCCAATCAAATGGCTGGAATACTAAACTAATGCTCCAGATATCCAGTAAAAATGATAAATATATAATATTTACTATATTTAAATGTTTTTCTTGTCTTCATGGAAACAAAGTTTGAAATCTTGGAGATTGTCAAGATATTTTAACACGTCTCCTAACAATATTAATTATAGAATATACCCAGTCTTTATTTCAACATAGAAAATCTCGAAAATTAAATATTTATACTCTGGCACTAAGATATTACTCTAGCAACGCGATTTCTCGCGAAAAATTCATTTAATTTTTCTCGACATTATTCTGCTCCATTTCAACTTGGTATAAACCACATGACCTTGACCTCCGTAAACTTAAATGCCATTCTAACTTACGCTACACTTTAAGATTTAAAAAAGATCTTTCAGAATCAATGGACTATTTTTACTCTAACATGGCTAATTTAGATTTGAACGTTGTCAAAGAAAGTGAAAATCGTAAAGAAATCTCTATATGATATGATTTTACCAAGATTTATAAAACACAGCAATTAAAGATGAATAATTAATACCAGTAGGAAATAACGGCCCAGTTCTTATCTGGCTAGGCAATAAATCGTTAAAATATAACATAAAATAACTGAAAATCATTGAAAATACAGAAAAATGACAGTAGATAAGACAAATATTGACAAATGAATGAATTATGGGGAAATCATTCATTTATCTTTCTCTCTATCTCAGATGAAATGATGAAATAGAAAAGGTTGCATCTTTAATTTCCGTTGCTATTTTATATAATAATTATACTATAGAAATTATCAAAGTATTGTTGATATATTACGAAGAATGATCGAAGATTATCAGTCAATATAAAAGGTTAAATTACTAATTTCCTCAAAAATTTATGATTGATAAAATTTCTTCTTCATAAGAGAACTATAGAAATTTATTGGTGCTCAACTTCAACTTATGCTGCTGAGAAACGTTTCGGATAAACAATCCTCAACAGGACACTTAGTTTTAAAATCACGGTTTATTTTATTTAGACCTAGATTACTTTTGATTCACATTTCAAGTTGTGGATTTTACTAAAACAATTTACAGAAATCCAAAAGTACTTGATATTGTTTATTATTTTTCAGTTTTGTTACAAATTTCCAGTATTATTTTAAATTATAGTTTTAACATGGTGCCTGGGTGGTCGTACAAATCATGTATCCGTAGTCAGAGTTAGTTTGAATCTGTGCCTTGTTTGAATTAAACTACCACAACATTTTTAAGTTAATGAAAATAAACCCAAGACTGCACCTGCATTCAGAGCAAAGGAAACACACCAGAAATCAAGTATCAGTTAGGAGAAAATTAAACCCCACTTGACTGGAGTTAATTTTGCAGAAAAATGATATCTTCAGTTTGAAATATGTATTTATATTCATATTGTAAATCTGAAATTAGAGAAAGTTTCAAGATGGGTGGTAAGAAAGTGTAACAATGTGTAAGAATGTATTATAAAGTTCAGACTAGATGAAGATACAGGATGGAGTTTATGAGTTATTAATGTTATACCATGGTTTATCTTAGTTATATCATAGTTACTGTTTCATATACCATAGTTACAGTCCAATATACCATAGTAACAGTTCTATGTTTCATATCATATAATGATTTAAGCAATAACCTTCAATTCTTTTTACTTTTCTTTTGCAACTTTCTTTCCATATTTAGAATTACCTGATAACCTCCAATAAAAATTTTGATTAAAAATAATAGAAGGTAAAATATCACGAGACCATCATAGTGCCAGATGTCTTAAATCATAGTCAAATATACCGTTTGATGTTAGGAAGTTAGTCTTCAATATACCACAGTTACGCACCTCGTATACCATAGTTACAAGTTTATATATCATAGTTACCAATAGATACATAACATATATCATATACACCCTGGGACATATGGCTTGTATTGCCCTCCGTCATAATTCTCTGCATCTGATTGCCCTTTTCATAGCGGAGAAGTCACGTCAGATTGAGAGCCATATGATAATAACGTTATTAAGACGTTGAGAAGGAATTCTTGACATCGCTGGCCTCCGTGTTTTATAAATTCTAACGTCTAAAATAAATATGGCCCACAGCGGGAAATATATCAACAAGATATTTTTCAATATTTTCCTCCAGGAAAAAAACGCTCCAGATGTTTTGACATGGCCTCAAAGACTCTTCAAGAATTGAAAAATTTATTTGGAAAATGTTGCAATATTCTGGTGACCTTTGATAAAGAAGCGAGTCACGAGATCAGGTTTATATTTTAATATTTATACTCAATGTGGATTGGATTTACTGAGAGATAAATATTGGCTATTATTACTAACACGATATGGAGTTTTACATCCCACTGTTCTCAATCTTATTGGACTTAATTGTATTTCCTACTGTTCTGTATCTTATTGGAGTTTTTTGTCCAAGAAATTGGTAAATATAATTTATATATTATAATTCTGCTCTTTATTTTATTAATGAAATAAAATAGAGCTTCACATTCTATTATCTATCCTTTGTTAAAATTCAGGTTAATTTTGCAGCTATATATAGGACTGTCTATGTATCTTCCAGTGATGTAGAATATAGAAATAAGAAGAAAGTGAAAGTAAGAAAGATAACAGTAAAAATATCAGATAGAGTAATAATAAAAGAAGTGAGAATTAGAATCTTGAGTTTGTGTGGAGAACATAACAATTGTAATTTTATTCTCAAAACAGACGTTTATAACAGGTGAAAAAACACACGAGTTGAAAAATTGGGAGTAAAGGAAGAAACTTTGATGGTAATCGTAACAGTTGTAGATAATTGGAAACTCAAATTTACTATTTTTTTAGATTTTAGTTGAACATCTGTAATATTATTTTCACTTTTATAAAAAAAATCATATCATTGAAATTAGGGTTATTTGTAAAAGTTAAAAATCACCTCTCTATATTTGTCTTTGGTTATTATATATCTATGATGTAACACTATGGTTATTATATATCTATGATGTAACACTATGGTTATTATATATCTATGATGTAACACTATGGTTATTATATCTATGATGTAACACTATGGTTATTATATATCTATGATGTAACACTATGGTTATTATATATCTATGATGTAACACTATGGTTATTATATATCTATGATGTAACACTATGGTTATTATATAGGCTATCTATGATGTAACACTATGGTTATTATATATCTATGATGTAACACTATGGCTTTTGTTTGACAACTGGGATTTATTTAACATAATTATCATTATCAATAAAATTTTTAATTATTACAATAATAGGGCTGTTGAACCCTTCCTATTTTATATCAGAATCCAAAGAATAGAAGATTATTGTAGAGTTATATCAAGATGTATAACTCCCGAACGATGGAACCAATTACAGGATACCGTTCTCATACACTGAAATATTAACTTTGATATACCAATAACCTACCAGCTAAATATTGAAATAATCTTTGAGTTAATGTTTCCAATGTTACCATCATATTTATATAATAATAAAATGTTGTTTTTGGCGAAATCTCCACATTCTAGATATGATATATTATATTGTTTATAAATACCAACCAGTGAAATATTTTATATTATAACTTCCAGTTGCTAGAATATCAGATTGTTATCATACTTTATATCACATTGTATCTTTCTTATTCTGTGTTATCATTGACATTGTTAGATAATATACAAGACGGTTTGCTGATTCTTCTAGAAGCACCCTTTGGTTAGCATTAACTTTGTAAAGTAACCCATATGACCCTTACCATCTAATCCCTACCCCCTACCACAATACCCCCTACCCCCTTACCCTAACACCCCTCACCCTAACAAACTAACAAACAGAAATATCAGAATTTGACTCTCTCTATTAAAATAGATCTATTTTTTATAGAAAACACCTGAGATCTATATTTGTCAGTTAAAAGGAAGAAACAATAAGATAGATAATCACGTGACTGTGCACGAAATCTTGCCAATTATTTTTACATCATAAACATTCGCGATAACAGATTGTATTAAAAATAAAACGCTATGTCAGCTGGTTTAAAGGGCGATATATCAGAACAAAACTTCGTCAGATTTGAGAATTTTGAAATTGTGAAAAACTATAACCAAAGTTATCAGGAATAATTTAACATGATATACAATAATAATAATCAAATGTTTAACTAGTAACAGTAAAGACAAAACCATTCTCAGCCCTTGACTATTTTAGATCAGATGACATCATGTGACCCAGTGTAAGAAAATAACAAGTCAAGTTGCCCGGGTGATATTAAAATATCAGTCTGAGATTGTGAGAGAAACCATGTGATATCAGATAAAATATGACAGGAGTAACGAAAATTATTAAAAGGTTATATATTGATATCAAATATATATACATAGAAAATACAGTCAGGGTGATATCATATACACTACATCCGATTAGGAGAGTACACATAGCACTAACCTTAGCTACTCTGTTATAATCCAGAAGTGCCGTGTAGAATGAAAAGCTACATGTGGAAAATATGAGATATTATAAAACACAAGATCTTCATTAAAATATAAAAATATACCTCGCATCAAAAACATGTCATTTTTAACCCAAATTCTTGAAAAACATAAACAAACGATTTCTATATCATGAAGTTATTTCAAAAATTTTGAACAAAGCGTGAAAAATGCGTTAAAAAAATGAAATATAACAATTTGGGGAAATAAGAGTTGTAGAAGCAACACATGTGTGGTAAAATTGAGAAATATGTTATCGCACGTCAAGCTTACTATTTCTTCTCATTTTCACAATAATAATACCCAAATATTAACGTGACTTTAAATGTACCCCACATTTTCTAAATAAATAATATCATTCTTTCATATAACTTTCATGGTGCTTTTAAACACAAAACTTAAATCATTTCCAAATCTTTTCAAAACCATATTCTCCAATCGAAAACTTATTTCGTGTAAATTTTAACATGTAGCATATTGTCAAAAGTTAAAAGTATTTTTCTAAGAACACAGTTAAAAAGAGTAAAATAAACAGGTTTTTATCAAAGTTTTGTTAAGAATTTGCTTTGAGCAGGGTGAGGCGGAATATAACTGTTGCAATATTTTCAAAATATTTCAACCTGTGAAACGACTTCATTTTCAAATATTTGAATTTTGCTGAAAGCATCTCATGAATATATATATTTATAAAGGTTTTAAAGTATGCCCATGTAGAAGACAAATTACCAAGGCCTCTATTTCAATTACCTCAATATTTAAATCCCTCTAGATCTTGCCAGAAATATTAAACGGATGTTCCGTTAAATCTGAGGCCAGGTTTGATATATCATTCTCTATCATTGTCTTTTAAATATTGTTCTTTCTGAAGATCAAATAGTCGAGAGAATTGTTCCACTCGGCCTACAGGATGTTAAATATCAGGCAAAGTAAAATATGTTTATAATATAAAATAATCGTTTAAAGATATCAACATCGTGGAATGATAAATGATAAAGTTGCCGTTAAAAATAACAATGGCTGCTGGCGTGAAGTGATTCAGGAAGCTAGAAATCAGACATGGATATTGACAAAGTCTTGACCCAACACCAAACTCTGTTTTTATTCTTTATTTATAATAACAACTTAATAATCTAGACTACCGGTCTGACTAGCCCTAGTTAATCTAGACTACCCATCTAAATGGCTCTAGGTGATCTAGACTACTTGTCCAACTGACCGAAGGTGATCAAGACTACCAGTCAGACTGATCCTTGGTGATCTAGACTACCAATCCAACTGACCCTAGTTGATCTAGACTACCCATCCAACTGACCCTAGATGATCTAGACTACTCGTCCAACTGACCCTAGATGATCTAGACTACCCGTCCAACTGACCCTAGATGATCTAGACTACTCGTCCAACTGGTCCTAGTTGATCTAGACTACCCATCCAAATGACTCTAGTTGATTTAGACTACCCATCCAAATGACCCTAGTTGATCTAGACTACCCATCCAAATGACTCTAGTTGATCTATTGAAGGTAATGATTCTGTGTCACATCAGATATCCTCAACAGGCTACACCTTCACTTCTTCAAATCATAAAATACAGAAATAATTTCAACATTTCTTCTATTGACTTGACAATTTTCTAAGATTTCCATCAAATGTGAACAAACAAAATGCTAGGAGACAATTTATGACAAATACACAAAATTTCTAAAACGTGAAATTCAGAGAAATCTTAGAATTCAGAAGTTATTACTTCACATGTTGACTGTCATCAAAGTTTGGACAAATATTTAAATATCAAGATTTGGTCTTCAAACACTCTCATTGATTTCTCTTCCTAAACTGTTTTCTTTCGCTTTCTTCACAGGCTGATTCGGAAGATATCATTTGGATTTTTATATATTTATATTATACAACTCGGTTTCAGTGTGGAATATCCTAATATATCATACTTTATGTAGGGTTTATTCCTTTTTTTAAATTATTACAGACAATCAGATCTATCTAGGCTGGAGATATATAGACCCTACAACTACACTCCTTATCAATTGACCCACACCACCCTGTCCATTCGATGACCGAAAATATAAAACCAATAAGTGAAACTGTTTATAAAATGAAATATGTTGATTTAGGCTGAGTTAGTATCATATTAACGTTGGTTAAATTATATTAACTATCGCGAATAATCATTCAACTTATTTGACTTCTGTTGACTTGTCAAATAATCAACGAGAACATTAATACAATATTCGGGCGTATTCATACACTGTAAAACTAACACACATCCCGCAGAGTAAATAGTCCGAGCAGTCAAAATCATATCGAGTCAAACAAATAAAACAAAATTGTCCTTTTCACACAAATATTATTGTGTTTCCGTGTGTTAGTCTGTTTAGACAAGAAATATAAATTTAGACGTGTCGAAGTGTCGAACAATTCTAGATTGTATTTTCTGTACTAATATGACATGTTTAACTTGTCTCTACATCCCATGATATCTCGATTATCATTCTGATTATATTTGAACAAGGGCAATAACTCTGTATTAATCAATATCAACTGAATGTAACAATTCTGATCTTGTATTACTCTTGAAAAAGTTAAGTCTATAAATGGTTAAGAAAGCTTACACCAATTAAAAGTATAAATTGTTTTTAAAGTAAGCAAACCCAGTCTTTTCCATTCATCAATTGGATTCATTCAGTAATTTTACGCGAAATTTGGTAATATGATATTGTGAATCAACCTTCACCTTCTTCAAGTCACAATATGCAAATTTTTGATTCATTCAATTTTCGTGGAGGTGGTGGATTTTTTGCGGTAATTTTAACAAACTTATACATTCATTAGGACATTTTGAACTTTTGACCAAAAATTGAAGAATAAAAGTAAATAATTGTAGTGTATTTCGCGTGATGAAGTTGTCATATTGTCTCCCCACCTTAGCTAAATAACTCGACACTTCTCACTGAGGTAAAATATTACAATATATCTCAATATAAACAATAAACTCAACCAAAATGTCATATTTTACACAAATTTTATTCTTATTTCTATCTACATCGCCCACGTGAATATTATTACAGCGTCACCAATATAAACTTATAACAATCTAAATTACGTTAGTTGCATCACAAGGGGACATAACTCATTGTTATTCATGAACCCACTCCCTCAAAATAAATACTAAAATATCACTATATTGTTAGTTTTCACTTCAAATATGAATTTATATTTTCGAGATTTCCTTTTTAGAATAAACACTTGCAGGTACAATAGTTTCTATTTTTAGTAACAATAGAATATATTAAACAGAATATTACTATTTACATCTGATTATACAGTTTGTATACAGTTTAACCCCCTTCAAAGACCAACTGTCCTTAATAACAAGTTTGTTTAATGTAACTGAAGTTTTTTGTATCATGTAAATGGGAATTATATCAAATTTATATACAGTATAATCTCCAATAAAGACCAACTGTCCTTAATAACAAGTTTGATGTTATAAATGTGACTAAGGTCTAAAATGATACAATTTATATTTATTTATTAGCTTCTGGATCACATGATACGAGGCTTGTTTCAAAATGGCTGAAATTATATCAAATTTACTAGGAGAAATCGTGTTCTAAGTGTCGTTAAATTGTGTCCAAAGTCGTAAAGAAAGGTAGCATGAAAGGTTAAGACAAGGAATATTGGGTTTATTTCAGATTTATTTTCTAATTTCTGTGTTTTTTATTTCGTCTGGCCAGGGAGAGTGTCTGTCGATCTGTTTTAAATAGAGATGTTGAAGTTGTATCGTGTAATTTGGTCCAAGGATGGTGATTTAAATACCGCTACCAGACGACGGATCTTTTTTCTTTCCGTCTTTATATCTGGATATTATCAGATAATATACCAATAGATTATCGCATCGCCTCATATCACAACTTTTACTCACATTATACGCTAGAAAATAGACTGAAGAGACGTATTATTATAGACAAATATTACTGGGATATTTCTATCAAACTGTTAAATACTAAAACTTGGATCATCTATAGATGATATCAGAGCTAACCTTATAGAGAAATAGAGCCTAGAGCACTGTAAAACATGTTTTAAATGATCTTTTCAATCGTTAATGTTAGGAAATCTAAATTTTAAACTAAACTTTCAAACATTTCAGGTATTTTGAATGACATGATAATTTGTTCAGACTAGAAATAAATTCTGAAACAATATTCAGAATGAGAAAGACATACTTTCCTTTCACAACAAAGATCAAACACGAAGTGAAATTAACTTCATCTTTGTTTTAGCGTTACCGCTGACCCCAACTGACCCCAGGAAATTCTCGACTAATGATTATATGTTTGAATAATGAAAAGGGAAACGTTGAATAAGAATTAAATATAATAACTTAAGAGTGAGTAAACTTTGTCGGCTGTTGAAGAAAGGATCAGAGAATGCTGGGAAATCAGAGGGGGATTATGGGTAGGTTTAATCTACCACATGGCCACTGTCAGTGACCTCAAAAACAAAATGTCACAGGAGTTTCTAAATTAATAATTTACACTGTATGTTTTATATTTGAAGAATTTATTAAATTTGAAACTTAAACCTCAAGGGAGACAAGAAATTTGAAATTTCTAAGAGAGGTATAATTTTATCTATAAAATGACATCTTATATTTAAAGAAATTTTCTAAAAGTTGTATCCCCAGTGACTGCCATAAAATTATGAAAAGACAAATTTTTAAAAGAAAATGCACTAAATCGTCACAAACTGACTGTAGGTTTAGTTTTAGGGGAAAACTTTCCAGAGATAGTTTCTGATACTGAACCAACCGTGAGATTAACTTGAATATTGACCTGGTAATATTTCTACTCAATTCTTCGCCCATCTCCTCACATTTCTCTATTTGGTTTGTGTATTTTAATAGTCCACACTGAACTGTTTATGTTGATTCATAAATGACATTTCGTGTGGTTTGCACAACTCGTGTTTATTTAGGCACAATTTGAAATATTTTTGTTTGAAAGTCAAAATGTCTTTGATAGAAAGTTGGTCAAGTTATGAAGTGATGCTGTTTGTAGATTGATGTGTTTTGTGATGTATGTGCATTTCATGTGCATGTTTGAAATATATCATTAGAACTTTATACACTAATTGTTGTATAGGGGGAAGGTGATGACTGTATCAGTGTAGAAATAAAATGTAGAAGTGGTTAGGGAAATGAAATGGTGACATATGAAGTAAAAAATACAATGCATGTGCATGCACACAAAAATAAAAAGACACATACCTGTTCCTCTCTGAGCGTAGCCCTCATCTGGAGGCATGGATAGTAAATGAGGGGGTAGAATACTGCCTCGTTGAACTGGCATCTCTTTCGGCAGTGAATTATACGTCATATTGTTCATGGCTGCTAAACTGTTGACATATTTACCTTCTGAGGGGTTCGTGGAGTCAGGTGAAGGTTTCTCGATATCACTTTTCACTAATTTGTCCTCAGTGAATATATTTGAATTGAGATTCGAGTCTGAAATGGAGTCTACTGCTGGAGAAGGTGGTTTGGATGTTTCGCTTTTCGTTTCACTTTTGGCATCTTCGTTATTTTGTTCAGGATCTTCTTCTACCTCCTCATCTTCCTCTTCATCTTCAGTCTTGGTTACGATCTGATTCTGTAATTGTTGTATCAACTGAAGTTGGACTATTTGTTGTTGTTGAAGCGTAAACAAAGTAGCTTGTAATACTGCCATATCATTGGGCATTAGATTATTGTTCTCAGCGAATTGAGCCACGGCAGCCTTGGTACCAGACATTGGTTCTAGTTTCACGTTAGACGTAGGTAAAATATTTGCCATGTTGGCCATATTGGCTAATGACATTAATTGAGGTAGTTGGGCGGCCATTGCAGCTTTCGACTCGTCCGTTATTTTATTTTCTTTATCATCTTCTTTTAATTCATCTTCATCATCCGACAATTCCTCCATTTTATTTTCGTGAGTGTAATCTCCGTTTAAATGAGAATGACGTGAAAATTCCTCGGGATAGATCCCTTCGTCTTCTTCGGGTGACATTTCTTCCTCTCCGTCACTCACACTCTGTGATCTGATTGGTTCACTGATATCACCGTGGGTTACACTCTCATCCACTGAATTTGTATCAAACATAATTCTCCGTCTTTTAGCGTTATTTATACATAGTTCCTTATGTTCGATAAATTCGTGGAGTTGCCAGAATTCATCGTGGCAGAATTCACAGATATGAGGCTGAGTATCGGCAGTAGGGGACGGGATTGTCTCCTCTTCTTTCTCTAGTGACTCTGAAAAACACAAACAGATGACAATTAAATATTTTTTGGATTGAAATTGAACGACAAATAAATTTTAGAAGAATTATAATCAAAAGCAGTTTAAAACTGATTACTTAGCAACCCTGCAGAAAGGATTTTCAATCATTATAATCCTCTGATTTCATTTAAATTAAAAAACTCAAATCATTAAATGTTTTACTTCATCCCAAGATAATTTAAACAATTCAAAAATTTAAAAACTTTTAAGAGTTAAATTCCCGTAAAACATGTCTGCATTCCGAATAAATAATTGTTCAACACATCAGACTGACTTGAGAATTGAAATATCTTGGGAAATCAGAAATATTATATCATATTTGAAACACAAAAAACAGAACGTAGGGAGAAAAAATCAACAGGGGAGTCGTTTGATGATGAAAAACACTTTTCCTAAACTCGCAATGTTTCTAGGTCTGTCTGCAAGCGAAAGATTTATGCCCAAAAAACGTCAAAAATTTTCCAAAGCTGTCAATTTTATCTTTCTTTCAATTTGATTAATAGCTCTGATTTAATAATTCCAAATCACCGTAGAGACCAATATTCAATACTAAATATGGAGAATTTCAAAAACTTTTCATCTCAATAAAAAATGATTTATAATCGTTATTATTTCATATTTCATTTTTTAACGTCGCTGACGACACGGGAGACGCGGGCCGAGAGAAACAAACACTCCTTCGAGACTCGTTACCCATTTGTATCAAACTTTATTCAATATAACAAAGATAGGGTTACAAACGACCAGTCATAAATTATAATTCTCTTACAAATATTCCACTCCTTGTTATATTCTAGTTTTCCAGAAAGAGTCTTGATGTTCTAGCCTTAAAGATTAGGAAAGGACTTGATAACCTAGCCTTGAAGAGGTAGTCTAGAAGAGTGAGTAGGCCATGTCAGTACCTAAATAGACCAACCTAATCTAAATTATCAAAATACAAAACTCATTTTCTCTTGTTTAAATCTGACTCACTACCAAGTTTTTCATTGAAATATTCCAATTTTAAGAAACAATGCGAGAGCTGAGACTGGCCCTGGGGTCTGATGTGAAGTTCCTGACAATCTTTCAAGGATCAGTGAAGCCAATCAATAGGTCAAGGGTCAATGATTCTAATTGATCAATATTATTAAATATGAATACACAATGACAATGATAAATAGAGAAGATGAAACAAGGGAGTGAGATAACAGGAGATCTATTGTGAACAGTAATTGGTGTTAAAATTATATTATTTATAACCTGAGTTTTATATTCACCTCACTGTATGAAACAGTCTTCAGAATATTTTATATTTCAACAAAACTGTTTACACTTGAGCAAAGTTTGAATTTATAAAAGTTTGGCACAGTTTGAATTGAGAGTTTCAAATTTAGTAGTATCATTATTTTTATGGAAAGTTTTAGGGTCTTTTACTTGTATGATATATCAATGATATGGACCTATATAACTATGGTATATTGATGATATTACCCTCTATTACTATGGCATATCAATGATTTTACCCTTTATAACTATGAGTTATTGATGATATTGCCCTGAGGCCAAGTGTGTATTATTATTGTTGTAATATTGGTGAATTATCCCAATACAAAGAGATTAAT
Organism: Nipponacmea schrenckii; assembly: GCA_030562195.1. Taxonomy (NCBI): domain Eukaryota; kingdom Metazoa; phylum Mollusca; class Gastropoda; family Lottiidae; genus Nipponacmea; species Nipponacmea schrenckii. Next base: position 12,426,734 of record JAUJPP010000007.1, on the reverse strand, counting down.
TTGAATAACTAATCAGTTGGAATAATTCACTTTGATTCAAACATCGGGGTCATCTTTCAGCTCGTCATCGCGTTTCATCGACAATTTCAAGTGGCTGGTGATAAATGCGGCTCAATAATCTTGAAGCCTTTGTTTAAAAGTTGCCCACGAGGTAGAAATATCTTGACATAAAACAATCTTTATAGAAACTGAGAAGAAGAAAGGAAGAATTATTATTTAGCTTGACTAATCATTTCATCAAGTACAGAAAAAAACAGGAGTTGATGATGAAATTATTGAATTGTAACAAAATAAAAATGAGTTATAAATATTTGATAATAACCAAGAAACTCGCTAGAGAATACTCCTGACATTGAAATATTATTTATAAATACACTACAATAGTAAATATTATTTATTAATTGTCTTTATTTTGTTTTGTACAATGATGTACAATGTGGTACAGTAAAGTACAATGTTGTACAGTATATGAATATATGGTATAGTATAGTACAATGTTGTACAGTATATAAATATATAGTACAGTAAAGTACAATGTTGTACAGTATATAAATATATAGTACAGTAAAGTACAATGTTGTACAGTATATAAATATATAGTACAGTAAAGTACAATGTTGTACAGTATATAAATATATAGTACAGTAAAGTACAATGTTGTACAGTATATAAATATATAGTACAGTAAAGTACAATGTTGTACAGTGTAGTACAGTAAAGTACAATGTTGTACAGTGTAGTACAGTAAAGTACAATGTTGTACAGTATATAAATATATGTAGTACAGTAAAGAATGACATATGAAGTACAGTAAAGTACAATGTTGTATAATATATGAATATGGAGTACAGTAAAGTACAATGTTGTATAATATATGAATATGGAGTACAGTAAAGTACAATGTTGTATAATATATAAATATGATGTAGTAAAATGTTAACAATATTAGATGAGTTAATATCTGTACCTAGATAATATTTATTCCATTACTTCCCATCCCCGCTCCGTGATGAACCTTTATGATAAAATTATAGAAATTTATTAATTTTGCCCGATAATGAAATGTATTTTTATCAGAATTATTATAAAGGAATCAAAAGGAATATTTTGTATAAAAATGAATTGTTGTAGTTATTAACATTAAGTGATATTTTCAAATGATTTGATCCAAGAATTGATAACATTTATAAATGGTTTTTCTCTGTGATTTTTTCTGATTTCAACTGATTCATATACAAATGCAGGGAAATTAAAAATTTATTGTAATTGTGGAGAGTATGTGACATTCTGATGAAATGACAAAGTAGTAATTTGCTGATCAGGTGATTGTTAAATGTTAGTATAATCAATGACAATGTTATACAGGCCCCAGATTAGGTTATTTTACTTTTCTTTCTTCCGACGACGACAACGTTTTCAAATAAAGAAATTAAATATGATTGGTGTTGAAATTTAAATATTTAAATAATAAATAAAACCATTTCATTTACACTGTAAGTTCATCTTGTCTATCAGCACCCCATAATAATTACCACCTTACTCTACCCTCTTTCTTCATTATTCCTACCTCTCATATACCCCCCCCCCCTCTCATCACCCCTCTCTCATACCCCCTCTCATACCCCCTCTCTAACAGTTTTTATCAGTAGCTAATAATAACTGAATTGTTTCTATTGTTATCCACTAATAAAAGATGATTAACGAACTTGGGTCAGGATTCTCGTTAATTTTGACGTTCATTTTGACCTTATATTTAGTCTTGATTCTCCAGAGACCTCATACAAACTGTCATTGTCAAGTCTTGGATATCATGTCTCTTTCTATACTTGATTGAAATAATAAATTTTGGTTTATTGTTTATATTTCTGCACCTGATTAGGAATCTAGACAGGTAATACCTTGAAGTGAGCAATAAGGGAAATTTTGGATAGTGTTTCTGTAGGAGGGTATATCCTATAACACTTTATATTATCTTCTTACATATATAGTTAATATCCAACAGAAATTCTCTCAGTGACGATCAATGTGTCTATATTTGTTTACATACTACTAATAATCTGAACAATAGGGTTGTTGACAAGGAGTTGTTTACAAGTATAATCTGTTTACTTACTTATATTAAGAAGATCAACAATAATTTGTTTATTTGTTGATAATATTAATATATTTGTATATGATATTAATATATTTGTATATGATATTGATATATTTGTATATAATATTGATATAATGTATATTTATTATTATCCTAGAGTATAACACTGTTCTACAAAGTAACAATCTGTTTATAAAATGAATGAAAATGAATTAAGGATAAAGATTACAAGTTCTTCATAAAACACCAGGCTTGAGAAACCAAATATAGAAAATTATCCTTAAGTGCCAAAATTATAAACTGAGGGATGAGGAGTCCTGGATCAATTAACGGAGAAAAGAAACATGTCAAAAATCTAAGAGATAAAATATTAATCATGAGAAATTTCATCTTGTCTTATTCTTATTCAGTGCTTAATTAAATCAACCCCTAATTAACAACGAACTTTTACTGCCGTATTTCTACACTCTTCACCAATCACATCAGTCTTCATTTCATTCTTAATCATAATTTTCACAACAAATTATTCGTTGACCCTAGAAAACTCCAGCCAAACACTTCAATCTTCTCTTAAACTATAATTTTATTTCTCTACCATAGCTAGTCTAATAATACAGTTATATCTAAGTGGAGAAGAGCTTGGATTGAGTTCTGGTGCCGAACTAGTTGTGTTTTGTTGTCAAAAGTTAATATTATGGAATTTAATAAAAATAATTTTAATATTTTTTATAATAAGCTGACAGATATTCTATGTATATTTTAGTTCTGCTTGTTTTATTGTTTAACCTTAGTCATTGTAAAACATTGTTTGGGTGATGCTGGTAGTTTTGATAAGGTAACTATTGAGTTTGAGTGATATTAATACAGGAAGTATGGTAATTATGTTAGACCTGGGTTCAGTCAAGCTAAGAATGAGATCAATGCTGGAAACACTCAATGACAGACCAAGTCATAGCGTAACGTCCACATCATACCAAATCAAATCACACACCGATTATCACCGAATAAATTCAATCAGAACATCGCCACCCTTTCACCATGTCATGTTAACAACCATATTATCATATTTCTACAAGTTATATCCATAATTATTTTCTTTATTCTATAATTAACTTTAACCCTTGACCCTTGACCTCCAGCTGTCATCTTAAAATCGTCAACCAACTCAACTAAATTTTGATTGTTGTAAAATAGGAACAAATTATTCAGGAAATATCAATGCCAATTTAAAGGGTAGGTGGAGGACTATCTGAATCTAGTTAGTAAAACTAGTCTCCTGATGAGGGTTGTATATCTAAAACATGGGTGTTTACAGTGAAAGATGTCCACTGAAGTTAAAAATTAAAAAAGAAATGATTAAAGAAGTTGATATCTATATATAATGATCGGAGACTTGGTTCAGATTGAAAACTTTTTAAAATCAACAAGAGGAATGTGTGATATTGATTTAAAATCTGTTATAACAATCATTAATACTGTCCCTTTTACCCATGTCAATATTATCACTCTAACAATTTCATATCTTTCACTAACAAATCACAAATTTTCTTCCAAAGTCCACAGATATCCAAGACAAGTCAATAATTTATTTTTTGGGAATGATTTCAAATATGAATGTGACCACGTTTTATTGTGGATTGTTCTGAAAACTTCCCTTGAATCTTATCATTTCTAAAATCATTGTCTTCAAATGTTTGATTTTCAATTTCCAAAAAACTGAAATATGCGTTCCCCATATCAATATGAATGTTAAAAATTGGCAAATATTTTTCCTGTCTGAGAGTTTTTTTTAAGAATTAATCTAGGATGAGAAATGTCACCAGATCTCGGGATAAATTCAACAAGTTTCTCGGTGTAAAAGTGAAATGATTAGAATTTAAGTCCTGAAGTAAAAAGGCACTGGTCCTGGCGTGGCGTGAAACAAACTGTTTTAAGACAGAGTCTGAGATGGACTGACCATCAACACAGATATCATACAGATATAAAACAGAATAACAGTCACATGTTTCGGATATGGAAACCTCATCAGGACAATAAGTTTGAATGTTACTCTGAGTAAAGCAGTTGTGCTGAATTCAATGTCTACCTACTTCCTCAGTCAGTCAATTCGAGAGTAATTTTGAATATCAACTTTCCACTCTTCTCCCCTCCAGATTAATTATGATAATGTAATTAAGAATACCAATTAACTATCTAATTAAAAGATTAATTAAAAATTATAAGTTTATAGATAAGATAATATACTCATATCAAATTTTAATTGTTTTATTAAGATATACGTGAGAAGAAAATAAAAACTTTATCAATTCTAGTTACAGACCTTGTGGCTTGAGTTTCATAATAATTTGACATCAAAATATCTTATTATATATACAGTGATAAATACAGTTCTATAATTAAATCATAGAATGTTTCAATTTATATCGAATTATTATTATTTGAATTTAGTATTTCATTGAAATGTTTTGATGTGGTCAGAATCTCTTTCAGAGAGTCCACATAGCTGAAAATATCGTTATTTTCAAATAAATCTAACCAAGATAATAATTTCTAAGAAAATTATTTAAAATGAATTATAATTTATAATATATAATAATTAGTGTTTATTAAAATAAATAAATTATAGAAGTTATAATTAACCATTAAACTAGTGTAAGCCATCTGGTCTGATTACAGTTCAGGTCAAGCGAGGTACAATCAACAGAACTCACTGAAATCCTGTTAGGCGTTACAGTGTTCACATGGCGTTAATAACACTAGAGTGTTCACATGGCGTTATTAATAGTTTAATGAAGCTGAAATGATCTTCTTGTTTTAACGTCGGGCTGTGGGAATTGAGACAGAAGACGATGAAAACAAACTCAAATCTAAAAATTAAAACTTTCTCAGTTACCGACTGACTCGTTTAGTTGTCGGACAACTTTTGAAACTTCATACATGAGAACGTTACTTAATTATCATACCAAATTTATATCTAAAACAACAATCTATAAACAGACAATAATTAATACAGTAAAGATCTATTGTTTTTAAGTATCTTGTGGGTAAGATTTGAATATGCACCCAGATTTTAGAGATCTTCTTATGTAACTTAAGTCAGACATGACCCTAATAACAACGATTTGTGCTTAACATGTGCTTAGAAGAGTCAATGGTTAATAAGTCCAAATAAGGAAGCAGAAGATATCTATTTCTATATATCTTATAAACAGTAAGTCCAAAAAGGTAAACTTCAGTTTTTCATCTTCATCTTTACTTAAAAAATGTAAATCATAGGTGAATATACACCTCAAACCTCAAGTCATAATTTAAAATTGTTGACACCTGGATTAAAAACTAGGTCAGTAAAATTAAGATGTAGGATTATTTACCATGACAATGAAATATGGTATTAATTATTATTAGAAATAACGAGTGTGGGAAAACAAGATAAATATGAAAAATAAAAACCAGTTTGGTTTGTTGGAGTTAAAATAAAGATGAGTAGAGTTTGGGTATTGAAGTGACAGATAGATATTTCACCAGGAAAATTCTCAATTGTTTCTCACTATTGTTATAAACATGAGTCATTTTCTTTCTCCAGTTGAAATTATCACTTCTCTTTCTGTATATGATGTCTGTATTATTATATTATAGTTTCTGGATACCTTCTTGTCATTAGTTTTGTGGACTCAGTCACAGTGTGGCTTTCTTGCTACAGTTCAAATTATTCGTTACATTTTTTAACAATAATGCTGTCTTCATTAGCCCATAAGGTGCAGAAGAGTAGGACGTAAAACTCCATTTCATTTCTTACAATAATGTCTCTTACCATTTCCTGAATATATTATTGGACAAGTATAATGATTTCCTTTGATAGGCCAGCATCAAACAACCCCAACAGGTATCTGTATCTCTCTGCATCAAACACCCCACCTCCCAACTTGTAACAGGTATATGTGTAGTAAAGTGAGAGGTTTGGCGAGGTAAAACACATTCCCCTGTCATGTTAGTAGTGACCTTATTAAAGGTAGGCTGTAAATGGTGTGAATTAGATAACCTGTACAGACCCTGGAGGAATATAACATGAAAGTCTACATATTGAAAGGTGAAAATAGACAATGGTTGTGATTTGAAAATAAACAGAATCTGAAGTTCTGATAGTTCCAATGGTTCCTGGAGATTCTTATATTAATTAACATTTAAAATTAAACTGGTGAATTTATTTGAAGATTGTGTCGAGAATATTCTTTCTTCTGTTCAATGAGTTTATTGTTTTTGACTTGAGATAAATTGAAGATTGGAAGAATAAGGGATGGTAAAGGGGTGGGGTGTCTTCTGTAGGCAAAGGAAGAATTGAGCATTAAATATCAGGTGCTTTTATCAAGAGTCAAGGAATGATGCAGTTAGGGTGAGAAAGGATGAGAAAGTATAATCCTTGTAAATTGTCAAAATTCCAGCCAAAAAAAAAAAAAACAAGTAACATCTGATGTAGAAGAAATAAAATAATAAGAAATTGGATACAGAAATCAGAAACACAATCGAGAAATAATTCAACTCGTTAAAAGTTTAATTAACGAGGCAATTGGAGTGAATTTGATAAAATAGACAAATATTATGTTTGAAATAATCCAGATCACGTTTTTAACAATTTCCTGACATTTTGAAGAAAGAAACAGCTGAAGTATTTACCTCCCAAAACGATTTTCACCAATTTTATTCTTTTCACTTTTAATTTCTCACTTTTGATGTGTCTAGAACAAAAGGTGACTAGTAAAAAATACCTCCAAACAAACTAAATATTTCTATTAAAATCAGGAATTTGATAGAAAAACTTCCAGGAATATTTATAGAGAAGATAAGACAACAAAAATATAAAAAATCTGAAATATTTTATAAGAGAAATAAAAATGGTATAAGTGCACCATTATTATACGAGATTTAAAGAAGCATTGCCAATTCGAATCATTGTCTGACATCACAGGATGTAACCTGCCTCTTTAATCAAGATATGTCAAACATTGTCAGGTCAGAGTTCCAACAGTTTGGTCGTCTGACCAATCCTGTATTACAACTGTTCTGCACAAACTATAAATTTCTGTCCTAACTATCAGACCACCTCAAACTTTCAATATCAGAGTTCCACAAACCAAGAAAGAAGAATAGAAATCTAAAAGTTCTGCTTTATTATTTTACTTTAAACTAATTTGATACATGACGACGTTTGAAACAACACGTGCAACCGAGAAATATATTTTATAATTGTTTCAAATATCTACTTTTATCTCAAACTATCAAATTTCTAGCAAATTTCTCTCCAAAATGCTGGCACCTATCAAAATTGGCACTTTTCATAAAATTTAAGATTTAAAAATTTCTTTATGTATCCTGTGCTAAAGGTTTAAAAATTTATGAGTTTTATGATTTTTCACATCTGTCTTTGGAATTTGATATTTTTTTATTTATAAAATTTTGGGGAAGAATCAAATGATATTAAATTATCCAGATTTAGATTTTCTAAAACAGTTGTTGTAGAAATCAAACATAAAATAAAAAAAAAAAGTATAAATTCACACCCTAAACTGGGATTCTTTTCAAAACTCACCCACCCCTATACCTGACAATAAACCTTCAACCATTACACTAGGGATGTATGGACTAACAGAATCCATGCTGAGGGGGGTGACATGACATTGGTCAATCTGAAACCAAATAATCACATACAATTCTCAAATTATTTTAGAACCAGTGAGTGCCAAAGTTTGTAGGATATTTTGTTGGAAGTAAACTGAATACATAGATACATATAGATAGATCAGTTCATACTGAGAAATACTGATACACAAATACAGGGAAAATATCAACAGAAAACCTTGAAACTTGTCCAAATAATACAAATATAAACTTCACATTGAGAGAGAAACTTTGTCTAGGGTGAATTTTACTAGGGTCTTTACCTCATGGCTTATATTGGTCATTTTATCTAATATGTTTTACTAATTTAAAGATGTTCACATCCTAAAACTCTACTATACTAGGGTAGATAACTCGGAACATTTTATTTCTGAAACCCTCTCCCTCTCCCCCCACCCCTCCTCATAGTTTTGGGTTGATTTAAAGAATACAGACATGATTATAAGACTGTATATTTATAAAGATATATGAATCTGAGAAATAACAAGAGATATATATGATATTATAATACACTTGTCATTTGGTTGATATTGTTTTAATATTATATGTTATTACCAGTCTATATTATTATATCTCTATATACCACAGTTTGTATTACCTGCTATAACTATATCCCAAAACATTTCGTATTTACCTGTATAACTATATATCTCTATATACCACAGTTCGTATTTACCTGTATAACTATATATCTCTATATACCACAGTTCGTATTTACCTGTATAACTTTATATCTCTATATACCACAGTTCGTATTTACCTGCTGTATAACTATTATTACACCATTAATTTACATATCTCGTATTTACCTGCTGTATAACTATTATTACACCATTAATTTACATATCTCGTATTTACCTGCTGTATAACTATTATTACACCATTAATTTACATATCTCGTATTTACCTGCTGTATAACTATTATTACACCATTAATTTAATTTACTATTAGATACAGTTAGATTTTAATTCTATTCTCTTCTGTGAATAATCTACTCTATGTACTATATATAAGATTGATGCTGGTTTTACAGAACCGACCAGCTCCTGTGGATAAAGGGACAGGGTGTGAGTCCATGAACTCTAATAAAATTGTGTTTTAAATATTAAAACCGGTAGGTGAAATTGATGGTTTCTCTCTACCTGAATATCTACTTGTCACTGATTCACATAACAAATAATTGGATATATTATATAAATATGATTATTTTTGGAGTGTCAGTGTAAAATATTCAGGAGCTAACACAGGGGTCAAGTCTGGGGTCAGGTCAAGGGTCAGATGATGTATTTTGGGAGTGTAAATGGATTATGAATCATATTTTCTGAAGAATGTAAAATGATAATAGTAAGTTATTTTTAAGTTAAAATAAATAGAGGAGGGTGAAGTTTTATTGATATAGTTTCACTCTCTAGTTTATAATCATAGTTTCTCTTTTTCTTAACTCAAGGTCGAGGTTATTGAGGGTGGGGGTGGGGATAGTCTCCACTTATTTCAGTACAAGTTTCTCTTGTTCATTCTCATTTTTTTCATTCCTGTCAGTGGAGCCGATTTCTTACATCTCTACTTGTTGGTTTGGGGTGACAGAATATAGATAGATTTATTATATTTTAGATCACCTCATGTAACTTGACAACAGGGTTTATCAGCTCAGCCTCCCTTTTAGAGAGTCCACATAGCTTAAACAGCACCTCTCTTAAAAAATAACCTTGTAGGGAGCTCATTCAGAAACTCCATAGCTAAATTGATATTCCTTTAAGAGAGTCCACATAGCTAAATTGATTTTCCTTTAAGAGAGTCCACATAGCTAAATTGACATTCCTTTAAGAGAGTCCACATAGCTAAGAATATCATCTATCAATATAGATGTGGTGAATCAGTTATAATTTGTACCTGAATAGTTTAACTGACAATGTAAAAAATAAAGTTTTTGTGAAGCACACTAAGAAATTATTTGAGATATCATCAAATTATAATCATATCATTTTCTAAGTCTCCAATTTTCTTTCTTACAGCCTATAATGATCCCTTAATAACTCTAATAATACAATAGATACAGAGCCTGTCACCTCATATATAGACTCCAGTCATAGCTTTGTGGGGCCTTAAAAAGGATTTCTTAAAATAACATTATGCAAGGGGAACAAAGAGAAATTTGAAGATAAAAAAAGTGAAGAAAATTTCTGAATGAATGACAGGTTTGCTAGCTTGTTATAATTTTTAAGTTTTTGTTCACGTATTGGGATAATTTGACATTGAGATTGTGAAAATACCCCCAGGCGCTGAGGAAAGATTTGAGCCCCTTTTTACTCTGTTAAATAACTTATAAAGCTAGTGTAAAGTAAACACAGGTTTAAAACTGGCATCAGGCTGGAGAGAAAGGGCCTCAGATCACTGTTTGTTTAACAAATGATGTTATTAATTGAGACTCGTTTATCCGAATCAAGCCCGGGGGGTGAGGGGACCTGGCTCGCTGTTTTCTCTCATCATCGTTCAAGTTAATAGAAAATTTCTGCTGATATTTGTAGTAATTAAACGTGAATGACTCGAGAAATTGGAGTTGATATTTTAAAGAATGGCGAAAAAAATACAGCATTCTTCTCGATATTGACTGAAATTAAATTGGTTATTATATCTATACACTTCCAGCAGATGGCGCTTTTTTTAAATTTCAAAATTTTTGTTACTTTAATTTTTACGATAAATTTGGACAATACAGAAAGTTGTCTTGGTTGTTATCCGATACGGCACGAACAATGACATAAAAAATGATTTTTAAATTGATACTCTCTTGACGTTAAATTATGATGCCCTGAAACGACCAAAATGTAAATTAGATATTAGACGAATATTTTTATTAAATTAATGTTTGGTTGTTAAAAGCTGACCCTAGAATCAAGAAAAGATAATTTAATCAATCTTCTACCCTTATATTTCATTCTCCTTTCAATTTATTAACATTTTCACTGGATAATTGACACCCTCACAGCTTTTCTTTGCTATTTTTGAAATTTGATAATTTTGTCTTTATATTATGACAGTATAATTTTTGGTTTTATTTCATACGGAAATTTCAGACTTAAAAAAAAATTTAATAATCAGAATTTTTTTTTTATAATGGTTTGGCCTTTTATTTTGAAGATTCTGTATTTTTGAAACTGAAAGGGGTGTATACTCTATGGTGCCAATATATCCCATATACCAAGACTGTGGCAGGATTCCTCTGGCAGCAAGCTATATTTTAAAATTATTTAATTTCATAATTTCTATCAAATAAACTTAATTCAGATTCTAAACCAGACTGTAATAATCAATTTAAAAATAACCCAAAACTTGGAAGTACAGTCACCAAGTGAATAGTAACTTATTATTTCAGTTTTCCTTTTAAAATGATAAACAATAGGAAAGGTAATGTAAACATTGTCTTGACATTTTACCTGGTCCATTATTCTATTGTTTATTTCTCCTATAGTCACATTATCAGGTGTAAATACCCCAATTCTGAACAAATCATTTATTATAGAAATAGTTATTTTAGGTAAATATATAGCTGATTGTATCATTGAAATATAAACAACAAAATAGTGTTGAATTATAAGTTTTTGCAAGTGGACACATTGATTGGATTCAGATCCTAAATGCCCTACCCCCTAGGCCACATGGTAAGGTGTTTGACATCACCCCCTGGGGGTTTAAAACCTCAAGTCTCATAGGAACAAGAACTGTTCTGTGAATTATAACTGATATTACTGACTAGTGTTTCGATAGTGATATTAAAACTAGAGGCTGTGAGGGGAAGAGACCCCCCCCCCCCCCTGAACCTCAAGGTATAGGGCAAGTTACCCTACTGATAGGCTACCCTTTAAAACTAAAACACTTTAAATTTCATACAACAAATCAACTCAATGTCATGACAGAAGGAAACAAAAATATTGACAAAAACTGACAAAAGATGACACAATAGGAAGAATGAGTGGGCCAGGCACTTGTCTGACCTGTCCCCTATTTTACATCATGTTTTTCCACTTGAATTTACATCCCCTCCCCTCAGTCCAGGCAATGGGGCATTAATTTCGACTAGTTGGGCAATCTGAATAGATCTGATTGTCAAGTATTATTTCACCTTTATCTGGAATTATTGAGGCAAAGATGTTTAAAATGATCTGCATATGAAATGTTGTCATTTGACAAACTTGTAATACATGTCACCTGTGGAGAGTTCACAATAGCTGAGGCTTGCAGCTCTATTTGTTTGATTTATGACCCTTTATTCTAAATTACAAGGTTTGTATGAAATTTTACAGTAGAAAATGACAGGCCATCAAGCTTCAATGATTTTTAATAGAATTTTACTTTCAATTGAGGAAATTGATTGTTCTAACTGACCAGTGTATCATGGCTGGAGGAGTGACCATGTTATATAACAGACAATAGACACAAGGGGCTGGGGTTAGGATTTCAAAAGAAACAGTAGCAATCACACCTGGGTGGTAGATCTTATCATCAAGTCTTATTAATTAAACATCAATTATATCATAAACTCAACAGGGGACTGGATATTCTTGACCTTTTTTTATTGTCAACCCTTATTTCCTGTTTGCTTTCTTATCATACATCAATATAAGTAAAAATTCTCTTTTTAACCCTTTTGAGTGCAGTGATTTGAATATGATATAAGATGATGTAAGAGTATATGGCATGTATAGGGTTAATAAGAGAGGGTTTATAATAAATGGATGGGAAAGGGTTAATGATAAATGGATGGGAAAGGGTTAATGAGAGAAAAAGGAGTTCAGCTTGGTTGATTTTGAAATCAAATTATTTTATGACATATCATAAATTTTTATCCAATTAGTTGATTACATAATAAATGTAGTGTGGACTCTCTACAAGGAATTATGACTAATATTTATTGACCTGTCTCAATAGGGTTCATTGTTAAAAGGGTGAAAAGTTTGAATTGAAATGGTTCTATTATAATCAGGGTGTAAGGCTGATAAATCTTTCAAATGGGATGGAAAATTGTCAAATTAGAACCTACTCCTGACCTAATTATACCCTCCAAGTAATTTGGCATTTACCATAAATCTCTTAAATATAGGGTCTCCTTTTCTAACAAATCTCAGAGACTAACTTAAATAAATCATATCATTATATCAAGCGAATTCCTTCAAAAACGAAACCCCAGAAAAAACCCTTCCATAACTTCTGATAGTAAAAATTGAAAAATGTGATAATGAAAATGAACCTCAAGATGTCAAAATGAGAAAAATAAACAGGTACCCTGTTCTGGGATTAAAAATAAAGTTTGTTATATAACCTGACAATAATTTTAAACAACTTGGACTCAGTGGGGAGATGAAAGGTGGCAAATTTTTTATTTTTTTTACATGAAATGTTACAACTGACACTAATCAAAACAAACTGAAGAAAAACAAAATGGTGTATATAAAATGGAAAAGTTTTGTGGGGTAATATTACGTAACTTGTCTTAGTAAATCTATAACAGAGGGTTAAGGGCTGGGGGGACAGGGTTAAGGGGTAGGGGGTAGTGTGAAATCAATCCTTTTCCCTATCAAATATCAATTTGACACTAATTAATGTCCTAATCAACATAAATAAAACATTGTGAACGCTCTAAATCATATTAATTATAAAATTAATAGAGAAGAAGGGAACATGGCCCCTAAGGGGTTAATTTGACTTCCACTACATGTAATATAAATCATGTCATATCACCAATTATTCCATATTTAGAAACATTTACGCATAAATTAATTAGTATTCATAATAATATGCAAATTAGGTTATCAAGACAATTAGATAAGAGAGGATCAAATGAAAGTGAAGAAATTTATTTTGAAATCAAATCTACCAAATTATAATTTCATTTCAAGAAAAATATCTCCAATTTGTTTTCAATATCAATTTTCTGTAACGTCTTTCAAGTCTGTAAAGTTATTAAAATCTCTCACTAGCCATGTGGTCTCGAGGAAAAATAAAAGTGTAATCAGTTTTTAACTTTAAAATAAATAAATAATGGCGAGTTTTTCTGTTGGTTATCAAAGCTCAGATTAAATTCAATCTTTATTGCTCTCATAATTTAATATTTCTGAATCGTTTTCTATCTTTTGATAATTTTTTGCTGGTTGTTTATCTTATCTGAGAATTATTATGATTTATTACACGGATATATTTTAATCTTTTACACATATCAAATCAAATTTCCTCTTTTTATATTAAATAGATCACTGGGACCTTGGTACTTATCAATTAAAAAACTAGATCTAAAGAATTAAACATGATGGCCTATACTGAACTGATGGGCTTACTAATCCTATCTCTTTCTCTGTGACCTTTACCAGTGCTTCTATAGGAGAGTATCTTTTATAAAATCCTAAACTAGAGGTTGTGTCAACATGCCTGTGCCTCTGCTTTCTTAACCATGCTTAACTACAATCTATAATTCCTTACCATTTGTAAGGTTTTTATGTCTAAACTCCCAAACAGTGTTTAAAAGTTTATAATATTCTATATAATTCTAATTCTAATCAGTTGATATTTTATTTTATAATCTAACCAAGTTTACAAGTTTACACTCTACCATCTGATCTCTGGTAAATTATTTCTACCACCCTGAATCTTTCAGTCAATACTTCATATTATTATGACAAATAAATACAGGAATGAAACATGATTAATTATCGTATCACAACTAAAACTCCACTTAAACTCTGACTTAATTCAATAAATCATTATTTTATACACAAATACACAAAAACATGTTAAACAGCCTTGTCAAAATCATATTAATTTATGATGAAATCTGATAGAATTTATTAAAGATTATAGCCACAGTCATCATAAATAATTTCCCAGGCTTTTCTTCACAAATTAGGCAGTACGACCTGGATTGTTGTGTTTCTAAGACATGGTGTATCAGGTCAGGATCAAGTTATAAATTTATTAAAGTTATATCTGTAGATATCAAATGTTAACTTGTAATATAAAATTATAATTATCAAATATTATAATATTACATTTCTCATCTTTGTGTTTGTTTGATCACAGATTCAGTCCATGTTTTATATTGATATTGTTTCCTAGTCCTTTATATAGACATCATCAACCATTTTAATTTTCTAGATCTTGTACTTGTACCACATTGTTTTACAGAGTATTAATTATTAGGACAGTCAATCCGAGACACCTACTACCACTTCTAGAACATAGATCTTCAACCCAAATCACCTTCATGTTTCTACTGGCAGCCTGGAGATTTACTTGCTTTAAATATTGAAATTATTTGATAAGTTTTCAAAAGATTTGAAAATAAAAAAACTATTGACATTATCTAAGTACAGAGAATATCATTTCATTTCAATATTAAATTTTAAATATTATTTTTAAACTTCAAAGCTAGAGAGATTACAATATATTTCAATATTAGTTTATTAGATATATACCTAGTTATATAGACTTGGTATATTAATATTGCCCTGCTAGACTATGGTATATAGGATCTCATG
Organism: Nipponacmea schrenckii; assembly: GCA_030562195.1. Classification (NCBI taxonomy): domain Eukaryota; kingdom Metazoa; phylum Mollusca; class Gastropoda; family Lottiidae; genus Nipponacmea; species Nipponacmea schrenckii. The sequence continues at coordinate 12,411,439 of JAUJPP010000007.1, read as the reverse complement.
AACTATACCTATTATTCAGGAAAGTGGTATATACAATGTCATGCACTATAATCTTAATATCAGGAAACATAGTGCAGAATGACAACCAATGTGAACTTTCCAAACCTGAAATAAAGATAGCTTCCTTGACCAATGCTTTCTTGACCATATAGTGGTATTAAGTTCCTATAATTAGTCCCAGATCATAATGCTAAAAGACAAGTACGTATGTGGACTAGCTCAAAATGAAACAAAGTTGAAAATCTCAATCACAGAGTGATATTAAGTGTTAATAATTAGTCTCGGATGAAATTAACAAAGTTAAAATCATCTCTGATAGATCTATATCAATGATAGAGATTTCTAAAATCAAGAAAACAGATTAGAAAATGACAAATTTAAACAAAGTAACAAGTTTATTAGATTGTATCAGATTGTAGATTCAATCTAGTTAACTATTTAATTCTATTGTTCAGTTTTAAACTGGGGGGACTAAATACTAAGTATTGAACATTGTATAATACTGTATCACTTATTACTTAGTATCTTTAATTATTAGTTTGATTTAAATACAGGGTCAGCCCCTCTACATCCTACCCCTCAATCTCTACCCCTAATTATTATCAGTTTGATTGAAATGGGGCAAGATGATGTCATATAACAAATTTCACACAGGAAATGGGGCACTACCTTATTATTATCTGCTAGCTGTCCCATTAGTTAATATAATAGTATATAGCTTGAGGGTGGGGACTCTACCCTGGGGGTGCCTATAAGGATTGTTAATACTAGACAATAGTACTATAGGTTTAAACCTATACAATCTATAGGTATTCTTAGCCAACACTTAATAACCATTTAACATCAAAAAAATCCATTTTACTGAACAAAAAACTCTCTTTTTCACATTACATAATTCTATTTTCTATTTTTACACCAATTAAAGGATTTATAACTACAAAGGAACAAAAAAAACTTTTAATTCAAGAAATGAAACTTGAAAAGTCTGGATATACAAAGAATAACAAATATATACTTCAAATTGTATTAAATTTTTATCTGTTTGAAGGACTGGGTAATGTGGACACAAAGTAAAAGTAGAACAATTAAAATAGAAATGGTAACAAGACACTTTGAGAATTTAATTCAACCTTTGATAAAAAAAAAAGATGGTTTATTTCTAGTAAATCAGATTAATTAAATATTTATAAAGATGAAATTTAAAACCTAGAGTTTGGGGACAAAGATGTGAAAGTCAATTGTCTTTTTACAATCTAGAATATCACCATGCCTACATCAGTTCAAATAACAGAAAAAATCCACAATCCAACACACTGACAATATAGTCCTACTAATGGCTATATAATCATTGTTACTAATTCTACTGATATCAGATCTAAATTTACTCTTTCTATCAAACACAATATTAGATACCTGAAACTTACAAACAACTGAGATGGCCCAATTCTCAAACTTTCCCAGAGTGAACTTCATATTAATTACATCATCAATTAAAATATCAATTAATTTATTTCATCTTTAAAGATGGACAGTAATTAAAATACAGAAATACAATCTGTTTGGTAAACATCAAAGATGAAATGATATACATCAAAGTTGAAATCAAACAGTAACTGTATTACTATGTATCTTTATGTTTCACTATGTATATATATGTATCACATCACTATAACTGTATAACTATGTATATTAATATGTATAACTATGTATCATTATGTTTCACTATGACTATATAGTATAACTATGTATATTAATATGTATATAATATATCCAAAACAATAAAATATTCAGAAAGAACAAGACCATACTCTACACTTCAATATCTTTCAAATACTTCAATATTAAACACCTTCTACAGAATTTAAACTAAGGTTTGAAATTTACTAGAACAATATAATAGATAATTACAATATTTACTTACTAATATAAGGGATTTAAAAAAGTTGAGATGTAAAGTGAAGAGTGAATCAAGGTAATAACTTACTGTAATATCTGCCCATGCTCTCTGTGTGTCTATCTGTCAGGGTATAATGGAATCTGAGAGTAGATAATGGATATTTGACAGGAGTTTTGTTTATAACACTGATATATAGATTCTTATAACTGTCACTCTATATATATTAATATCTCTAGATGGCAGGGCTTGCTTACTCTAATAATTACTGTCACTTCTAGATAAACATATTTCATAACAGTGGCAGGGTTGCTTACTCTATAACCACTTAGATAAACATATCTTATAACAGTCACTTTTTATTAATATTAATTAAAAAATCTTCTTAACAGTGGCAGGGCTTGCTTACTCTAATAATTACTGTCACTTCTAGATAAACATACTCTTCATAACAGTGGCAGGGATTGCTCACTACTCCAGTTATAGAAAGGAACTTGTTACATTATCTCAGCAGTCAGAATGTCATAGAGCTTGTCATCTTTTCTAGAGTTTTTAATCTTGTTGGCTGAGATTGGTAACACTTGAAGATGACAGGATAACCTCATCATCTGACCACAACAAACAATTATCAACACTAATTATTCACAACATCTGATAGAATCCAAACTTTCAACTGATCTATACCACTATAATTATAAAACTTAAACTTCTGTTAACTCTAGAATAAATCTTTTTCTTATTGTAACAATGTCTTAACTATATTTCTTCAATATCATTATCATATAGATGTCAACTAGACCAAAATATCAAAACCCAATCAAAATTTAATATAACTGTCCCCCTCGGGACTTGATCTGCACCCCAAGGCTCTTGCTAAGCTTAGACAGAACAAACTGTAGCTTTAGGCCCTAACATTGTAAAACTGTCGAGTAGATGGCTAGTACCTACATGGTTACTTTCTTTCTATGGTAACTTTCTAGTATCTATATGGTTACTTTCTTTCTTGGTAACTTTTGTTATTTACGTATATCAATTTTTATTATATTATACTTCATCCTAATTAATACTTCCTAATTACAATAAGATGTTTAATTAGCCATCGGACTGATATTATATTACAACCCTTCATTTTATCAGACTCAAATCATCTCCCATACAAACCCATCAAAAAAATGTCAAAAAGAATGAAAAATGAGATTTGACAATGTCTGCATGCTGGAGAAGGTAATTAGAGAATTAATTAACTAAAATCATTAATTAGGATTGATTGACAATTGTCATTTGGATATATTATATTATTAATAACAATTTATCGTGGTTTGTTTTTAACCCTTGACTTCTTGTTTCTTTCTGTGTCCAGATACTATTGTATATATAACACAATCGTGGGATCAAAATATACAATTTCTTCTTTACTAAGTCCAGGAGTGTAGCGGTTATAATTCCTTGATCAAGTTCAATAGCCTTCAATACATCATATACAGTCGTTAGGTCAACTATACCAAATTATATTCTAACTTCACTTAAACATAAACTTCAGGTTAACCTTGATAGAAAAATAGAAACAGTGGAACCCAACCAAGCAGGTCGATAGTTCTAAATGATATAATTTATAGATCGTTTGTTATTCTCAGTTAGTAGAGTTGCAGGAACCGTGGATCACAAGACAACTCCAGAATTCTAGTTTCTGATCTGTTTTTTCCTAAATTAGCTCTCAAATTGAAGTCACTAGTCAAATATTTTGATTGTTGAGGGTTGATTTGGTCTAGAATAGATTTATAACCTTCATCAATAATTAAAGAATGGGGAATCTCCATTCCTGGCAGTCTACAGACTTGTCTATATATAACAGAACCCTGATTCTAGTTTCAACTAAATCAACTAATTTTATAGTCGATATCCTGGTTTATTTAAAACTGACGTTTAGTCTAAATTCACAATAGTTACTAAGTTACTATGCTGATTGTTACTATGTTACTATGCTGATTGTTACTAAGTTACTATGCTGATAGTTACTAAGTTACTATGCTGATTGTTACTATGTTACTATGAAGAGGATTAACACGAATTTCGTTCCGTACAAAAACTTGACGAATTGGAACTTGACGAATTGGAACTTGCAATATAGCACCTCAATTAAAACAGATATATAGAACATAACCAAACAGAAGAACATGTTAAATCATACCAAGTTAAATCATACCAAATTATACAAGAAAGAACCTAAAACTAGGAATAATTATCACGATGTTAAACACTGTAGTACAATTCATAACAAAATATCATAAAGTATTATTTACAATGTTTTATGAAAATATTAATTATTTAAACAAATTAATACAAAGTTATATATTATATTTATAATACAGAACAATGTTTTATATAATATTATGTTATATAAGTTTTATTGTAAGTATGAAATTATCGACAGAGCATTGTTGTATAAAGTTTAAAAATTAACCAATCATATCAATATTACTTTATATATGATAGATTTAAATACAGACAAATAAAACTTATATAGATATAATATTAAACTACGAATAACGTGATTAAAGCAACTAAAACAGATACCTGCATTCCAACCGTTAATTAATAAATCTTAGATTGGGCGATATCACTTATCATATATACTAAATAATATAATAAGAAATACTGAAACATTTGAAGATTTTCTCTGATATAAGCAATATATTGATTATAGATTGAAAACAACTTGAAATATTTACAGTTATTTTAAATATCTGCGGTAGGATGGTCGGATATTGACAGAATAAAAAGTATTAAGAGTACGAAGTATAACAATGTTTCAATAAAATATTGCTATTACCGATTTCCAAATTATGACAATAGTACCCGACTTCGTTTCTGTATTCGATCAACTTGTGTTACCTATTTATAATGAAGTGAATCTTTGGTCAGTGGAATATAGAAATATCTATAAAGTAAATTATAAGAAAGTAAGATTCTATCTATCTTTATCTGTGGTCAGTCCATATGGTTTATGTTATTTAAAATATGTTAAATATCGCCCGGTTTGTGTTTAAATATGTAAATATCACTCAACTCTTCTCGGGTTATATTTTAATATCTTTATCTCAATATCTGATAGACTACTCCTAGATGATTCCATCTCATAGAAACAACGGATTTCTGCCTGAAAGTATTGCTAGAAATGGTACCATGGCACTGATTCCGTTTATCCTTATATATAAGTTAATCGAACTGGACGACTACTCGAAAACTTTATTATAAAATTACATCATTCCAATAAGATCGGTTTGTTGTGAAGAAAAATTTGATGATATACGATAGAATTCAGAAACCAAAGAAATATAAAATAAGTGAAGATGATAATTTTACTGGATGTTTAAAACATCACCAATTTATCATTGTATAAAACTTCCTGAAGATAAAACCAGACTTGTAGAGTACCAGGATTACCAGAACCCAGACCCAGGCACTAATTAAATATTCTGGTTCCAAGTTCTAGATAATAACCTGCTTGTAATGAATGTCATTTAAAACAAACAGATACACAAATATCGACAAGAAAACCACAGAGAAATAAGCTACAATGGTTCAGATAATCTTCAACTCACAGCCTAGGTCAGACATCGACACGAAACGCCTTAAAAAATAACATGACAGTCCCAGAATCTGAATGGAATTCAGGCATCATTGTGAACCCTCTAAATTAACAGATGAAATCACAGTACAGGACAGTCTCAATATTGCCATGTATGTTTCGTGGATTTCAGTTTTGTGATATTAAACAATGCTAATATGGGCCAGAACCAAACATTGTTTCCTTGATATTTGGAAATGAAATGCCGTTATGATGAAAGTTTAGAAAGAATGTTGGAGTATTACATGTTACTATTCTGGATCAAGCCAGGAAGGTTTAAACTTATATTCGTAGACTTGTAGGCAGTAAATAGAAACTTTGATCCAAAACAATAACAGTTCTTTAACCATTATAAAGAAACTGGGTGTCTAGACCTAGCTAGAATTAAAGATTAATCATCACCAAAATTTAAATCCATTGTGAAAAAAGAAAATGAAAAGTTTTTAAAAAGTAAAATGTGAAGTCATCAATTATTGTTCTAAGGGTGTGATTTCTATCTATTGTTGTCAGTTTTTTAAAATTATTTTATCTTCTTTTCCGATAATTTGAGATAATTTTAACTCGGGTAACAATAGAAACACAACGTCAAATTTTAATAAAGACAAGACAAACGACGCCCGACTACTCCGTCCTGAATCTAAGAACAAGAAGACAGATTCTTTCATCGACAAGCAATTAACCCCCATTTTCAGTGGCACAGAAACAATTAAATATTGTTCAAAAGTGTGAACGCGACAAAAGAAGGGTGTAAATTTTAATAATCCTCTTTCAGGCCCCTAATCCGTTTTATCTCGTTTTTTTAAATCTTGAAACACGTTTAGTTTATTCTCTAATAGAAATTCTATTGTTTTATTTCATTCTTATGATTTTATTTAAAATAAGATCACTTTTTATTTGACAGACGTTTCACACTTACTGTCTGAAATCTGAGAATTATTTTCTCGATTTAAAATCGTTTGTATTAAAATAGATTGTTAGAAAATTGAGTATATTATGATGAAGAAAATGAATCTGCAATTAATAAATTTTGTAAGTTTGTAGAGTCGATATTAAAACGTTACGCTACTAATATCCAACTATCTTGAAGAAATATATTAGGGTAGAGACTAAAATATATTAACCAAGCCTTGTAGTATCGTATTTAAATCCCTACCCATCTACAAAACGACTTACAAGCAAAAGGGTAATATATCCATTATATTGGACTTCGAAATGTCTCAAAGAAAATATAGGTCTAGAAAATCTTAACCACAAACACAACATTTTATTCTCGTTTGTCTCACGGGTCAATTTTTCAACAACTGGCTCCCAATTTTGTCAAAAATGGTGAAATTTAGTGTATATAATTGTAAATAGACAACGGGTATAATTTGCTAGTTGATTATATGCTATATGATATAAGTTTATAGAAAAGTTTTATAATATTAGACTTCATATTTCATATCCTTTATATACGTCTATTGATTACAACTCTTCATTGCGTGATTCATGTCGTATTTCAAGGGCTTTAAATTGGACCCCTTATAATCCCTGGGGTCACAGTAGACCCCCAAAATACCCCTTTTCTTTACTCATTGTATCATAAACTGAATTTGACTCTCGTCTTTCGAGACGCTCGAGTCTCATACTCGTTCAAATCGTCTGGGTGCAAAATTTTAAAATTAACAACTTGATGTTGAAGATAAGAAACTTTTACAGAATTTCAGATCAATTATCTATCAATCACTGATACAAATTACATCATAAATCTAAACAGATCGAACATCAATATATTGATTACAATTCGATTAGGCGATTTCAAACCCAACAAAACCCAAGAATAGGACAACTTAACATTCAAAATACACAACGCTTTTAAATGAAACCGCTGATTTCTGAAACTCGACAAACACTTGAAAATAATATTGGACAAAAGAGCGTAAAATGGCTGTAAAAACGATATAATAAGGTTTAGAAGTGAAGTGGCGTTTAAAAGTTATATAAATTGTATAATCATATCAATGTATCATAATATTTCATTGATTTGAATCAATTCGAAGGTGATTATTGTCTTGGTAATACAAACTCGAATAGAAAAATCGTCAAGTTTTAGAAAGCGAACTGAAGAGAGTATCATTGAATGACAAGTTTTCAAGTATTCTGCAGTTTAAACCTTACAAATAAATAGAATATTACAGAAAGTATTCAGCCATCTGTCGTCTGTTTTTAAAGATGATATAATTTTCAATTCTGATCTGTAATAACTCGACCTGTTTGTATAAACAGAATAACTAAACGTCAATTGAACAGTTTGTTTTCAAAGTAATTTCTTAAAAAGGAAAGTTTTTGAAGAGCAGTTCGAATTATCGCGAGCCTCGAGAGGGCATTAAATAGCGCTATACAATAAACCTTCTCACGAGCGACTCGCGTGCATAGTGGGTGGCAAAACCCGAGAAAAAAAATTCTTTACTGTAATCTGACATTGATGACTGAAAATACTGTCATTTTAAATTATAAGTAAAATATTCTTGGTGGAAATTCTAAACTTTAGGTAATAAAACTCCAAGATTCCAGACTTCACGCAAATTGGAGGCCAAAAACCGCGGGAAATAGGAACACTAACGTGCTTTAACAACTCAACAATTTTAAATGAAAAGTTTAAAATCCGAATGAAAAAATTGACAGAAATGAATCTATGTTAATTTCCCAGAATCGTTTCCAAATAAAGTCAGAATGTTGAACTGTTAAAATCCGAAACTTAAAATCGGTGACGTCAGATTATAGGCAGACGACATTCAAATCAAACTTGCAGACGATTAGAACGAACGCACGAGCTTGCCGTCAATGAAATTTTGAAAAAAAAGTGGAAACACACAAAAGTTTGAAATGGAATTGGTTGAAAATAAGAAGATGCAGTAGACTTTAGTTCCTTTAGACACGAAATAACATTCCAAATAGCACGTGATAATTAGAATCCTTTTATCATTAGATAATATCACAACCACAATTATTATATATTATATTATAGATTCCATATCACAGATTAATATTATCATAACACTTTAACTTACCGTTTTTATTATCCTCATTATTTAAACTCGGTCCGTCTACAATTTCCGTATCAAAATGTCGGGGACGTTGTTGCTTTCGGCGTGACATTGTGATTCACTGTTGTATTACACTCGTCCGTACGACATCAATAACATTTTAAAACGTAACACTTATAATATCGCAATGATATACATTTCTATATCACTGCGCATGTCTAAATTATGATATTGAATATAGTGACGTGTGATTATAATAACTGGATTCTGACGGCGACGTTTGATTGGTGGAGAAGAAAGGACCTCCCTATTATTTTGTGAGTAGTGGTTTGACAGTTGAAATGAACGGCGGCGGCGTGTTGAGGGTTAATATTATTATTTTATTGTATGAGTTAGTTGTTTTCGTCTTGACGAGTTCAGTTCGCCTTGATAACAGATCTTCGGCCAGTTCACTGTCTTTGATAATATCTTCACAGTCGTTACAAATCTTACTTCTCACTGAATAATATTCACTTAATCCACGATCACTGCTTTTGTGATATGATTTAATAATTTTCACTCATCACTGGTTTGATAAAAAAAATTAGTTCCTTATTGCCATTATTAAAATCTCTATGACAGTTGCCCAGTAAATATACAGTCTTTATTAATTCAAAGTTCAGTCTAGATCGAGTCCACATCAGTTATGTTTCTTTTATCTGAATTCGATTCGCAGGTCAGAGAACCTCACAATAAAAAAACATCCAACAACAATGTTATAAATACAATGTCAAGTCAGCGTTAAGATACAGAATTACAAACAATTATATAACCCACGATATGAGTATGTGATTCGAACCCGGCGCACCAGGGGGTAGCGGCTGATTTATTATACACGTGAGTTGAACGTCAGACCACACAAACTCGAACCTGGAGACACAATATACTTTCTAACAACTGTCGTTATAGCGATATGAATAGGTTTAATAACTGATATACAGCAACTTTACTTATACCTGGACATACCGCAGCAAGCATAGGTTAGATAGATAGATATAGCAACATGGATTACCGTCTTCTTGACAATAAGGTGCTGTAGGGTTCGAATCCTTGTGAAAATAATAATGGCACTGCCCAAGTCTGTAATAGTTCTAATCAATTCTCTCTCACACAATACTGTACTTTCACCTTATATCTATTAGAATCTCATAATGTACTCTCGAGCAATTAAAGACCCACGGAGCTACACAAATACACAAAAATTGAAAAAAAAGTTTTCGATCCACTCCTAAAAGTTTTCAGGTGCACTAGTTAATTCAATTGACAGCTCACAGATTAGATTTGTTGAATTATTCTGATAATATCTGCTCTGGCACCACTGCCAGTGTTTCTGGAATTAATCCGTTCATTAACTAAATAATAAACCAGCCTTTTAACATATTTCTACTTCCATGGATCGTGCTTTCGGCTATGCAAACTCACTATAGCAGTACACTGCAATAGATCTACTCGGCACGCACTAGACGTCGATAACGTGTTTAGATGTAAAATAAAGTTAAAAACTGGCTGCCATTTCGCTGGTGAAAGGATTTGAAACAAATAAAATGGAATATTTACACCGAAACCGACTGCTGTTAATAATTTGGCCGAGCGACCATCTCATATTGATATTAAAAGTGGGCGAGGTCTGTGAGCTACAACCAATAGACAACTAGTTTTACCGACTATCTTGATAAAGTTATTGAAAATTATCTTTTAATTTTCTCTTCTTCGCTTGTATTAATTTTATCTCTCAAACTTTTACCTTCACGCGGTTTTCTTTCATTGTAGTTTAAATAAGAATTTAGTTGAATCGTGCTGGTAAATCAGGTTGATAGTCCGGCATAGACATGAGTACTGGAGATATTTGTATATAGGTTGATAGTCAGTTATAGACTTTGGTACTGAAGATATTGGTACATAGGTTGATAGACAGATAGACTCGGGTACTGGGGTATTATAATCATGGTATATGAAACAAAGCAGGACTTCATATTTTTGTTGTCATATATGTTCCTGTGTTTAATTGCTTCATTTTAACAATTAAATAACAATTACTTGAGGTCATGCATGCCAATATGACAGAATTTGCTTGATGTTATAACAATGTGGTACGGTCAGGATGGCAGGATTTTGGGAAGGGGCAGGGGGAAGGTCAGGGGGGAAATTCACGAGGGAAATGTATGTATGATATAAACTATCTGCACCATGTAGATGACGACACAGACTGTTTTTTTTTTTATCAAAAACACAGCGAAAACAGCGTATAATAATCAACTGATATAATCATCAATAAATCTAATTTTCAATCTAGAACGAAGTTCAATATGCACGTGCTTAACAAAAAAAAACAAATGTCACCGAGCACAAAATCAAGTTGTTGAATTGATCGATAAATTAATCAATAGGTCAATTGAACTTTATTATTGGTGTGTTGGTTTCAATCTAGAATAGAAACACATGGAAAATATAAACGATGGAACTTGGATCAGAATAGGATTCCATTCTAAATATGATGTCCGTTCTGACTTAACTTCAGATGATTATTTGACCAAACAATAAATGGACTAAGCTATTGAACAAACTAAAAGATACCAAGTTAAGGACTCCCATCGTAAAGTAGCTTCAAGTCGGTTCATCAAAACTAAAATATGAGTTATTGAATTATGACCAATTTACGAATCTGTCGAAAAGAGTGGAACCCATGTTGTGCTGTCTCACTTGACTCTCACTCGAACAAATTACCAGATAACTGAGAGAGAATACGATGAGATGTAGGCCAATAATTAACAAGTTCATCTGACTCCAGTTAATCCCAGGGGATTACTGCTTAATCCGCTCCACCTGCCCCGGGGTCTCATCCTCCCCGTCACACACAATCTCAAAACCTTTCTCCGAATCTAAATAAATGGTCTTTTTCTACTCGCCCATTTGGTTTTATCGCTCCCTTCTGAGTATTAATGATATTCCAGACAAGTTTATCAAAAGAAAAAGCAGTTAGAAATTAATAAACCTGCGCCTTTGTTTAATTCTAACTTGGTCTAATTCTAGATTTTAATTTCCAACTTTTCTTTTCATTTGAAAGTTTATATTAATGGTTATTTAGAATTCCTTTTCTAAATTTACATAAATTATCTTATTTCAATTTTAAAATCTTTTTGTCTTGGGTTATATAATTTATTATTTTTACTAATTAATAACTTTAATTAAGAATAGTGATATATTTTAGACGACGCTGGATGTTTTTAAAGTTTAAGATTTTTAATTTTTTTTTTAAATTTTGAGATTGATTATTAGACTTGACTGAACGATCGAGACTATAATCAATTTTCAGACAAAAATCACATTTATTCTGTTGAAGGTGTCGTCTGTTAAATAATTCTAATATATTCTAATATTGTTGGGTAATATATAATGTAGAATTAGATTCGTATAGAAACTTTATTAATTGAGATATTATTTGGGCATATTTTCTAAAATTTAAATATGAAAACTCTAGGTTTAAGGAAATACTAAAATAAATATTAATTTTAAATTAATTTAACGATAGTCCGATTAAATGAAAGAAATAAGAATTATTTTAAGTTAAGACAAAGTTTAAGATTTCACGTCTTCAAATAGAGTTTCTAAATTATAAACATTTTGGTTAAAATATGACGAGAAATGGACGATGGTAAAAATGACAAAATGACAGTGTTGATAGTGGAGAGTAGAATACTAATGTTATGATTGAAAGTTGAAATATTTTCCTCCATGTAATTTGACATGAAAATGATTTACTCGAAGAAAACAAAAGAAACTGATGTCAAATTATTACTTGAAGGTCAACCTTTTATTTCTTCACCAACAAAAACCTCTCGAGTCTTTTGTTTATGAGGAGTTGAATAGAGTCAACTTTTTACACGACATCAACAAAAACTACTACTCACAAGTCGACTAACAAAAACTCACTTTTATACAAAAAAAAACAGAATTATGATTTTGAACAATGAAATAAATTTGAATAATTAATTAGATCGTTAATCAGCCATCTTTTGATGTGAATTTTTAGACAATAATAATGATGTACTCGAGAGAGATCCGGTCGAATCGTTGTATCACTTTGTAACAGTTTAATAAATGTTATATCTTTCATTATTTTGGTCTAGATTACATAATTTATGTTTATATTTAACTCTGGTGACTTGACAACAATCACGCAATTTTTTTAATTATTCACTTTAATTACATAATTATTCTTGAATTAAATTATTTTGATAATTTTCAGAATTATTAGAAATGTATTTTTTTATTTATTTATTTATATGAGCGAAGAACGCGATGTCCACTAGAACTAGAGTTAAAGATCGTAAATTTTGTTATTCAGGTCTCAATTATTAACATTCAATAAAATCGACAGGAATATCTTTGACCTCTCGAGTCAGAAACTTGGTAGAAAATCTTTAAATTAGTTCTATCCAATTCCTCTACTTGGTCTAGTTAGTCTAGCGAGGTTTATTGAGTAAATCAGATTGTGATGTACCAATATTGTTCTCTGGTCAAACCTGGAATTCTTTAACCGGGTCTTCTTTAGATGTCCGCATTCCAGACGGTGTGGTGCCTGTCCCACCTGTCAACCCCCGTGGTTTCCCCCCACACCACCTGCTGTCCCCTGGTACCAAACAACCTGTGTTCTTTATACACCTGTTCTGGAACTAGGTCACCATGACCTTTAGTTTTTTTTTGCGATCAGGAAACAACAATATGTAATTATGTTTTAAAAGGATAACTTAAGTTGATGACGATTCTACCAACTGGTTCAGTTAAGGATCCTTTCTACCAGCTGGTCCTTGGTCAAACTTCTTGGTTTTGATTTTACAAGGACAACAATATAGGATCCTATGTACCTGCAGGATCTTGAGCAAATCTCTTGGTACTGATCTACCCGGATTATCCGTACCCATTTACAGCTGGGTGGACTGGAAAAAAGTCAGGAAACTTTCATACACAGACTAACATTAGAGTCAAAGACCACCATTTATTCCACGTATCCATGACAATGATGTCAAGGACATAGAAATTTACCAACCCTCCAGTCAACTGTGGTACAAATAATGTTTTTTGAGTTGTTTCTAAAACCGAACCGAACCAAATGTACTGCTAATACAGAAGTCGTCAAGTCACCACATTGTTTTGAGGTAGACTTTAAATTTGTCCAATAGCATTTTGGAATCATTGAAGACAAAAAGAGAAATCTATTTGTGAACAACAAAAATCACCAGAAAATACTGTAAAAATTGGTGAAATATTGTAAAATACAGCAAGGCACAGAAATAGAAAATTTTCTCGCACTTCTGAGAGTCTCTTGTATCGAGTTTCTAATCCGACCATCACCACGATGGAATCTTGTGTTAAGTTTAAGTTTATCACCCCAAATCTTCTACGGTGAGGAAATAAATTCGAGCTTTGGTCGAATTGTAGATTGAGTAAGAAAAACAATTAAGATAGTTGAGGGAGAGTGTTTTTTTATTTTGGCACAAACACCAGGGAGAGGCTAATTTCTTTTTCAAAATAACATTTGTATGTACCCCTGGGTAAAAAGTTGATTTTACACACTAAACCCGTGGGGTGACAAACTATAGGTTGCCCCAATAATTTAAATCCTAACCCCAGCCAACAACTCAAATTATTTTCAAGTGGTGAAAATTAAACTTACGAGACAGAATTTGTATAGAAGTGAAAATGTTTGTTTAAAACTAAAGTTTGGGTGAAAGTTACAGTTAAAACTATTCAAATAAATGACAAACAGGGGGAGGGTAAAGTACTTGGTGAATTTTAATGATGTCCATTATGACAGGTAGCCACACCCCTCAGTTTTAGACAAACATTAGAAATCTAACTTACAATATCAACTATGTTGAAACAATATAAACTTTACATTTTCCTTCGCTTTCCTTGTCATTTTAAACTATTTTATTTTTTCTGCCAATTTCCTCCGTTAAAACCAATATTTCTTTATTTTCTCTGCTAAATTTCGGTTGTAATTTTGTGATTTTTGGCTGTTTTCTGTGGGATAGAGATCCTGGGTAAGAATTAAGATATTTTGATGGGTTAATTTCTATCTAAGGTATTTCTTTCTCTCGGTTTCTACCGATTTTATATTGTCTTTATCAACATTTTTAGAATATTTTAGAGAAAAGTTTGATTGTGGTCAATAAGATTAGATGAAATTTTCTCACAGATTGGAGAAGATGAAGATAGAATGAAATAAAATCAGATGATTCACTGTGTGTTGTCGTGAATCAATTTAACTTGAATTATTACCCAATATCATCTTCTGGCTTTGTCGAAAATTCGAAAAATTCGACACGTTAAAAAATTTTGGGGAAAGACAAAAGAAAAAAAGAAAGTTTAAAAATATAGATGAACATATAAGTAAAAAGTCTTGAGATGTTTTCGACAACAATCAAACACTACTAAATAAAAATATGGTCAAATTAGGCTGGAAAAATGGTGAAACGGACTAATATTAATTTTGTGGGGACAATTATTGGATCTATTTCACCAATCTTGTCATTTTAGGAACTATTAAACTATGATATACATACAGAAATATATTAATATCTCTGAATTTTCTTTAAATTTTCTTTAGTTCCATATTAGTAATTTAGTATTTATTCAAAATATTCACTTAAATAAGATTCTGAATAATTGAATAAAACAAAAAATCAACCAAAAAAATACAGAAAAATACAAAAAAAATAAATACAATACATAACAACCCCTTTGTTTCTGACTTAGTCAATTATAGAATTATAATATTTCTATTCGACGTCAATATAATTATCATATTATTAATTGATTAATATTTAATTAGTCCCAAGCGATCAAAGAGAATTGAAGGTTTGCCGACCTTATTATCTATTTAGTCCAATATGTCGTTTCCAGAACTTTCTTTCTCCTCTGCCGACTTCACCAGTTCAATATGGTATAAAACAGTTGGACGTAAAACTTCCTTTTTTATTTTCTAATCCTATTACTCAGTATCAAGTTACATTGAAACAAAAGAATCGATAAGTTTGATTTCTGGAGAAATTTTTATAGAAGTGTTTTGATGGTCTCTTTAGGATTCTCTCTGCAACCTTAGCCTTGGGATAACTGGTGTTCCAAAAAGTGTAAACCAACTCTACCGTACTGTCTGTGAGGGTAAAATATTGCTTATAGTCGATGCCCCTGTTTTCAGTCAATCTAGCTTAGAGAATATTCGCAACATACACACTGTTTTAGAAAGGTAATTGTAAACTTTGATTTTATATTCTTGAAATAACCTTTAAATTTACAACTCTCTCGCCCACTCAGGTTACAAACACTGCCCTCGACCCCCGGGATTAAACTCCTGTCCACTAACTAGGGTCAACCTTAGTTAAATATTGGTGACCCAGGGAGGGAGGTAGTCGTGACCCTGGGTATAGAATTATCAATGACCGAGGACCACAAGTCAAGAGACAATGTCTGGTTTAATACAACCCCTATCTCATCTTCAACTTGACTCTCAAATCAATCACTGTAATAACAGAGTATGATTAAATATTATCAACTTTGTGATGGATTGAGATGCACGGTCGGTGTTGGCATTTGTTAGGTAATGCACGCGATATTCGACCCAACCCCTAGACCATTTTAAATGATTCTTATGGCTTTTTCTTTGATTTCATCTCATGATGCGACAGTTTCAGATACACAATCCCTCAGGACAGCTAGTTTTAGAAATGGAGGTTAACTTTCTAATATAGGACTTAATGTTGCTAATTGACTAGAGCTATCTCATACTGCTGACATGTTTCAGATACACAATCCTCATCAGGACAGCTAGTTTTAGAAATGGAGGTTAACTTTCTAATATAAGACTTAATGTTAGCTAATTGACTAGAGCTCATCTCATACTGCTGACATGTTTCAGATACACAATCCTCATCAGGACAGCTAGTTTTAGAAATGGAGGTTTCAGATACACAATTCTCATCAGGAATGTACACCATACTGTTTAGAACTTATATCCAAGGTTGAAGTTTTAGCCTAATCGTTATTGTGATACAATGTGTAGATCTGTTTAACACCATGATAATCAGTGTCAGAACAACCTTTATCAAGCCACCACCAAGTCAGCTACTCCTGGATCTTAAGAAAACTTGACGGAATAACTTAAGACTATATTATTATTAAAACTCAATTGAGTTATATCTTTTCATCCACAAGGTGCAATTTGTCAACATTCTAATCTGAAATATCAATATGTAAATTTTATGCAAATTTGATGTAAATTAGATGTAAATATAATGATTGACAAGAGAAACCCCCGGAAGTGAAAAAGTGTCATTAGCCAGATTCGAGGTAGGAGATAAGATGTCAAACTGGATTATTATCGAAACGCAGTGACAAGAAAACAACCGTGTGTATTATATATTGTTATCATTCTAGTTTGGAAATTCTCGTCCAGTTTCTGGAATATCACGTGATTTTTACTGTATTGAAGGGTGAGAGTTACGTAAATATATAATATACATCTTAAAAAATATCATAACAGAGTCTGAAATAAGTTGTTATATGATCATAATTTTATTTTTTCAAAATAGTCAAATCCTGTATTTCAAGAAATGAATGGTACTTTACAAATCAGACACGGATCAGTCCTTTTTCAGATTCTTCCCGATTTTAACATATTTTATTTTATTATAATCGTCACGTTAAAACTTATAAATTTACGTTTGTTTCAAACTCGTGAAATTAAACCTACGCTACATAATAAGAAAGTGTCGTCTCAGCAAAAATAAAATCATAAATAGACATGGAACTTTTTTTAGACCAACCGCATTCGTGGACAAGTTCATCTCGAAACAGGTTAATATTTTTTTTACCTCAAACCGTCTGAAGTGGTCACTTGAAGCCTCAAATATCAACTTTTACTCTGACAAACTGAATGAATCCCCCACCTTTACACCTTACCGTGAAATTTTACCTCTACTCTAGTATTTGTCGAGGAGAAATCGGACAGAGTTTTGTTGATTCGGGAGTTTTATTTTCAGTCATTTTAAATGTTAATCACATCTTAACCTGCTTTCAAAAAAACTTGAAAAACAAAATTCAAACTCCAAGTCGCAAAGTTGTATGTCAACAAAAATATAATTTTACATCCCAAAATCTTAGAATGAATTATAAACTACCTTATTTGGTTATTTGGTTTTTATCTCGATTTGAATTAGCGGAGAATATTTTCTAGAAAGGCTTTCTACATTATTTGTAAATTTGATAATTACTATTTTTCTCTCGTGTCGAAATCAGCAATTTTACCCCTTTTCAAATCCTCATCAAATAAAAATAGCCGAAGAAACTAGCAGCATTAATATGCAAATTTATGAAAATTTATGTAAAATTATTGACAGCATACGCATCATGTTTGTTTATTGAAATTTGAAATGTTTTTATGTAAATACCAATTTTAAAAGGTTTATATATTTGTATAAATATCAACACAAACCAGAATTTTCCAAAATAAAAATGTAAAAAATTCTAAGATAGATATTTTTTTTTAGAAATCTATCAAACAATTCTTAAATGCTGATCTGTTAAAATTCCGTATGTTACTTTCTATCTTCTATATCACTATACAGTTGGACCTTACTTAACATGTTCAGTGAAGGGTAAGATTTAAGCATCCCCTGAATGAGGGGCAAGTTTTAACCATTCCCCTGAGCGAGGGGCAAGTTTTAACCATTCCCTCCTAGGTGAGTGGTAAGTTTAAACCATTCCCCTGAGTGAGGGGCAAGTTTGAACCATTCCCCGAGTGAGGGGCAAGTTCTAACCATTCCCCTGAGTGAGGGGCAAGTTATAACCATTCCTCGAATGAGGGTCAAGTTTTAATCATTCTTCTGACAGAATATTTCCTACACCAGTTATTGTATATCTACTATTAAACCTATCAGTATATCTACTAGAGTCTAATAAGGTGATATTGACTCAGTGAAATTAAAACTCCATAAACAGTTAGAGCAGTTTTCTGGTGATTACACACACACAACCTTTCTACCGCCGAGATAAAAATTATGAAAACTAACAATTTCAATGTAAAATTGTAAGAGTAGTTTAGTTGGGTGTTTTTCTGTTGACTTACACTTTCTCTTCATTTTGTAAATTTAGAAACATTTTACTTTTACCATTTTCAATTTTAAACTTTACTTTTTATAATTTGTTTTCTTTGAATTTAAATTTAAATTTAACCATTGAATTAATACAAACCTCATAGGTCCAATCTACTAGAACATGGTCTCAACCAGGAGTAGTGAAGTTAGAAATACAATTCATTTCAATTCATGGTCTCATTTCAATTCATGGTCTCAACCAGGAGTAGTAAAGTTGGAAATGCAATTCTCTTCATTTCATGGTCTCAACCAGGCGTAGTTAAGTTAGAAATACAATTCATTTCAATTCATGGTCTCAATTCATTTCAACCTAAAAGGTCAATTCCTTCATTTCATGGTCTCAACCAGGAGTAGTGAAGTTGGAAATAAAATTTATTTCATTTCATGGTCTCAATTCATTTTATTTCATGGTCTCAATTCATTTCATTTCATGGTCTCAATTCATTTCATTTCATGGTCTCAATTCATTTCAATTCATGGTCTCAACTAGGAGTAGTGAAGTTGGAAATAAAATTTATTTCATTTCATGGTCTCAATTCATTTCATTTCATGGTCTCAATTCATTTCAATTTATGGTCTCAATTCACTTCAATTAATGGTCTCAACTAGGCGTAGTGAAGTTGGAAATACAATTTATTTCATTTCATGGTCTCAATTCATTTCATTTCATGGCCAATTCATATTATTCATTTCATGGTCTCAACCAGGAGTAAAGCAGTTAAAATACAATTCATTTCATTTCATGGTCCAATTCATTTCATTTATGGCCCAATTATTTATTTCATGTCTCAATTCATTCATTTCATGGATCAATTCATTTCATTTCATGTCTCAATTCATTTCATTTCATGGTCTTAATTCATTTCAATTCATGGTCTCATTTCAATTCATGGTCTCAACCAGGAGTAGTGAAGTTAGAAATACAATTCATTTCACTGTCTCTAGGGTACTGGAATATCTCAGTCGGTCGCGAGTTGGATTATAGTCGTGGGTTGGAATCCAACTCAAGGAAATCCAATTCTCACTCCACGGCCAGTGTTTACAGTAGCTTTCACCCCCTCCCTCCCCTTCCAAAATAAACCACAAGCCCAGTATTTTTTATAACAGTTTTTGTATTTCTCGAGGATGATGAAGAAGTTGGAGAGAAGGAAAATAAATAACAGAGATTTTGTCAACATTGTACGACACTGGTTGGTCAATATTAGTACAAGTTAAAATCTCGGGGGTCGAAACACTTTTTATTCAGTTAGAGGTGGGTGAAATGAAATACAGTTTCACGTCCTAATTTATATTCGAGGCAGGAATGATATGTACAGTTTTAAATTGATATACACTACTTCCTTGTTCAATAACTGCTACCAATATACCGATATTTTCAATCACGTTGTTTTGGATTTTTGGTTATGTTTTGTGACTCGATCGGATCGTCAGTACCTGTTTTTCGGGTTTATATTTTGGCTTATATATTAATGCAGTTGCATGGTTAATGTATCGGGGTCACCTCCAACTTAACGCACGAACTTGACAACTATATTAAGTACATATCAAATTTACTTTTTTCTATAATCAAAAATTTATGCTTATGGAATAAATATTCCTAAGTGTTTACCGGAAAATACTATGAAATGAAATGAATGGAGTTTTACGTCCTACTCCTCTGAAGCTAAGTTTCTATCGGAAAATGAAAATGAATGGAGTTTTACGTCTTACTCTTCTGCACTGAAGTTTCTTCCGGAAAATGAAATGAAATGAATGGAGTTTTACGTCTTACTCTTCTGCACTGAAGCTTCTACCGGAAAATGAAATGATATGAATGGAGTTTTACGTCCTTCTATTCTGCACCTTTCGAGCAATGACATGCAGTGGTTCTTCAGTTCTAGGACAAGTTTGTATCTCAAGTATCTTTACACTGTTATCAAACAACTCGGCCGCTTTAAATAAAATTCAATTATTTCTAAGTTAATAAAACAGCAGTTTCAGTTTAAAAAATGCACCAGAAATTAAGGGTGAACAAATAAGGAGAATTTTCAATCAGTGACTCACAATATCTAATTGTTTGTTCCGAAATTTTTGGGGTAAAAAAAACTGATATTAAACAATATCTCGTGGTAATGAATAATTTATAATAATTTGATTCAACTTGTAAAAGTTTACAAAATACTTATTGTATTTATTCTTATCAATTCTAATCGTCTCCCTCCCTTCTCAACTCGAGATGGAGTCTCTGTACCTTCACGGTGGTAAATTGTATGTAAATAATACTCAAGTACTACTTAATAACTGTTTTTTCTGCTCAATAAATAAATTATATGAATACTTATATTTGATACAGTGTTATACATTGTGTAGAATAAAGGCCAGAAGTTTGGGAAGAAACTCTACAAAGTGAGAAGAGTTCTTGGGTAAAAAATTATGATCTGGTAAAACGAGGTCCAAATAAACATCTTGTTTGGTCAATAAATGAATCATATGAATAATTATATTTGATACAGTGTTTTATATTGTATAGACTCTCTAGAATGAATAGATGTTTTGAGAGGTTTTAAAACACGCCAAGGGTTCTCAGGTTATAATAAATTATATTCTGGTAAAACAGGATCGAGTAAAATATATTCTGTGGTCAATAAATATCATTATTTTATGAATATTTTATATTTGATACAATGTTGTATAAATATTATATAGTCGATACAATGTTGTATAATATTATATAGTTGATACAATGTTGTATTATATTATATAGTCGATACAATGTTGTATAATATTATATAGTTGATACAATGATGTATAATATTATATAGTTGATACAATGTTGTATTATATTATATAGTTGATACAATGATGTATAATATTATATAGTTGATACAATGATGTATAATATTATATAGTTGATACAATGTTTTTATTTTTATTTTTAAAAGTTGATACAATGATGTATAATATTATATAGTTGATACAATGTTGTATTATATTATATAGTTGATACAATGATGTATAATATTATATAGTCGATACAATGTTGTATAATATTATATAGTTGATACAATGTTGTATAATATTTTATAGTTGATACAATGTTGCATATTGTATAGACATGGCGGTCGAGAGCGGAGAAAGGTTTTTTTTTTTGATAGACAGTCAGTACCTAGCACCTTACTATCTAGTAATTGGGTCTTTTAAACTATTTATGCCGTCTTCATTACGCTATTAGGTGCAGAAGAGTAGGACGTAAAATTTCATTTTAAAAAATAAATAATATTTAACTGGACGGGCACCTTGTTATACAATATATTATATGAGTACAGTTGAATGCAATGATGTTTAGAACGAGTGGAACACAAACAGATGAAGAGCAGAATCTCATACTGAAACCTCAAAGACAACTTGAAGGAAATAGCTCTATTAAGCATAGTAACTTTATGACTCTTACAAGATAGGTTCTTAAATCCTCGACTAATTCTTTAGACGCTTTGTATCTACAAGAGATTTTCGCCAGAATTCAAGTGTAATGGAAGGATGATTTTTAACCAGGATAAGAACCACCAGCCTTGAACCAAAAATACCAACAGATCTGAAGTTAGGATAAGTAATAGAAGGACGAAAAAATGATCATTAACTACTGAAGTGTTTCTGAAGGTATTTAGCCCAAACGTTAGACAACAGGACAATAGTAAATATATCCAAACACAAGGGATAACAGAAAATAGTGGCCATTTCCAACAACGAAGGACGAACAACAATGATTCTATCGACTAGTCTTGGCATTCGGTCTACAGTGATTCTATCGACTAGTCTTGGCATTCGGTCTACAGTGATTCTATCGACTAGTCTTGGCATTCGGTCTACAAGAGCATCTTCAACAACAATTAACCCTTCAATTACTCACAATTTGGGTGGAAAATAAAACTTTTATTCTTTAAAAGCGTCGCTGATTAAAAACACTTTTGACTGTTGAAGAAATTAGAGTCTTAAGTGTACTCGCTTCAACTTTTATCATTTCTCTTAATTTCATTTATCATTCTCCAAAACAGTTTGAAATGGAAACACTTTCCTTTCACTGATATTAAACTAGTATTCATCCAGGATTGTACTGATTAAATCAGAATTGGTTAATACCAGATAATCTGGTTTAAAACGAGTAGATTGGTCAAGTAATCGTCTAGATATTGTCTAGTGTTCAAACCAATTTACTTTATTAGCTTCTGCCTTTATTCTATTCGCATTCCAGTTTCCCCCTTCCCCTCTCCTGTCAGTGATACATTTCTGATGGTCGGAGGAGCTGGCATAAACAGTGCTGTCTGGGTAGCGTGCCATGTTGTGCTCATTTAAGTTGTTTTAACAGTTAGAAATCTCAATAGAATAGATTTTTCAGTATTAGCCTCTGTGTATTCACTAGTCTTGCTCCCCTCCTGTCAGTGATGCAGGTTGGTTGGTCGGAGGAACTGACATGGAAGGAAGTGAATGACCAAACCAGGTGTCCACAAACAACAATTATAAAATACAACCAAACCTCCCCCACCCAATGTCGCAATTCATCAAACTCGAACTAGAACAAATTTCCTGCACATAATCTAATAATTTACAAAATCTACAATCACCAGAACATTCCAGAAAAAAAACTTCAAAGACGAATGATATTTTAACTTCTGATAATTTTCATATTCACTAATTCGTTGGAATTCAAATCTTGGTTTATATCATTGAAATGTCAAACGGCGTAAAAACTCGCGGTTCTTTGAAATAAAACTCGCCAAGTTTCGACCTAGGTTTGTTTCATTCAACATCAAGATAGAAAAATTGATATTTTGAAATTTTAAATGTCACGGAAATTTGAATATGACCATGTGGTTGGAATGATGGAATTTCTTTCTCTGTGTTTGATATTTGGTTTGTTTTTATTTTGTTTTGAGATGTTCACTGTGTATTATGGACACAATATTGAGCTCGTTCTTTCAGAGATTTGAATCAATTTATAAGAAATTATTTGACGTTAACATTAGGTCAATATCTGGACATTAGAAAGACTTTGTCTTTACCAGAAGTTTTAAGAATTCTAATTTTGAATGGCGATACCCTCATTTGGAAACTAGAGAATCCATATTTTGTATATCGACTCTTTGTGTTGAGTTCTTCTGAACAGACCATTAAAACACAATATAATCACCCCAGATTTTAAATTGAAAAGAGAATATTGTGAGATTGACCCCCGGGCCTTGATGAGAACCAAGAATCAGGACAATAGGTCACGTGATGTTATTATAACTCTATTCTACAGACTATTACCATATTTAGTTAGAATACTTGTTGTCATGACAGCACGTGATCTACCGGACATTGTCTCGTGACGACTGGAATTATTCTCAAAATTACCAAAAAATAAAACTCTGGTCAACTGGCCAATCAAATTACTGGTAAGACAAGAGTTAAGAAATTGAGAGAAAATGAATTAGACGCGAGAATAATGAAAAATCAGAAGTAATAGAAGTTGAAATGAAGAAAAATTGATAAAAGTTGACAGTTGAGAAAGAAAATATAATCCAGAAGTATTTTAGTCCAGAAGTCTGTAGACGAAATGTGGCTCGTAATTTTTACTGCCTTCTCGCAATAAAAAAAATGATCTCTCCAGTAACACTTGTGACGTCATATCTGTGTAGATGACGTCTAATTTTCGTGATGTCACAACCCTGGCGATGATGCGTCATCAGTTTGTTTTGACGTCATATTTTTGTTTTGTTTTGAGATGGGGTTAAAACAATAATAGATTTTCTTAATGAGATTTTTATTAAAAGACGAATTCTATAAACCAATTGTCTAAAAATCTGTGGTTTTAATAAAGTTTTCAGAAATAACAATTTGGATTAAAGTTGGAGATATTTTAAAAAGAAAAGAAAAAAAAGTGAGAAAAGTTGTAAAAAGTTGTGAAAAATGGCAAGTTTGAAATGTCAGAAATTGTCGATTGAGTTTAAAAACGTACTAATCTCGTCTTAGTCTTTCTTTATTTCTTTATTTCATATTCTGAGCTTTTTAACATTTACACTTAAAAATATTTTAGTCAATGGTTTAAACTAATAATGGGATGAATTTTATATTAAAATATTGTGACGAGATGACAGGCGTTGATCTGGTTTAAAACTTTAATTATAACTGTGGTTTTATTTTCTCACCAGTTACATTATAATATCTATTCATTTCTAGAAACAATTCAAATCACAACAATTTTTATAGATTAATCAGAAATTGTAAGTTTCTATTTACACCATTCCTGTACGACGTCTGTGGTTCCTGTATGTCCAGAAAATTAGGACAACTTTACACCTCTATCGTGAATAAATATATAGAATATAGAAAGACTGCACATATCCAAATACCACACACAAAGACTATAGAAAACGTCGTGAATACATATAAATTGTTTCAACAATTAATTTCTCTCAATACTAGCTATGTATTATTACGTTTATAAAAATAACCCTGTAGAACCACAGTATATATTCCACGCCTGTAAAAAAAAAGTGCTGAGTCAAAAAAAAATAACACACAAAATCTTGTGGCCTCGCCGTGTTATAATTTTTGAAAGTCTGATAATTACTGAGACAATTCCGAGACCAACTTTTTATAAAAATAAAATCCCAGACAAAAGATACTATAATATCTCCAGACGTCTAATTATATAGTTTACTGTGATTTTTACAATAAAAAATATTAACCCAGTGTTTACTGAGAAAAACCCGGTTAAATATTAAAAAACAAAGTAAGATAGTTGTTCTGTCCTTTTTTCTTACATTTGAAAAGGTTTGGAAAAACAAATAGCTTAACAATATGACTTTAAGAGGGTTCACATGGCTAGTTCTGTTTCAAGGTTTGTCAACTTGATTCAGAGAGTCCTCATAGTTAATAATGTTCATTTGGTATTTAGGTTTGTCAACTCATCATCCCTTTCAGTGAGTCCATATGTTTTAATAACATTTAAAACTTATCTATGTAATAATACTAAAACGAAGGTATTTCGCTGATGTGAACTATTAAACGTAAATCTCCATTAAGATTCTTTTCAACAATTTCTGATACGATTATTTTCAGCCTTTCATCTTTACCTACATCTCTTGTTGACGGAATGAAAACAACTTGTAAAGAAATAATTTCTACACCATATATTTAAATTGTTAAATTACGGTAAATAAATTAAATTGCTAGCCAATTCAGGGGAAATTAACTTCGGTCTGTAGCCGACAAACATTGATTTAGTGAAAGTTTAATGAAGTGAAAAGGGGTCAGGACTTGAATTGAAGGAAGTTAAATTAGACTGAAGTAATAGTGTCGTCAAACAAAAACCATCGAGGGTAAATAATCGGTCAGGGGCGGAGCCGGACAAACACTTGATATACACTTACATCCAGACAACTTATATAGTGTCTATATATTTATATAAAGACTAGAGTCTGGGTGATCGAGAAGTTGATAAACTTTTAACAAATAATTACTTTGTAATGTCAATAGACCAACAGTAGCGCATGCGTAATGATATAGATGTAATGGAGATGTAACATTACGCCATATTAAACCGCGGTATAAAATAGGTCTTGTTTGTTTGTTTGTATGTAATGGCGGTAATTACTGAAATCGAGGCTAATCGTCTGCTAAGTGGCTACTTATTGTTGGACCTGAGCGTCATCTACTAACAAAATATACTTTACTCAGGATTTACTGGGGAAACAAACTGAAAAATCTTTTTTTTAAAGTTATTTTGTTTTAAGTACGACTATCATCTAATGCATCATCATCCCATTTTTCGGCTCCTTATAAGGTACACTGACAACACTTTTGCATTGTGCAATGGATGAAATTATGTCAGGGCAGTTTCATTTCAAACATCCAAAATCCGACCCAGAAAAGAGCAGTAATTGAACAAATTGATTACAAGTTCAATTGAATTGAAGCGAGAGAATTTCTCCCCTGACGAATGTAACAAATAAATTCCACACAGTTCCATTTTTAACGTGAAACAATTCTATTCTTGTCATTATCACAGCGTGAATACACACGATACAGCGCGTGAGGTCAGGGGTCAATTTACCGGAAATAAACACCGTGTAAAAGTTGACATTGAAATGGAGCAGATCTAAACTGATTCACGACAACAAACGAAACGAAACAATAAAATCGATATATTTTGTCCTGTTGGCTGTCAGGACGAAGAGAGAATTCATAATGGCTAATTGGACATTTGTAAAATGGTATCTTTTATGCGCTTCTACATTTTCTCCGACGTACGGCACCATGACCGGAATACAAGATCAACAAGCTACCTATTGACAAACTTATCGAACTCTGAAAAAATATACAATCATTACATAATGACTATTGATGTTTGGGACAAGAGGGCAGCAAATAAAACTGTAAATTGTTGAAACGTTGTGAATTATAACGTCATAAAAACGTCCAACTGTGAAAGTTTAAATTTAGCTACCAAATGGACGGCCACATGTTAAACCTTACAGTTAAATATCAACATAATGTCAGACCTTCTCTGTGTCACGTGCTGGTTAGAATGGGGTGTAGGGTAGCTGAGATGAGGTTGAGACTCGAACCAAAAACAACCACCGTCTAAATCGTTATTTCTATGTTCTATTTGTCATCTGATTTTACCCACTTCAGAACAATACGACATTAAATTCTCGGCTGTTTTATAAACGACGGGAGCACATCAGATTTGTCGGCTCCATCTGATATTACCATTCTTAGAACAGCAGGATGTAAAACTCCATTTCATCACACACTTATTCTCAGTCCCGTTTTAGAATAATTAATATCAATTGTAAATATTAAAATTTATTTTGTGAATTAAAAATATTATGAAGATAAATGGCCATAATTGTAGCAATATTAAAACAGAACAATAGACAATATAAAAATATTTCCTAGTTTTTACATAATATTGTAAACATCGCTATTTTATGGTTGATTAAAAATAATTTTATCATCATGGAAACAAGCATCGTTAAAATCTTTTTCAAATTTTTATAATAATTTAAGATTTTATTTCTAGAACATCTGAACGAATATAACGGATAGAAAATAATTTTCATTGGAAATAATGATCATTAAATTTTCTATCATTATTATTATTACAGATTTTATTTTATTTCTTCAACAAAAACTAAATTAATCAAAACGAAAGTAAGATTTTTTCACACAGGTAGCAACAATTTTTTTTTTTTGAGAAAATGTAACAGCCCTAAATATCAAAGTCTTGTAGATACTTAATTTTCTATCTAGATTCTTGTGGGACAGTTTGCTAGGTCTCTTTCTGTCAATGTTCTGACTGTTTCGAAATAAAATCCGAGAGTTTTACGTTACACAGTTCCGATTTGCTGATATTGAAAAGTGGTCAAGTCTTCCGAATGGGTTCAGTATGCACATGACGATTGGAAATAAATAGAAAGCCCAAAACCCATACCCTCGTTGCATACTGCATGGGGTTACCTATCAAGAACAGATACCCCCCCCCCCTTGCCCAAGCGTTAAACTATGGGTCTATATTGAACATAACTTGTCAAAAATCTACACTTGAAAGAAACTGTATAGTATTGTGTCTGTCTGTAGCCAAATTAACATGTTAGAAAGTAAATCTGGTAAAATCGACTTTCTCTAAGTTAATGACTCGGAACGTAAATAAATTCTACACAAACTGGAATGTTGTTTGTTAAAATTAAAATATTATTATTTAATAGATATATCATTTTATTTCACAACCTCTTTACTAGAATAAATAAATATCTTGATTCTATTAGAGGATAATGATACAGTATTAGATGAAGATGAGAACCTAGTCTCTAAAAGCCTAGGTAACCTAAAGATTTTATGATAAAACAAGGTTCTTAAAATTCCAGTAACATCAGTTTGTAACTTGTATTCCCCGACTCCCTGACTGACAAGATACATACAGATAGTGACTGTACAATATTGTTTTACATTGTAACACAATAAAAGGATCTGGAAGAGTACCAACTGTACCAACTGTACCAACTGTACCAACTGTACCAACTATCCAACTGATCCAGTTTTATCAACAACTCTACCATATTGCGAAGCGGATGTCATTCTGTTATCTACCACCATCAACGGAGCATGGGGCATCCCCTTAAAACTTTTAGTATTGAGGCAAGACGACAACTCAAACCAACCAAGCGATAATCCATCAATATCGACATTAGTATGAAGGCAAGACGACAACTCAAACCAGCCAAACAATGTTTTATTTGTACAATATAAAATATAAATAAAAGAAAATGTTAGATCAATTAAACATATGTTAAAAAGTTTAAAACATACTTTATATCGAAAATAATATCAAGAACATAACTATAACTTTACTCGTTCTTAATGGAGCATGTTCTTATGCACGAGCGTGCAGGATACGAGACGGAATGTGTGTTAAAATCATCAATTTTTACAAGAAATTCGCCTGAAAACTCCCGGGTGTTTGAAAAAAAGAAATTTCAGATGAATTTTTGTAAATTTTGTCCTCATATATAATAAATACACGCTGTGAAATTTGTATATTACAGGTCATTGACGCCGGATTCCAGAACTCACGCGCGATGTCTGACCCCGGGGTCACAGTTGCAGGTGGTCCGAGGATGGTGCATGTTACAAGTTTTTTTTAGATATGTCAGTTTAAGATCGAGCGATGATTTGATTTAACGAGGAATTTTACGATAGACAAAATATAATATGGTAAATTGACAAAAACTTATACAATAGCTAGTTAGACACGATAGTTTGGTATGTGCTAGTCTCATTCTGACTACAGAAAACTATCATTGTGGCAAACAATCTACTAGCTAGACACGATAGTTTGGTATGTGCTAGTCTCATTCTGACTACAGAAAACTGTCATTGTACCAAACAATCTACTAGCTAGTTAGACACGATAGTTTGGTATGTTCTAGTCTCATTCTGACTACAGAAAACTGTCATTGTACCAAACAATCTACTAGCTAGTTAGACACGATAGTTTGGTATGTTCTAGTCTCATTCTGACTACAGAAAACTGTCATTGTACCAAACAATCTACTAGCTAGTTAGACACGATAGTTTGGTATGTTCTAGTCTCATTCTGACTACAGAAAACTATCATTGTACCAAACAATCTACAAGCTAGTTAGGACACGATAGTTTGGTATACTCTAGTCTCATTCTGACTACAGAAAACTATCATTGTACCAAACAATCTACTAGCTAGTTAGACACGATAGTTTGATATACTCTAGTCCCATTCTGACTACAGAAAACTATCATTGTACCAAACAATCTACTAGCTAGTTAGACACGATAGTTTGATATACTCTAGTCCCATTCTGACTACAGAAAACTATCATTGTATCAAACAGTCTACAAGCTAGTTGGACATGATAGTTTGGTATGTTCTAGTCTCATTCTGACTACAGAAAACTATCATTGTACCAAACAATCTACTAGCTAGTTAGACACGATAGTTTGATATACTCTAGTCCCATTCTGACTACAGAAAACTATCATTGTATCAAACAATCTACTAGCTAGTTAGACACGATAGTTTGGTATACTCTAGTCCATTCTGACTACAGAAAACTATCATTGTATCAAACAATCTACTAGCTAGTTAGACACGATAGTTTGGTATACTCTAGTCTCATTCTGACTACAGAAAACTATCATTGTACCAAACAATCTACTAGCTAGTTAGACACGATAGTTTGATATACTCTAGTCCCATTCTGACTACAGAAAACTATCATTGTATCAAACAGTCTACAAGCTAGTTGGACATGATAGTTTGGTATACTCTAGTCTCATTCTGACTATAGAAAACTGTCATTGTACCAAACAATCTACTAGCCAGTTAGACATGATAGTATGGTATACTCTAGTAATAACAAAGAAAAGGCAATACGAGATGGGCCCCTTGTTTCTGAAAAAACGGGGAATATATGAACATGTCATGAAGCAGAACTGAAAAGATCAAATTTGTTAAAAATCTAGAAAATTCGGAAAAAAAATAAAGCAACCTTCTCACATTTCGTCATAAAAATAGTTACATTGTCCCAGTTGACCATGAATACAGAATAATTTTAATCTATTATATTTCTAACTATTATTTACAACACCACTTTGTCTTACATTGTACAACTCTGTTATTAAAACTGTTAAAATTTTATCAAACGGTCATCTTAAAATAAATATCGTGTTAAAAATGTGAGAAATCGGTGATAAAATCGAAAAGATTCGAAATGATAATTGTCCATTTCAAGCCGCCAGCTAAACAATAACAAATAAAGCTAATGTTTCGTTTTTCCTTTTAGAAAACAAATTCCACATTTTTAAAACAACCATACAAATATCATTGATACCGATAGACCTTCAATTTGTCTTTCATGTCACGTGATGCTGTTGAGCACGATTCTCTATTGTCGGTATTTGTTCTTTTTTCTTTGATGTCGGTAAAGATGAAAGGAAAGTAAAACAAAGTATTTGTGTATATAAATGTGATATTGGTAAAAGAGGGGAGTTCGGTTGAAATAATTTTTACCCCTGATAAATTCAGATAAAATAGTTTAATGTGGGGTGGGGCGGGGTTAAGTTATTACCATTGTTCTGTAGTAATTAAATTTTATACTAATTAAATAAAGATACTAGAAATTGAATAACTAGGAATGGGTTTAAATTGAAATTGAAATGAAATGAAGTAGAGTTTTAGCTGCAATCTTTTCTGTACCCGAATTATAACGATGACGTCAGGTATTGAGGGCATGCGATATTGGCTTTCAATTGACAGATAAACACATTCTAGCAGAAACTTTATAACTTTATAAATGACTGACCATGTACTCGTAGTTTGGCTTCTTACCTTTTGACAACGTCCGGCATTGCGCATCGCGGAAAATCGGCATCGCCCGCTCGTTTTTAATTTCCATCGAGAGATCTCAATCATAAACAGTCTAGCAGAAACTTTGTTACTTGCTGACCATATACGTTTTTGTCTTTCCGGTATATGATAAATATTCTTAATGATAACTTCAGTATATTTAAAACGATTCAGTTTATAGATTTTTATTTTGAATTTAACTTCATTAAGAATATTCAGAGGGTATGAAACTATGGAAGGCGACAATCTTTTCAATTGATGTCACTCTAAGTTTAGCTATTGTATCAATAACAAATACTCAAAAAATATTTACTTTCAGTGATCGCGACATCAATAATACAACTTAAAATTAAAAAATAAACAAACATCAATAATAAGTAATTATAAGAATTATTGTACCGAGAACTTCTATAACCTGACTAACGAATGTAATCTTCAGAGGTAAAAGTAAACTGTTTGTTTTTAAGCGAAGTCAAAGAGGATGGTAAAAGTTTTGAATAGAAAAGTTAAATGAAAGTTAATGAATGAAGATAGAAGTAAATATATTTAACAAAGTCTACGTCCACTCAATTACAGCTCTGTTTAAAGAAGTTGATTTCTGGATACACAAAAACAAAGGATATCTAATGCGACTACCTTGAGTGGTATTTAGTAATTGTGTATTTTAATATATATATATAAGTAATAGGGGGAACTGGAAGGGTGCTGTTTTAATAGTACAATGTTACAGTTCCTATAGATACTTGGACTCGAGAGTACGCTAGTGTTTCCTACCACGGATATCACAGACTTACAGAATGATGTAAATCCTGAAGATTTATTGATAATAATTTCTCAAGCACTACCATAGATCTTCAGATATCGCAAGCAAAATGAATGAAAGACTAGGACCTATCAAGTCTCTTCTTGGATCCAGTCTCCCAGCTTGGTTAAAGTACCCCACGTCCGCCTCATGGTATTCAATTACGTTCCTTCTCCATGTTGTTTTTGCCCCCCCTCCCTGTCTTTCTTTGGTCCAGTGGAAAGCTGTTTTAACAATTGAATACGTGAACTTGTAACTGATGACAAAATGACACCGTCAAACAGTTCATACATGTATAAAGTCAATTTAATAAAACCAGACCACGAGCTCTAGTCTCTACCATGTCTCTTTATATTTAATTAGATTAATTATGTATTTTTAATTAAAATTCAGTCATGTTTACATTTCGTATTGAAATAAAAGTTTTAAAGGGATGTATTTCTAACAGTGGTGTATCAGGAATATCTATTACTTTTCTTTAGAACCAACTGATGGGAACCAATAGCTTCCAACGTCTGTAGATCCTCGTTATTCCAAAATGTTTTTTGTGTGACCTTTTATTCTACTGATTATTTCTTGAACTCCAGAAACCACAAACAGGGAAGTCAAAATACAAAAAGATACCAACTCTTCATCAACCCATAAGGTACAGAAGAGTAGGACGTAAAACTCCATTCATTTCAATTCTAATACAATGAGCTTTCGAGAATGACATGTTCTTTTAGATACAGAACGGAAAACTCCATTCATTCCAATGTTGATACAAATTAATATTCCTCATTAGCTATCGAGAATGACATGTCCACGAGGACGTAAAACTCCATTCATTTCAATTCTGCTACAAGCCTAGAAAACTTCTGTATCCCTTTAAAGAGTGAGTATGATTATTTGTACCGGGTGTTAACTTAACGAGACGTGCTCCGAATTAAAACGACCAAGGAAATGTATTTTTATAAAAATTATTTAAATCACTCCTATTTCATGTTCTGATATCACTTCGACATTAAACAGAATTTTAAAAACATAAAAAACAAGTTTTATTTGGTTGGATTAACGTAGTTTGATGACATCAATTTAAGGGTCAGTTCGTGTCAGTAGTATGTGGAGAGACCACGGGTCTGGTACAGCACTAGAGTCCTCAAGTCGATATATCCAGTTTGTGGCTTGTTTCAACATTACGTAGGTGATTTAAATTCTTCGCGGTTATAAGTTATAGTACCTATATTATACCGGAATCAATTGAGAGATGCATTGATAGTCTTCAAAATAGTCTTTTACTGTTATAGTTGTAGCGTGACGTTCCGGAAGGGCGATCTTATCCTGCCCTCCTAACCATAATACCGAATCTGTCTTTAAGGGGGTAGAGATCGTCATTAAATAACAAAAAACATTTATACCTGATAATCACAAAGTAAATTGTAGAAACGTTGTGTACAATAAAACTAAGGAGTATAGTATACCATATAATTTGATAATAGCAATGTAAATTGTAGAAACATTGTGTACAATAAAACTCAGGAGTAGTATACTATATAAACTGATGATGATAATGTAAATTGTAGAAACGTTGTGTACAATAAAACACAGGAATAGTATGCCATATAAACTGATAATGACAATGTAAATTGTAGAAACTTTGTGTACAATTCTACTCGGGAGTAGTATATCATATAAACTGATGATGACAATGTAAATTGTTGAAACGTTGTGTATAGTTAAACCCAAGTGTGGTATACCATATAAACCGATGATGGCAATGTAAATTGTTGAAACGTTGTGTATATTTAAACTCAAGAGTGGTGTACCATGTAACGCTATAATTAATGTTCTATGACTAATAATTATCATTGAATATTGATTTATCAAGATTTAACTAAAAATATAACAAGTCTAAATCGACACCAAATTTCTCAAAATATCCAATTTATTACAATTGTGTATTCAGGTAATAAGAGACAACATTTCATTTACTTACTGGCTATATTTTATTTCTAGATCTATATATACCGGTATACAATATCACAGCCTTCCCTTTCTTTATCATTAAAATTCTACAGTCAGATTATGAAAATAATATTCAAATTATACATGATAAGCTAATATTTATTGGTTTTTATTATAAGCTTAGAATAGATCGGAATTTATTTCATATACCTTTTACTTATTATCGGCAAGTTACAAATAATAACATCGAATATTAACTTGTAATGATTTATACATAGTGAATATAATAAATATTGAAAGAGAAAATTGACAATGTGAGTAATAATTTATTGATATTGAAATTATTGGAAAAACAGAGTAAATAATATCACAGGGCAATATACAGTCGTATATCAATATTAAACAACGGAATAATTTTATATAGAAATCAAAGAGATATGGTATATATTTGCTTAACAAGCATAAGTTTCGTAGATATTCACTCATATCATCTTCTGTATCGATACTTGTCTTTATTACACAATCTGAAAATATAACTTTACACCTCCCCTACTCTTATTGCTTACATTTAAGTTTACCTTCACGTCATGCACGACAATTGTAAATACACTGGGTGACCTTTCTAAGATTGTACCGACCCACCCCCCGAGGTATCTTAGAACAGAAGATGAAAAAGACTGACTCGCAGACATCAGAGAAGACTCAGCTGGGAACCAGGTAAAATAAAATCCTATGTGCATGTTAAGATGGCGTGTTAAGATCGAGTTAAAATTCATCTCAACGTTTTTGCACAACTTTTTTCCAACTTTGATTAATTTTCAATTTGAACATTTCCGAATCTCTCCGTTTAAAACATTGATATAACTCGAACATCCTTAAAACAAAATTGTTAGAATGTTT
Source organism: Nipponacmea schrenckii (assembly GCA_030562195.1). Taxonomy (NCBI): domain Eukaryota; kingdom Metazoa; phylum Mollusca; class Gastropoda; family Lottiidae; genus Nipponacmea; species Nipponacmea schrenckii. Next base: position 12,376,145 of record JAUJPP010000007.1, on the reverse strand, counting down.
AAATAATTCTCTAGTAGTGGTCCTGGGTGATTTGGAATGGGTTTTCTCACCAGTTTGTGAAGTTTGTGAATATTATATAAGATAACAAGTTAATGTATATATATAGAAATGATAAGAATTATTCATGTACGATTAAAAACAATGATCGAGCTTATTTGGTTAAAAGTTTGCAAAAATTGTATGTGTCTTATGTGTTACTGATGTGGGCGATCTCAGCAATGTAGTTCCAAAATAGTTCCTGGTGGCAAGAACGAAAACCTTCCTAACCTTAAAGTAGTAACGAGATCCACATTCTCAACGTTTCGATAACATTATTCTTAATTTTTTGTTACGAAACACACTTAAGTTTAAATCAAATATTTTGTCCCTCCTTGCCCCGGAACTTGTGTATCTGAAAGCCTGCACGATTCTCTCTGTTTTTTCAACTCGGATTATCGTCTTCATTAACCCATAAATTACAGAGGAGTAGGACGTAAAACTCCATTCATTACATTTTCTATTTGGTTTAAATTTAAGGGATAATAGGTCTTAGAATGAACATAAAAATTGAAAATTTTAAATTTGGATAGTAAGAGCTCTATTCATCAGTGACTATACCAAGATTTTAAGGAATTCTGTTACTTTATGACACCAGGTAAGTTCCCTGATGAATATATACTCATATTGACCTTTCTTGAGAACTTTTAATTTTATGTTCATGCTAAGACCTATTATCCCTTTAAGTGCAGATGAGTTGGACGTAAAACTCCATCCATTCCCCCTGTCAGTAACCAGTATATAAGATATTAAACTCGGCCCATGTCGTGTGTAAGACGATGATAATGATATTAATTACGAGATAGAATGATACAAACTTATATGATATTCACGTTAATTTAATAACCTGGGGCCAAAATAACATTCAGATCTCTTTTCTTCGTCTTTTGATAAATTAATTATCTTTAATTAACTTTGTAAGTTATATTTCCCCCTTTATTCCTACAATAGGCAATATAAATAAAATATTATTATTTGTTTGTAAAAGGTAAAATAGAATAAATGATTGATGATGAATTGTCGAATAGCGAGATCGAGGAATTCAAAAAAACTTTGCCAGAAATTAACGATGGCCGTCGAGGGACGTGAAATTATTGTTAATTAATGTCGAGAGAATGGGTTATGGGTTATGTCTATGTATTCAAGTATTAATAACTTAGTTTGTTGAAAGAAAATTTTCACATTGATTTTATAATTAGTTGTATTTTGATGTAGTTAATTACAGGTGTCCCGGAGTTATTTAATATGCATGTTTTTGGGGAATACGAATTCAAATATGGCAGCGACCATCTGAAACAGTGATGTAAACGCTGCACAGAAAACAAAAATGAAACACAGTCAAGTAACAATTCACATTCAAATTCAATAAAGACAGGAATAAATTTTAACATCCATCAAGGATCTTTCAAGATATGAAACCATGACAAAGTAAGGTCTCCACGGGAATAAACATATTTTTAAAAAACCTAAAAAATAATTCAAGAGTTTAAACCTATATACCTGAGTCTGTGCTTTCGTAAAATAACTTAACCGCAATGTTACAGCCATAGACGCACCCTATAATTCCAAACAGGAGCAGAAAAGACAGATTGACGTAAAACTCCATTCGATTAAATATAACTTATACACGACTTCCGGTATAGACTATTTGTAATAGTCCTGTAGTTACCCCTGGTCTGACGAGATTACTAGAATAATTACCCCTAGAAATTACACACCAGGTCGATATTACCGGGTTATTTTTGGTTCTAGATTAATAGATCTCAGATTGAAATAGCAACATTATCAGTCCAATCGACGGTTTAATAACGTCAATACAAGCTATCTATCTATTATATATATTCACTATTAGTTCAAATATTAATATTCAATCTGAAACGCTTACAAACGGGCACCTGATCAGTAGCATTGTAAGTCTTCCCGAAATCGCTAGTAGGATGTGCTTGTACCTTCTGAACATCGTCCACAACTCTTGTATGATCTGTTAGTAACAATATATATTGTGTATAATATCATCAAAATCCGGTTTTCAATCGAGTACAAATATTTAATTTCAAGTCTTCTGCATCTACAGAAGTACATTATTTAAATACCCCTCGACCAACCCCCCTGTACACACCCATTTCAACCCAACCCGTTATAACTGAACAACTGAACACCCTTCCACCCGCCCCCCTCCACACCTAATAACAGATAGGAATAGAAATGGAACTCATACAACCTCATAGCATATATCGCCAGATTCCCCTTCCCCTACTTAAATAACCTCTCCTGTACCTCCCTCCACCTCACTCCCTTACCTTACCTGAATTTTTCACCGTACCCTATTTCCAACATACACACATTATTTCAACTCTGGAATATAAAATTATGACCAATCCCTTCCGCACTGGATACATATAACACCGAATCGTTAAACCTAGAAAGGAAATAGGGGTGAGCTCTAGGTTGAGATAGGGGGTGCCTAATAAATGTTAACCTCAATAAAACACGTATTAACCCCTCGATTGACTTGACATAATCATCACCCGAGTTTAAGCAACACCTGTAGACGTACTGTTGGGATTGAGCTCCCAGATATTAACATAGCACTTTTTTACTCTTTTATTCTCGGAGTTCCCTACCGTTCTCACTAGCTCATAAGGCACAGAAGAGTAGGACGTAAAACTCTATTCATTTCATTTCACGGTGATCCAAGTTGAAAACTTATTTCAGAGTGAAATTTTGTTTTGATCACTGATTAAAGTTTTCAAAGAAATGGGATCAGAATTAGAGATGTAGAGTTGGATCTGTACCCAAAACATGTAACCAAGTTCACTGTATGATCTTTACAGCATGGTCACAGAGATAGCATGGCCACAGAGATAGCATGGCCACAGAGATAGCATGGCCTCAGAGATAGCATGGCCTCGACTATCTCAAGTTGTCCATCTTCATTATCCCAAAACAGGGTAAGAAAAAAAAAGGAAGTAAAACTCTATTAAATTCAACCTGAGACCAGGTGTTCGTTACCCTACACTCCCAAACCCACAAATAAGTAATATTCGTGATATACACCTCGAAAATATATTTCACTATTCTAAACTCTTTACTGTTACAATACTTGTAGAACAGAGTAAAAACAGAACAAAACGTTTTTATTTAGTTTATTGTAAGTCAGAAGGGCTCGATTTTCATCTATCGGAATAAATTGTTTACAAACCGTGTTTCTGATATACAATCAGTTAAATTTCTAATAAGGATTAGGATTTTAGGCGTATGAGCAGTGTAAATAAAAACATCGATAATAGAAATATGAAGACATTAAACTGTTAAATAAAATGATAATTAGTGGTGTATCTATAAATCAACAGTTAATTTATCAGTTAACTTCCAGTCGTGTATGATCTATAACTATATATCGTGTCAGACCAATCATAACTCTAACCCCGCCCACAATATCATACACTTATTAATACACTCATTCATATCGTCATATTAATAATAGCCCCACCCACAACTCTTTAAATACAGTTATCTTGGCTCCTCCCCCTTTATCACAATATAAATAATATAGAAAAACTTACCATTAGATTGCCGTGTATCAGGCATGGTGTATAATACTTTAATAAAACGGGCACCTGCTATAACTTCACGTGCAATCCATACACAGAGTAAAATTTACATTGAAAACAGAATGAAAACAACAAGACTATTTTATTGTCGCTAACTCCGTAGAGATTTTACAAAACTATTGTAGCGTTTTATTTTAACTTGGCCATAGAGAAAGTTTTATTGAAGTACTTTTTATACTAGTCTATAGTCGCAATTGTCCAGACTGTTGTAATGAAACAAAGTAATCAAAGAAAGATTTGAGTAAAGTTATTTTCAGGCGAGTTGGCATTCAAACATTTCTTCATTTCATCCCACATTCAAACGCCTGTACTGTAGTCTCGATTGTCTTACTGCATATATACATTACAGGTATTAACGTCTGGATAAACGAAAATGCCAATCTAGATGTGGAATTCCTGAAAGTTCTGAGATTGACATGGCAACACGTTATTTATAAACCAAGACAGAATTATACTGGAGAAAGTAAATATAGACCAATGACGTCATCAGACTTACTAATTAAAATTCTAGTTTTTTAATTACAAGTCAACGATACTGGAAGAAAGTGGATCATTCCCGTTTCTAAGATCGGAATTTTAACATGTACATTTAAAAATAAAAGCTCAGGTCATTTTGTTCCCTTCAGTATAGTATACCACTATTTCAAACAAAACTATCGTGTCTAACTAGCTAGTAGATTGTTTGGTACAATGACAGTTTTCTGTAGTCAGAATAAGACTAGAACATACCAAACTATCGTGTCTAACTAGCTAGTAGATTGTTTGGTACAATGACAGTTTTCTGTAGTCAGAATGAGACTAGAGCATACCAAACTATCATGTCTAACTAGCTAGTAGATTGTTTAGGTACAATGATAGTTTTCTGTAGTCAAAATGAGACTAGAGTATACCAAACTATCATGTCTAACTAGCTTGTAGATTGTTTGGTACAATGATAGTTTTCTGTAGTCAGAATGAGGGCTAGCCAAGCATACCAAACTATCGTGTCTAACTAGCTAGTAGATTGTTTGGTACAATGACAGTTTTCTGTAGTCAGAATGAGACTAGAACATACCAAACTATCGTGTCTAACTAGCTAGTAGATTGTTTGGTACAATGACAGTTTTCTGTAGTCAGAATGAGACTAGAGTATACCAAACTATCGTGTCTAACTAGCTTAGTAGATTGTTTGGTACAATGATAGTTTTCTGTAGTCAGAATGAGACTAGAACATACCAAACTATCGTGTCTAACTAGCTAGTAGATTGTTTGGTACAATGATAGTTTTCTGTAGTCAGAATGAGACTAGAGTATACCAAACTATCGTGTCTAACTAGCTAGTAGATTGTTTGGTACAATGATAGTTTTCTGTAGTCAGAATGAGACTAGAACATACCAAACTATCGTGTCTAACTAGCTAGTAGATTGTTTGGTACAATGACAGTTTTCTGTAGTCAGAATGAGACTAGAGCATACCAAACTATCGTGTCTAACTAGCTAGTAGATTGTTTGGTACAATGACAGTTTTCTGTAGTCAGAATGAGACTAGAACATACCAAACTATCGTGTCTAACTAGCTAGTAGATTGTTTGGTACAATGACAGTTTTCTTCAGTCAGAATGAGACTAGAGCATACTAAACTATCGTGTCTAACTAGCTAGTAGATTGTTTGGTACAATGACAGTTTTCTGTGTCAGAATGAGACTAGAGCATACCAAACTATCGTGTCTAACTAGCTAGTAGATTGTTTGGTACAATGACAGTTTTCTGTAGTCAGAATGAGACTAGAGCATACCAAACTATCGTGTCTAACTAGCTAGTAGATTGTTTGGTACAATGACAGTTTCTGTAGTCAGAATGAGACTAGAGCATACCAAACTATCGTGTCTAACTAGCTAGTAGATTGTTTGGTACAATGACAGTTTTCTGTAGTCAGAATGAGACTAGAGCATAACCAAACTATCGTGTCTAACTAGCTAGTAGATTGTTTGGTACAATGACAGTTTTCTGTAGTCAGAATGAGACTAGAACATACCAAACTATCGTGTCTAACTAGCTAGTAGATTGTTTGGTACAATGACAGTTTTCTGTAGTCAGAATGAGACTAGAACATACCAAACTATCGTGTCTAACTAGCTAGTAGATTGTTTGGTACAATGACAGTTTTCTGTGACCAGAATGAGACTAGAGCATACCAAACTATCGTGTCTAACTAGCTAGTAGATTGTTTGGTACAATGACAGTTTTCTGTTAGTCAGAATGAGACTAGAACATACCAAACTATCATGTCTAACTAGCTAGTAGATTGTTTGGTACAATGACAGTTTTCTGTAGTCAGAATGAGACTAGAGCATACCAAACTATCGTGTCTAACTAGCTAGTAGATTGTTTGGTACAATGACAGTTTTCTGTAGTCAGAATGAGACTAGAGCATACCAAACTATCGTGTCTAACTAGCTAGTAGATTGTTTGGTACAATGACAGTTTTCTGTAGTCAGAATGAGACTAGAGCATACCAAACTATCATGTCTAACTAGCTTGTAGATTGTTTGGTACAATGACAGTTTTCTGTAGTCAGAATGAGACTAGAGCATACCAAACTATCGTGTCTAACTAGCTTGTAGATTGTTTGGTACAATGACAGTTTTCTGTAGTAGAATGAGACTAGAACATACCAAACTATCATGTCTAACTAGCTAGTAGATTGTTTGGTACAATAACAGTTTTCTGTAGTCAGAATGAGACTAGAACATACCAAACTATCGTGTCTAACTAGCTAGTAGATTGTTTGGTACAATGATAGTTTTCTGCGACCAGAATGAGACTAGAACATATCAAACTATCGTGTCTAACTAGCTAGTAGATTGTTTGGTACAATGACAGTTTTCTGTGATCAGAATGAGACTAGAGAATACCAAACTATCGTGTCTAACTAGCTAGTAGATTGTTTGGTACAATGATAGTTTTCTGTGATCAGAATGAGACTAGAACATACCAAACTATCGTGTCTAACTAGCTAGTAGATTGTTTGGTACAATGACAGTTTTCTGTAGTCAGAATGAGACTAGAACATACCAAACTATCGTGTCTAACTAGCTAGTAGATTGTTTGGTACAATGACAGTTTTCTGTAGTCAGAATGAGACTAGAACATACCAAACTATCGTGTCTAACTAGCTAGTAGATTGTTTGGTACAATGACAGTTTTCTGTAGTCAGAATGAGACTAGAGAATACCAAACTATCGTGTCTAACTAGCTAGTAGATTGTTTGGTACAATGATAGTTTTCTGTACCAGAATGAGACTAGAACATACCAAACTATCGTGTCTAACTAGCTAGTAGATTGTTTGGTACAATGATAGTTTTCTGTAGTCAGAATGAGACTAGAGATACCAAACTATCGTGTCTAACTAGCTAGTAGATTGTTTGGTACAATGATAGTTTTCTGTAGTAAGAATGAGACTAGCACATACCAAACTATCGTGTCTAGACTAGCTAGTAGATTGTTTGGTACAATGCGTTTTCTTAGTCAAATGAGACTAGACATACCAAACTATCTGTCTAACTGCTAGTAGATTGTTTGGTACAATGACAGTTTTCTATGGTCATAATGAGACTAGAACATACCAAACTATCGTGTCTAGCTAGTAGATTGTTTGGTACAATGACAGTTTTCTGTAGTCAGAATGAGACTAGAGATACCAAACTATCGTGTTAACATTAGTAAAAGATTACCGTCCCTTGAAGTACAATGACAGTTTTCTATGGTCATAATGAGACTAGAACATACCATACTATCGTGTCTAACTAGCTAGTAGATTATTTGGTAAAATGACAGTTTTCTGTAGTCAGAATGGGACTAGAGAATACCAAACTATCGTGTCTAACTAGCTAGTAGATTGTTTGGTACAATGATAGTTTTCTGTGACCAGAATGAGACTAGAACATATCAAACTATCGTGTCTAACTAGCTAGTAGATTGTTTAGTACAATGATAGTTTTCTGTGAACAGAATGAGACTAGAACATACCAAACTATCGTGGCTAACTAGCTAGTAGATTGTTTAGTACAATGATAGTTTTCTGTGACCAGAATGAGACTAGAACATATCAACCTAGATTAAAACCTTAAAAAAAGATTAATACAGAATTTAGTATGATATTTTAAGGAAATATATTCTGTACCAAGTCTTTGAGGATTTTGAAATTTGACAGAATATGATTGAATTGTTTTTCGCTTTTTAACAAACTTAAAATATAATCAAAATTTTCCCTTTGTGATATATTGTTTGTTTAAATTATTTCAGTTGAGTTGTCTCTGCAGTTTAAATATAATCGACGATATGTTATAACGAGAGTATAATTACAGGCATGATGGATTACCTCCCTTTAACATTTAATAAAAATTACCTCCCTTGAATAACACGACATTTTTAATTTAAAAAAAAACTCATACACAAAGGCTCATATTTTTATGCTTTATTTTCTATTATCCAGAACAATTCATTAATTTTCATTCTACAAAAGAAGTCTTATTAATCGTAGCTATATTGAACTATGTTTATTATGGTAATAATAACCGAGACTAATCGACGAATATCGTGAATGACGTTCAATATGTCATACCTATAATGCCCTGTGTAATAATGCCCGGCTGCATAATGCCCTGGTATATCATGTTGATATTTCCCTTGATAAATAAATATAATGTTAATTGGCGAGCTAATTAGTATAGCGGAAAATATCGCATCTGTATAGCACCTTCACACTTCGTACCATTACATCAAGGTATAGGGAGAAAATAAATACAGGATTCTGGATGCCATGGTAGTAACAGTAAAGTTATCGTTCTAATAAGCATACACGGAATAGGATTCTTGGTGATTATTAACCTTAGATACAGAGCATGCTGTCTCTTCGTGAACTCCTGATACCATTGTACAATTGTCTAATACGTTTAGATACCTTTAAGGCCATTAGAAACAATGATAGGGCCATCATACTAGTCGTAACACAGAATACCACTGTGCGATTGAGGAACCATGTTGACAAAAAAAATTTTAAATGCATGTTATATGGTTGTATATAACCGAAACAAATATCCCAGGGTCCAATATGCAGTGTCCAATGAGGGAAAATGACTTTACCTCAGTCTTTACGGAAATCAGCATAATTACTATATCCTTCAAGATATCCAAAATGTATGTATTTTACCAATATTTAATGGTAACTCATACCGTCCTGTCTGTTATCAGTATGATATTATAAATAAGAATTGTATGATGGTGGAAATGAAAGGACAGGCTCCCAGAGGTGATTAATAAACACAGTGATATCTAAAAGAATGCTGGTAACAATTCTAATATTCGACTTGCTCACATGAAATACACAAATCTGTCATTCTACTTGTTTTATTACCGTTTTAATATCAGGGCTGTGGATCTGCTGATATTTGCCAGTCGTGTCTGATTGCTGTACTATAATATCCCATTCCGTTGTGTATGACATTTATGTTTGATTTACAATACGTCAGATTGGTTTTGGCTGTAAGTCAGCTTCTAACGTACCTCCAGATTTTGTTTGTCCATGTCGGTGATGCAGGTCGAAGGATCTGAAATGGACAAAAATATCTAGTTGTTCAGATGGGACAATAAACCAAGGCCCTGTGTTGCAGACCTTGCAGCTTTACGATACCTCAGTTGGAAAGCTCGATCTTGGCAACGTTTTCATTATAGCACAATAGGCCTAATTGGCGTTTCCCGCCCTCATGAGCTCTACCAGGAGCAGACGAGTCGCTATTTCATTTCACTTTCTACAACAAATAAAACAGGAGCAACTAAACAATTTTTTTTTTAAATTATGAAACTGGAGCACCAAATAAAATAATGTTGATGAATGATCTATTTCCGGTTAATAAACAAACTCTTCTACTTTCAATTTGTTGATATGAGAGCATTGTGGGACACCAAGTTATACCGGATGTAGAATTTTCATTTCCGTAAAAATTGAGAAGGAGTCACGCAAATATAAAACTTGCTCCATCCATCATTTCATAATGGCGGTAAAATTATTTCATCTTTCATGGTGTTATAAGGCGTTGTTATTTTTAATAAAGTTAACATCAAGTCGCAGGGGGAGGGGGGTATTTGTTGAAGAGAGTTAGGCGTTCTACCAGATTTTAAGTCATAGTATACTTTGTGTTCTGGCTTCTGATCCTAACATATTTTTTAAAAAATCGATTAAGATTTTTAACATTTTATGATAACTGCTGGTAATATGAACAAATTACTAGATAAGCGATTTAAAATGGACTCATGCCTACGTTCGAACATTCCACGTGGTGTGCAGTTTATGGTTTCATCACGGAAATAAACTGAATGGAGTTTTACGTCAGGTTTCATTACGGAAAATAATATTTACTGATTTTTTATTCGTTGGGACCCAGTAATGGATATATTTTTTCACGTCAGAGAAAATTCTATTAATAGGCAAAATTTTGATATTAAAAGCATCAGTTTTCAGAATCGCGAGACAAAACTTGAGTCCGGATTCTCAAAGACCGGAAAGACCGTGACAGAATTGACGCGATTATCCGGTCTTGTCATAAAGATGTGATAAATAATTGACTCTCGAACAACCAGACATTGATCACATGAAATTTGACATTGATATTCGATCTGGATGATAAAGTCTACTCCAATTTTGATATTAGCTAGTTAAAGTTAATGGAATATTGAAATTTGGCGGTAATTATAGTGATATTTCAGTGTTTCCATGTCAACAGGTTCTAGATTAACGTCATTTCATTTCAATAAAAATAGAATATTATACTATAGAGATATCAGACAGGCCCTGTTCTATTTCCGCTTTATTGAACTCTTTCTACTAAACGCCCTGTATCGTGTTTTGTTGACTACAACTTAGAGCCCTTATAGATATCCTGACGGTTGGAATCTTGATAGAGTGTTTAAGATCCCTGGAAGTCTCAAAAAGAGTAGACTTCTGCTGCTGTTCTGGTTTAATTTCACTCATTACACGACCTTACCCGTTTTCATTCACCTATAAGGTGCAGAAGAGTAGGACGTAAAACTCCATTCAGTTCAGGACTTGTGATATGAAATGGAAATTTTCTGTTCTTTTCCTGTCCATTAGCGAACTAAGCCAATGGAATGTTCTGTAGCTTATTTACTGTTTATGATATGAAATGGAGTATTACGTCTAATGTTCTGTATCTTGACCATACAAGACGGTCAATGTCAAGTAGAATTCTATTGGGAAAATTTTACCAGGTCAACTTAAAAGATAGAAAAGTTAAAAAGATAAAAATGAACGCCGGTCGTCATGAATAATAAAATAACTGTTTATTGGAAATCCTATATTAATAACAAAGATAAAATCTCAGAGAAAAAAAACACAAATTGTCTTTCAATGAAGTTTCTTTCATTTCGCGTGTCAGTTTCCGACAAAAAAATGATACTTCCGATAACAGAGGTAGCACGTGCTGGTCTACTAAATATCGCGTGCATTGATCTTAAATAGAACGCAGATCACTTTCTTAATGAAAGCACAAGACAGAAAATGTCGTCTGCGAATTTTTACCATCAAACATATATTTATTTATTACTCTCAAAAGCAATAAAAAGATATTTCTGATACTTGGTCAGCCAGACGTAACGTTTCAATGAAATTTGTTATGGAAATATTGATCGCGTCTACAGACTGTCAGAACGTTCGTGACAAGTAGCCATTTTGTTATCACGTGATCACGTGATAATATGAATTGAACTAATAAAGAAGTTAACCATCTTATTCTCCTCCAACCAGAATCACTGATAAAAATCCGAATAAGTTAGGCCTACTTAGGAAAACTTAGGTTCACAGTTAAGGATCCTGACTACCAGCTGGTCCTTGTCCAAACTACCTAGCATTGACCTTTCTCGGATTATCCGTTTCCATTTTGTTCGACGTAACCAAGCAAATGACGTCAGTCTTTCTCTCAAGGCGACTGTGCTGCCACCATCATTGAACATTGAATAAGGAGACAGTATCCTAATAATAACGTTCTAAAGATGTATAAATGCCCTACATCAGGATTAGTTTATACAAATATTGGCCCACTTACAGTATAATAATCCCATTCATTATATATTAATTATAGTTAGTTCATATAGGCTAATATTATAGTATTATACGGTTCAGTTTCCTTATGATAATACAGTATATGATATATTATTATAACACCCCTTGGTAGAGAGCAATATAAAGGTATATACCTTTCAAATCTCACAGTTTATAGTGATTGGTATCAGAGCTGGTATTCTACTACTCGCTGTTTCTCCAGTTGATGTTTGATGTCTAGAATCTTCGAGGCAGTCTTTAAGGGTCTCGTGCACTATTATGGAAGTCAACCATTACTATTCTTTGAAAGTAACTCTTCAGCATTAAAAAACAAATATGTCGGTATTCTTTATATTCATGAAGTTATAAAACGTTTTCGTATTCAAATTTCACCCTCGTCACCAATCCTCTCCACTCCCTATTGGGACAGAGGACCATCATTACATCATCAGAATCGGTGTGTTGAAAAGAAATCAAATGAAATGAAATTAATGGAGTTTTACGTCCTACTCTACTGCACATAGTGGGTTAATAAAGACGGGGCCGGTATGTTACATCCTGTATGACTACTTCAAATGAAGTCAATGAATGTATCACTTCAGAATTTAAAAAAAAACTGTCGACATTCCTAATATTATGACGATATTAGAAAGTGTGTATGAAAAACCAATATTTTGACAGAATATGGTCTGGAGTTATTAATGTTATTATATTTGTGATATCGGCCCGGGAATATTGACTCTAGAAGAGTGCAACCTACTTACTCTGGGTGTTTAAACTTGTATAAACTTATAACTGGATTGTCAAAGTTAACACCCGGTATTGTTCAAAATATCTAAATATTACTGTTGAACAAACAGGCGGTATTAATAACCTAGCTTGATATTTACAGGGCTGTTATTAGTGTATATTTATGTTTTCTTGAATATTAAAGGAGATATGAGGATATGGTCAAATCGTACTGGTAGCCATATTGGTATACCCATCGCCATCTTGATAGACCCTTAAATATATTAATTCGTCCCGTTTTCGACCCTTTAACTGATGTTATTGGTATTTCTACTCCATCATCTTTATTCTAAGATCTACCAGAACATTACAGTGTTGGTGGCCAGTTTGGTATATACAACATGCTGTTACTCGTGATGCTAGTTAGGCAGATTTGGTCGCTCACCGGGTGTCACCCTTTCAGAACGTCCACAGAGCTTATCTAGTAAACTCATTTAACCACTGCTTGTCCTCCAGATAGTTAACAACTCCAGTTTTCGACCATCTACCAAAACAGAATCGCGTTGGTGGCCAGCTTCGTTTATACAACGCCATGCTGTTAATACGTTATTGGTATCGCTATGTGTGACAAGGCTTGGTCGCTCACCGGATGCCATCCTTTCAGAGAGTCCATAGAGCTTATCGGATATACTCATTTGACCATGCACTGCAGATGTGTATATAAAAAATCCAGTGTTCTAGAATGGAAAGAAAATTCTGACTCGCTAGCTTGTCTTTTAAACAGTAAACTGTAAAGTTGTAACATTCCATCACGAGTTTCGATGTTCTGATATCGGAACTGACACAGATATCTCGAATGCATATCAAAAATAAATTAAATTTTTGTGTGGATTATATTTATTTGAGTTTGGTGTATATGATATATTTACATACACTTACATTAATCCCCCATTCCGAGTACAATCTAATCATTTCATATCTAACACAATTATATATACTAAAAACATTGAGTTAATAAATGTTAGAAATAGTATATCTATATATCTTGTGATTCTTTATAATATTTAATAACACTGTCTGTATGAGCATGTGAAACATTGAGTTAATAAATGTTAGAAATAGTATATCTATATATCTTGTGTTTCTTTATAATATTTAATAACACTGCCTGTATGAGCATGTAAAACCTTGAGTTAATAAATGTTAGAAGTAGTATATCTATATATCTTGTGATTCTATATAATATTTAATAACATCGTGTATAGCATTATTAGCATAATTGAAACATTAGGTTTATATATGTATATATTATCTTGTGCTTCTTTACTAATATCTATATGTCTTATAAACAGTATTAAAATACTGATTGACAATAAAAAGGAGTTTTACGCCCTACAGTTCTGTACCTTATTAGGGACTTTTCATTTTTTGTTAATGAAATACATCTTTCTCCAACTTAATTTGAATGCCATGAAAAGCATTTCATACATTCAAAATTCAACAATTGTTAAGATGCAGAAAACGAATTGAGTTACATCCGTATGTTTTGTTCCCAAATTGTTGTATGAAATGACATGTATTGTTAAACTGTAATATTTATCTCACTGCGCCATAAGAATAGGACGTAAAACTCCATCCATTTCATTTATATCCCACTGCTATCGTTTATGTTATAGGGAATCTCGAAGTGTTCCTGAGTTATGTATAATTTCTCTTCTAATTCTTCAACTAACCTTTAAATTTCAGATTTTTTTCAATAAATTTTACAAGTTACGAATTAAATGTCAAAATGAAACGCATCTCAATTTCCTTATTTTTAAAGAAAAAAGGTAAAAATATTTCAAATTCTGTCAGATTGATGGTAAAAATCATTTCCACTTGTGACGAGAGTCTCTGGTTGGATGACGGCCATATTGACTTGCAGCAAACAACTTCCGGTTGGTGACAGTTCGATAGCTTCGCCTCATCTTCGTTGGGTTCTATAGCACAGGTGTTAGAGCGTTGGTTCTTTACGGCATGACGTCAATACGTTGAAAATTTTGGACGTGAGTTCTAATGTCGATGACCTTGAATATGTCATCTTCACTCATAATTCCAGTTCACCCAGCTGTAATTGGGTATGCATAATCCAGGCAAGATCAATGCCAAGAGATTTGGCCAAGGACCAGCCGGTAGAAACGGATCCCTATCACGGCGGACTTGTGAATTTAAGTTGTTATCCTTGTAAAATATAGTTGTATCTTTCTTTTCGTTTTGTTCATGACGACCATGTTAAGGGTTCTTGTTGAGGTTCCAAGGTCTTCCACAAACTGTGTATACATCTCAAAAACTTCTTCTTGCACCATTCCTGTTTCTTCCTCGACATCTGTGTCTCCTGAATCCTAGAATATAAACTTGTCTAGATTACCAGGTCTCTGTAGATAAATGTCTTCCCTCAGAAACCAGAATTCGATGCACAGAATGAACAAACATCAACCCCACCCCACCCTCACAAAGCACGTGTATACTATTTACACTAGTTGAACTGAACCATTTTATTATATTGTGTATACAGAAACCAGAATGGAACTTGGAAACATGCTGACCCTGTTCGATTGATCGACTCTGTTATTGACACCGGAAGCTACAGCAATCAGAAGTGGGGATTCATGTCCGGTTAATCAACCGAACGCACACTATATTCTAAAATATGTCCTTGGCATTTTCTTTTGAAATGAAAATAGAGACGATTTCAGTGTTGAACCTATATAGCTCAAATCCGTCTTATTCTCTCGTGACTATCTATCTTGCATTAGTTGGAATTTCGGAAATATAACATTGTTCTTGATCTTTCCGGAACACTAAGGACAACTCAGTAAGTGACTTTACCAACTCAATATTCCTGTCAGGGAGTCCACATAGTGAATAACGATCTTTAGGTACATGTTGTTCAAGTCATCACCCTTTTCAGAGAGTCCACAATAATGCCAATATTTTTCAGGTTTATCAACCTGACATCGCCTACAGAACCTACCATTGCCTACAGAGAGTTAAGGTTGTAACTTTGTACTAATATGATAAAGTTGCGAAGATACAGGGTTAGGTAGTGGGTTTGGTAGGGTAAGGGTTAGGTAGTGTTAGGTAGGGTAAGGGTTAGTAGTGTTAGGTAGGGTAGGGGTTAGGTAGTGTTAGGTAAGGTAAGGGTTAGGTAGTGTTAGGTAGGGTAAGGGTTAGGTAGGAGGTATAGGGTTAGGTAGTGTTAGGTAGGGTAAGGGTTAGGTAGTGGTAGGTAGGGTAGAGGGTAGGTAGTGGGAATAGGTAGGTAGGGTAAAGTAAGGTTCAAAGTGTGATTGTTTCAATGGAAGTTTTTATTTTCAGTAAAAATATACAGATATATTAATATAAGAGCTTAAAAAAATCTAAAATGAAATAAAAATCATTAATCAATTATAGACTAGATGCCGATTAAATATTACAATGTATGACTATTTATTACAATTACAATTAATATTTCATTCTATTAGTCATAATGTACTTCTATTATACACGTGCATAGTGGATGATTGATAGGTCTATTAACCAATCAGATTTCACACAATATGATAGTTAATATTAATCTAGTTGTCAAGGTATCTGATTGTTATTAAATTAGACTTTGACTTGTATTAATAATTATTGATAATGTAGTTATTTGTATCACTAAATAGTAATATAGATACGTGTATTAAAGCGGGTATACGCCAACTCAACACCCATTATTGTTACCACCATTCTTCTTTTATACATAATTAGATTTATCAATTGTGTAACACATTGTAAAATCATTCTTAAATCATCCAGAAAGGCTTATTAAGAGTTATCATTTATATATAACACCATGGGTAAAATAGCCATCATATGCAACTATATACATTCACTCGTTTAATCACCTGACTAGTAATTGGTCAATAGTTGTGATTCAACAGGGGGTACGTGGGTAGGTGATTGTGGTGGATGACTAGTTAATGCCCTTGCCAACTTATGCTGATATCAGAGACAGAGGATTCGCGGGCAGGATTACAGTGGTGTTCATATATGTAAAGGTTTGGGCAACTACTATCCTGTAGTATATTTCATAATAAACCATACAACTACACATTAGCTCTTAATCGCCAGTCTTAATAGTATAAAAACGATGTTTTATTATTGTATTATGTCCAAAATTTATCACTTTATCATAAAAACTAAAATACAACATGTAAATTACAAACTTTATTCCCTAATTATTTTAATGAACAAAATCAATTAGTAATTTTAATATTAACTATAAACTATAATTTAAAACATTTATCATCTTTTATATTCAAAGTCGTCTGACAGGTATTTTAATTTCCCGCCAATATTCACCAACAATGTATATCATTGTATATAATATTAATACATTGTTATATTGTGTTTATTTATTGTTATACTCAACACTTTATTGTGATTATTTCATATTCAGCTTATTGTTGAGAGTTAAATGTATTTGATAATGAAATATCCAGCTATAATGACCTCCATTGAATCTAAATTCATCATATTCTGTCAAATTATCTCATTAATGCCCTTAAAAATTCCAATATTCCTCGCCATTGTTATCAAATAAAAATTCAATTTAAACGAGAAATAACTTCGTATTATTTAATATTCGCAACAATGTATGACGTAGTAATAAAATTTGTTATAATGTACACAAAGATTGATGACGTTTTTATGACCTCATTATAAGTGATGATATAGCAACATTGTTGAACATTGTGTTAGTTTGAATAGAATCGATATTGTATTATAATAATGGTAATAAACAATATTAATTTCTATCAAATATCACAAACTTTCTACACGGATCGATTTTACGGCTGTAAATTAAAATAAAACAGCAATTTGTAGCCGAATTAGACGCCTGAATACCCGAATGATTTTCCATTATTGCCGGCGTGTAAATCGGTAGCCAGTTCGATCTGTTTATGATAGTATTGTATGGTATTAATTTAATATGTTTTGTTGTCAGTCTTGGCGAGTTATTTTCCGGGGGTTAATGGGTTAACATGAAGTATGGAGAATTATAATAGCGGAGGTGAATGGGTTAACTGCTAGTAATTTCCATGTAATAATTATAAGTTGACTTGGGTCAGAAGATAAAAGAGAAAGACAATCTGACTATGTTATAACTTGTATCACTTTGTTTCACCAACATCTCAATCTTGTAATCTTCTCTATTTCCTGCTCAGTTCTGATGTGTTTCTATCTGAACCTGTTTGTTTAATAATTATTTCAGATATTTAGATGTTTTATCCTATTCTATTTTATATTCAGTGATCTATTTTCACGGTTCTATTTTAACTTGGGCTTGATTCCTCCTCTACAGGAATGCTGTTTAGATATATAGTTTACCAACTGATAGAACTACAGGCATTATGTTTTGAACACAAATTTGGAGAATGTTATGAAATGTTCTGTCGGTTTATAACTAATACTATCATATTTATAACAAGATATTTTGTAAAATAAAACCATTATTATAGATCTACTTCTTCTTTCTTTGATTTTAGCAAGGTTCACATATAGCAATCTTTATCAACAACAGAAAAAAAAGGTATTTTAATCCTAAAAGAAATGGGTTCAGCAACAGGTTTGGCCTGTATGGAAACTTTCTTCATCTTCAATATTTCTTATTCCAAGTCCCGTGTATCGAGACTAGTTTGAATCAAACCAACCACCGACTGACTTGCTGTAAGAATTGTAGATCTGTCTTGAATTATATCTGACACGGGAAATGATTTTAAATTGATATACTCAGCTAAAATTATATTAAAGGTTACAGCTGGTGGCATGTGAAATACACTTTTCTTATCTTTTCTCTTAATTCGATTCAGGTGTTGATATTAATTTCTAAAATTTCATTCACAATTTCTGACAAGAGATTGCTACTGGTTACCTTGGAATGTTTCTAATGCCGAATTGAGAACTGGGTATATTCCACTGATACTGGTACGAGATTGAATATTTTCATGCAATTTGATAACTTAAGTTATAAACGGATGGTGCATTTTCAGATTTGCTGTTTTTATCCTAAGATATTTTATATACAATTCCCAGTGCAGCCCAATTTGAAAATTTGTGATTAAGAGTCTGCAGCAAGCACACTTCATCCTCAATACATCTGTCCCTTTAATTGTCTTCTGACACCTCGTCCCCTCCCCCTTATTAAAAATACACAATGTTGATATAGACACCCTTATATAGCCCCTGTCAGGCTGGCAACGTCTTGACGATTATCATACCTCCGTATAATACAGAGAAAAAGCATCTTCATAATGTTTCGTTTTGTGTTGAAACCACGGGTTGTAATTTTACTATTGTTATGACGTATTATGACGTCACTAATGATATCATATAATATTATAGGATGTATTATTATGATCGTCTTCATTATTTCATTTTATCAAGTCTCTTTTCTCCTTGATATCTTCTAAAGGTGTTCATCTTCACGTTCGATGTAGTCCAGATCTACTAGCCTGTTTTTATTATTAAAGAACATATCCTTGAATTGTTCTGGGTGATTCGAGTCTGAAATAATAGTTAGGACGTAGAACTCCTGGTGTCGAAATGATACAGACGTGGTAGATTTGTAGGCATAATTCTTAATAATATAATATACAATTTGTAAAGCATTCTACTAATTGTATATAACCGTGCTTGAAGTTCGAGGCTACAGGAATCACTTTACAAGCTCCCCTGTCGTCTTTAAGACGGTAGGGTAAGGGTTGATCACGTGATGTAGCCTGAAGGAGACAGGTGCCCGTTGTTATATAATGATATATTGACGACGTTATTCAGGTTTAAAACTGGTGATTATTATAATAACTGCTGATATTTCACACTTGATAATAAAACATCAGTCACTTTTCTCTCCTTCGTTTTTTTATTCGTCACTCAGAATTAACAATCTGGCTCGAATTTCATAATCTATTAGGGTAGAAATAGTGGAGTCGTCAGGTGAGGCGTGTACCTCATACCCGAGGCGACCCCCATACTGCTGTTACTATAATCATTAAAATATAAACAAATTAATGACTGGTATTTTCAAATAAATGAAGTATTACGTCCTGTTAGGGCTAGGGTATGGGCTAATGAAATATATAAGAGTATTTTGCAGAACTTTCTAGGTAAAGTTAAGTGCAATGAGAATAATTTTATTTCAGGGACCCGCCCTATTAGCTTATTCGTTTAAGATATCCAACCAGAACGATAAGACACTGGTCCCTAGTCGATAACTCCGGGCAGTAACCCCTTTATAGAGAGCCAGGTTCATAAATAGAATAACGTTGATTACGTGTGTTTATATTTTAAGTCGTCTGGAATGTGCACGAATATCTGTACTTGACGGTGCAGTGAATTTTATCTTTCCACACGGATTGACTCCCGCCCACCGACCGGAGATAACTTCCCTCCCTCCCTCACTTTCAATATCAATTTATATACCTTCTCACGATTCTCCTTTACCAAATCAGTTCTTCTGCCTAGTTATCATATTCAAAATGGCGGATCAAACAAACCACAAAACAAATCAAAAGTTTATTACAATTTATTTGATTTAAAAGAGACGTGTCCTAAAATCTAAATTATCTTTTTAAAACTTTCCTCAACATCTGGCCGCTTATAACATTTACATGATATATCAGGTCTGCTCGCTTACATCAAAGAAAAGTTAATGATCTGAAACGAGGCTTAACGGTCGTTAAGGAAATACCAAGATGGCGGAAATTCATTTATCAATTTGTAATGTTACTTATATCAATTTCATACAAAACAGGTGGATCTATTTAAACTTTTATTTAATAAAACAATGTTCTCTGTGACATCAGTCGGCCATATTGTGTTGATATGATAACACGTTGCTAAAGATCCTTAACTTAAGACTTAGTGACCCGGCCTGTCTGTATTGGCCCAATCATGTTTAGGGAAGTAGAACGTAAACTTTCATTTTATTCGCAGACATTTAACTATATATAATACAAGGCGAGGGAAATAAAACTCGACCTATTAATTGACAGCAAACCATCTCAACAATCTTTTAAAATCAACAAAATCCAATTTCACGACGATTATAATTCTATGCATTCAAAATGGCTTCTAATTGTGGCAGAGTCCTGTAAAAACCGTGGACAAGATGTCAGTGTATCTAGAAGGTAACCAGATATAATTTACGAGATTCTACCCTCGAGTTATTCCTCTAAAGATATAAATATGTTGACTATAATCAGTACCAGGTCGGAACGTTTCATTTAAACATTAATTTATGGGCTTGGTGCAGAATTATTGCAGTTTTATTCCCCACCCACCCTGCACAGTTTAGTACCTACCCTGGTTCATTTCGACTCACCTCGAAGGTAGTTGAATTAGCTTACAGTAACCTTTTCTGGAACAGACTTACCCACCCAGGGTGTACGACCAGACATTAACTGTATCATTTCGAAACGTTTCAGTTGAATAAAAATTCCTGAAGTTTTATTATTAGCCTATCATGATCTGGTAATCCAGGGAATTCAGCTCTATAAAAGAAAGACGAATATACAGATTTTCTATTTTACATTGATGTAAATAGTCGAAACGTTGGGAAACTTTCATGTGATACAATGTAAGAGTTAAAATGTAAAATTTCGAAACGTTGCGCGAAAAATTCACCATTATGTAACTGTTATTAAATAAAATGATTCGATTCATAAATTTCTAATTTTAGGCGGTCACGTGATTTGCCATCTGGCAGATCTTAATTCACTAATTCTAAAAATGACGGAATAATTTGTAATTTATCTCCTGGGGTCAAGGGTCAGGTTTATATCCTAAATTATTTTATGAAGTTCCAGTCTATTATTTTCAATTTACCGATAAACTTTTTGATTTTTATTAAATTTAAGAATTCCGGGGCGCGAGGAGTTAATTATTTTATTGAGGTTACGCGTAATAATTTTTATGGTGGCAGTAAGACGGCTGATTATTAAAAATGGTGTAAAATCGTTTAAAGCTTGTATTAAGAACAAATTTCACAAGTTAAACAGATTGTAAAATCGTCGTAAAATAGAATTTAAAAACGATTACCTCGGCTAGACAATGGTAAAATTAGGTTTCAGTATTTTATTAGAGACGTTAATGGTTTAATTGTGGTCTTTCTCACCGCCCTGGGGGGTCAATCTACTAGATTCAAAATGGTGAGGGGTACTTTTACAGAAAGAGTCATCCAGACTTGCTGTATTATCTTGTATTATTATTATGTATTATTTTGTATCGTGTTGTATGCTGCCCAAAACGGATGAACAATACAATAAATAGCTCGCTGTATTGGTAGGGCTATATTCACTCGTGTCATATTATTCATAAACCAGAATCTATATTCAATCAAAACAACAACTATATATGTTCCCGTGTATCACCTCAGCTAGTTTATTAGGGGTACGTCCTTGTCCATGACTAACCCTTGATTATCTTAAACCCAGCTGGAAAAGTTACCCAAACTCCTTATTCTTGATTTCAAAAGTGATTCGAATTTTAAATTTATTGCCTGAAAAGCGTGTGTTAAACATCATCATAATAAACCTATAAAATGCTGACGAACTGTGACTTATTCTAAAGTTTATTTTCACTTCTAGACCCTCAATTTGAATATTATCAACTCGCTGGTCAACACGCCGTGGGTCAGGTGAAAACAATTAGCCCCTACTCACCCCTACTCGGACCCCCAAACAACCAACACGTGCAGAAGATGTTCTAATCTTTCAATTTTGACCTTTCAATGAAAAACAAACATGGCGTCTATTATGTGTATCACGTGATACGAAGATTGTGTTGTTGGTGGTCCTGGGCTTGGTTTAATTCATAAATTGAAATATTTATACCACGTTAAAGATGTTATGACGGTCGGGGTTCAGTTTAAGATTATTGCAGATCATATTTAATCCGTTTAATAGCCAGAAAATATCATAAAAGGGGGTGAGGTGGGGTAGGGTTCGACTAACAGGGGCTCATCTAGCGGTCAAGTCATTCAAAGTGACGTTTTTATGAAAAGTGTAATTTGTTGATTTTGTGACGCTTTCAAGAAGGTGTCATTTCTTTCTGTGTTTTTGTGAAAACCTCTCCGGGTTATATCATACTGAAAAACTGACGTTCCTTCCAGTGACACATCGAATTCAGTCAAGTAGATATTCATGTCACCTGCTCGGGCCAGAAAAGGTGAATAGGGAATAAGACGGTCCCAAAATTTTTGCATTTCACAAAATCTTGAATTTGAATGCATCATCAAAGAATAGATATTATGGCTATTTGTTATGTAAAATGTGTGAAACGTTGTATTTATATGTTTAAATGTTAAATACGATACAACTTATAAAATAATAACATGAAGGTTCTTTGTTAAATAGAACTTGTCAAAACTTAAAATAATTTTTAAGTATTCACCCTATAATTAAAATAATATAGAAGTGTTGGTTTTTTATCCCCGTCCCATCCCTGAGGCTAAAATAACAAATTATCAACATTGTATTTCTTTGTAACAATTATAACGATATTAAACCAATATATTAGCATTAGTATTCAACCGTTTATCAAAATTCAGTCGGATATTACTTGGTAAAAAGACAAAAAAAAGGCAGTAGTAAATTTTATGACAGTTCTATAATTACAGGGTAGTAGAAATTTTAATTCTCGTCACAAACTGGAAATAAAAGCTTGTCGTGTTTGTGATATTATTTTCTCTCGTTTGATATTGAAATGAAAGAAGTATATATCTGTAAGATAATGGACATTAAGTCAAAACGACATGATTTAAACTACAATAATCTCGTCTTAAATTTCTCTTATTATCCACTTTTCTTAATGGACGATATCGTCTTTTAGCTTGACCTTTGACCTCGTCGCATATTTCTTGTATTAATCACGGTCCTTAATTATAAATGAAAGGAAATGGAGTTTTATATTTTTACTTTTCTTCATCTGTAGCTGATGGGATTATGAAATGGAGTTTTACGTCCTCCATCTGCATCTAATGAAGATGGCTGTAGATGGCTCTAGGATGAGGATGAATTGAAACGTTCGGTATTAGTTAAGAAGTAAACAAAGGAATCGAACTTAAGTTTTATTCCGAACGCCTTCCATTAACTTCCTTGAAGCAATTGCATAGTCTATTCTCTACTAGAGACCTAGGCTCTATTTATAGGAAATTTAATACAGCCCAATATCAATTAACACGCAATATACTGACCATTGTATAATGGTAAATTGTTTAATATGAATGTTAATGATATAATACAATAATCACAAAATATTCAATATATCTTTACCGTTAAAATATTGCTCATAGAATAATACATTTACTATAGTCATAACGTTATAAATTATTGCTCACAATAACAATATATAAACAGTGCTCAATATATCAATTGTAGATGTATAGTAATAATAGCTTATAGGAATATAAGGTACATAATGATTCAACACAATTTACAGATGAACAGTAAAACCTGGTCTCGTGATATTACTGCCCAATCCTGACTCCTTGACTCCTGTTTTTAACCCTATATTCATTGATAAAACAGTGCTCAATATATCAATTGTAGATGTATAGATATAATAGCTTATAGGAATACAGAAATATAGATTAATATCACCCATCAACAATAAATATTGAAATATAATGACACAAATACAAATCGTAATTCATAAAACAATATCAATTTTTATGGCTTGTTTTGATTTAGTGGCCTCGAAAATGGGAAAATTGGAAGATAATTAGGGATGCATTAGATATTAAATCATAAAACAAAAACATGTATTAAACAGATATAACTAAATAATTAGTTTTTATGATAAAAATAGTGATAATACACGGAAATTATCAATATTAAACACTTTGTTTTTATTTAATGGCCTCTTAAATACCGATATAAAATATAAACAGATACTTAGTGAACCATATATATATTGGCTAGAAATATTGAAATTTGTGATTTATTCCTTGGTAATTACGTTGTTCTATTCTATAAAAAGTATACTGTCAAAGGGGAATAACTCCAGTTACTGTATTAGCGGGAATTGGGATTTTATACAAATGACATTTAAGTTCATTAGGCAGTATCAAGACATGAAATAGGGATCATCTTCTGAACAATATTAAATACACATACTTCATTTAGAAATGGGGAATTAAAAAACGGAAGATAAGAAATCGGAATATTAGAATCAGAGAGTTTTCTGTGGCGTTGATCGACTTGAGAGTATTATTTCTATTAATATGTATTATTATTTATAACATCTCAAATACGATTTAATAAAACAATAAAGTTTAAACGAGTTTAAAAAGTACAAAGGTGATAAAAAATTTTCTAAATAATATTCCTAAACATGATAGGACTGTGGGACCGGCCTGTCCCTATAACGTCCTCCCCTTTTTTTCGCTATAAACTATCCTCTATTGAAAGTCAGTCTTCAACAAGCTTAAATATCAACCATTTTCTCGTGAAATTTGAAATAAAATTTATAGTTATTAAATTTAAGATTTATTTCTTTTGTCGAGTATCACATTTTAATTGTTAAATTTTTCTCAGGCGGATCAATGAAGCGAGGCAGACGACAAAACGTCTTGAGAAACCATTAATCGAAAATCATAGGTGTCGCACTAGGAAACCGGATACGGAATGACGTAATATAAATAATAACTATAGCGCAGTAAATGTAAAGCAATGATTTAATTGGTTTATTTATGATGAAGTATTTCACGAGACATTGTTCTGATGTTATGGTGAGTGAATAAATTGAAAAGAGTTGTGTCTAATCGTTTGGTTAAATCCTCTAATCATATATTAGTCAAACAGCCCCCTTTTATTTAACTCCTTACCTATTATCCACCTATTTCCCTTTATATATATTTACCATCTCCGTGACAATCTTAGTAAATAGCCAGTGGGCAAATTCCCATTCATAAAATATCGTTTAAATCTACGTAATATACAAAATGACGTCATGAATGAATGAAGTTTATGAATGGGTTATGTGACATCATTTTGATTTTTATCAGTTTATGAATCAAAGCACGGCTACTTGAAATTTACTCTTGTTAACAAAATAGAAGATGTCGAAATATTAAGAAAAGAAAGGAAACAATCTCATATATTCAATGAACGAACTAAATGTATTAAACCATGACGTAATAATCCTAAAGACCTCATGAAGAGTAATAATTGAATATATAATAAAATTAACGTCATATCCGGTATGATAATCACGTGGTCTAATTAAATTGCTAGTCGAGAGAAATTTGAATTTAGTTAATTTCAAATCGGGATCTAATTAACATAAATGAATTTTAGTAAATATCGGATAATTAATACGTGTCAAAAGTTAATGAAAGGCCAAGTTGTCCAAATATAGAAGTTGTTTGCATATTGACGTCATTACATCATCGTTACGTCATAAGTAGTTATACGTCATTATTTCTGTTTTTGTTGGCAGACGAGAAAATTAAAATTACATTTAGTGTGAAAATATCTGTTTTTCCTTTTTAAATTTCAACAGATTTCAGACTTTATAATTGGTTCTTGTTGTTTGTTCAGTAGTCTATTTTGTGCCCTGGTTTCCCTGGGGTAGTGGGAATGGAATAGGGGAGAAGATAGAAGAGAGGAGGGACGGGGGGTTTGTGTGGAGGTTTTTTAGTCATTCAGCGTTTATATCTTGTTTCTGTTGTACGTTTTGTAAATGAGGAAGGGTCGGTATATAAGACTTATCATCTTCTGACAATATCATAATCCTTCTATATTAAAATAATCCTTTTTATCATAATCATAATTTCTCTGGCTCTGAATGAAAGAGATATATTATATAAAGTTTGTTTATTTTGCTGATATGATTCACAAAACCAAGCTTATTTTTATCTTTTTATGAAAAGTTAAAATATTAAAATTAAAAGTGAAAAGTAATAACCTAGTCCCGGATAACAACGGAGGAATGACAAAAATCACAACATATAGTTTCAATAAACTGATATATTAATATCAATAATATTTAAACTAATCCTCGATTAAGCTCTGATTACAGGTAAATTACAGGTATATTACCTCGGGTTATCGTGAGTTAATCCTTCAACTGGGCTTTAAAAAGTTTAAAAACTGTCTGAACTGTGCATTTATTTGTTGGCTGGTAGCTTACATTGCAGTGAACACTAGGGATTTTAAAAAGGTGTTCTCAACGTGTTATGTGTATCAGGGACACTTATATCATCAATTTACACCATTCTAATTTTCATTCAGATGTCTGTTTGTCTTGCAATTCCACTAAAACTAAGTGATTTATGACGTAGCAGTTGCAAAAATATTACATGCATCTTTTATGGAAGTGACGTCATGTACAGTTTTCTATAGAAACAGAGATCTGATAGACAATTTGGAATGGAAAAAAACCATACACGACCTCGATACTTACAAAAAAGCCACAACAAACAAAAACAACAAACAAACAAACAAAAATCCCGCAACTTGCCGACTATCAAAAATATTAAAACATAATTAAAAAAAAAATAGAAACAATTTTAGCAGATCGTCTAAATATTAGCGACAACGGGCCGATATTTAGTACAGAAAGATATTAAATTTATTATATTAATATATCAATTCTAACAATACCACATTGACAGGACGTAAAACTCCACTAAATTCATGATTAGTAATAACGTAGTATATCTATCTAATGATTCACTGTAATACATTTTTTTATAACTATATAATATATAGCAATATAATCATATAATACTACTTATATTTTAATATACCTTGATTTATTGGACCGACTTGATAATCTACATTTAAAATTAACAAAGGGAGATAACCGTTTTATTACAGTAATTTTATTAAAATGATATTTTAATTCATATTTATTGATAAGGGATATAGTTTTATTAAATATATAATCAATTTATTATGTTTGTTCATTTATTGAAGTGTCAGTTTTTTCAAATCGAATAAAAATTGACGGTTAAATCTTCTGCGATTTCACAGCTGTACTGCAAGTGTTTTTGAAATTGGCACGCACACTGGAGTGGTATCGTTACCCTATTATCATCTTCTTCACAATTTGCTTTACTTCCCTTATACATATACCTATATTGCAAGTAGGTCAAAGGGACATTACCCAAAATGATAGGTACAAAGGGACATAACTGATGGTTTGTTTCAGGTACGATTCTCTCGTAGTGAGTTACCTTTGAGGGCAAGATGCACAATTGTTCATTGCTTTGTAAAATATCATAAAATAAACCACCAGAAAGTTGGCGTTTACAGATTTTTCTTATTATATTTACAGCTTGGAGATACGAGGGTATACAACAGGGTTATCTGTTCCGTCCAGTTTCATTTACATCGTGTGTTGATGTGTGCGGACATACGAAAATCCAATAGGGTGTACCAGAGAGTTACCTGTTGCGTTCTATTTCATTTACGTCGTGTGCTACAAACCGTTGAAATTTAAGTCAAGGAACAATGTGGCATTGAGTTTACAAAAATATCAACTTTTCTTTTCTATGAGTTTATCTTTGGTCAAACCATCTCGTAGTTACCAGATTTGACTCCATCGTCGTTACGTTAAACTGGAGAAAACAAATTTCAGGGAAAGGTTAACGCTGTGGCCCGGTCAATCCCCCTCTACACTGTATGGTGAAGCTTTTATTAGCCAAAACTGGAAAAGAAATGGAGTTTTACGTCCTATTCCTCTGCAGCTTATGGGGTAATGAAGACAGGCGACGCCATGCAGTGTGCAAGGAGGAAAATTTTGCAAGAACAGCAGCATTAGCCTACTCTTTGATTAGTCATAACTGAAGTAGAAAAGAAACATGTTAAACTCCATATCAAATTATTCTATTTTCTCGTTAAGATGAAAAAACATCGTGGCAGCTGTCATAATCAGATAGAGAAATCATAACGAGGTCGACGGTATGCACGTGACATCTCATAATTCATTCATAACGAGGCCATGTCATATTTAACGGTTGATAACGAGGCTGTCTGACAGATACCAGTCGAGTTGTTATTGAAGGGTAAATATGATATTTAATTCATTGTGAATAAAATGGTAAAATACACTCGGCAAGATTCTAGTAGAACCATAAGACTCGTTCTCTTTAGAATGGTAGACATTGCTTTCTGTGGTGGAATGGTAAAATACACTCGGCAAGATTCTAGTAGAACCATAAGACTCGTTCTCTTTAGAATGGTAGACATTGATTTCTGTGGTGGAATGGTTATATACTCGTTCTTATATTAATTTAGGCATATTGACATTTCCTTTTACTTGTGCCATACCCAATAAAAATTATTGAAATCCCAGCTCAAGGGGACACCAAAATACTCCATAATGATCTCTAGTACCTGATCAGCTTTCTATGTCCTCTTTAAGAACTTTGCAAGTCCTATCCCTGCTAATGGCATTGCCAAAGCTGTTACAACGCTTACCGAATTGTGACAATACTTTCTAAAGCCACTAGCATATTCAATTACGGAAACTCTTACGGAAACAACCGAAGATGTTACGTAACTAACAGTATATAATCTGGAACCCTCTTACGGAAATTACCGAAGATTCACTATGAGTTTTATATCTGTTTTCGCTTCCCATTCTAAATGTTTCTAATCGACGCCATTAATAATCCGATATGAGCGGCTGTCAAAATACTCATATTTAATTTCGTTTTCTGTCTAAATACATTCCACAATTTGTATTTATCTTAATCGGTTCCGTACAAATGGTAGATAAAGAATACCACGGATATAATAACTAATCACTGACAAGAAGGTGAAGCCGATATATCTTATTTTAGATATTGTTCTTGGACCTAAAACGTTTTTTCTATGAACCCCGGAACTGAGAGTCAGTAAGTTTATATGTTTCCAGTTGCCACATAACACTGCGACTGCGCCTATCCCCTCAGCATACTTTATTTAAAACAAACATAATCTTCTAATTCCAATACATTGGCTACAACTAGCACAACCTACCATTAACGCCCAATTTTCCCTACCTTACCCCCTCCGTCCCTTACCCTACTCCCTTACTATTCCCGTCCCTTACCCCTATCTAACCCCTCCTTCCCTTTACCCCTCCCTCCCTCCCTTACCATTCTCTCCCTCATTCATCTTTACTAGTAACATTCGACTTGGATTTTGGCTGATGTATTTGTTTTGATATTGTATTGATTTTTTTTTTTTTGCAGTTCAATCGATTGTGTTTTTTGAACCAAACGATAATATTATTTAATATTTAGAGCTACCCTGAAAATCATCTGAGCGAAAACAAAATATTGAGACTTTTTTTTGTATTCTCAGTTTCTTTTCAAAAAACATAATTAATACACAATATAAACTGTAAACAAATGAACATTCAAATTAAAAGACGAAAACAACCGAACGGAACGTTTTTTAACAATCTGATTAATATTTCAAAAAAATATCAAAAAGACGTTTTTCCCTAAAAATTAAAAATTAATGGTGTTTTTTTCTCTTATCGAAATTGATTCCATACACGATTAAACGTTGAACAAATCATCGTTTCATTTCTTATATCAAATCCCTAAAGTGTGGTTAGCCACTCTAGGGAATACGACCATGCCGTGTTCGGTAAATTAAAATTGCTACCCGGAGGATAAAAAGCGAAAGAAATTCTTTGTGATAATTTTAGCTTTATTATTTAATGTTCAAGTCTTTTGTAATAATCTTTTTGTCTAAATTGATTTATTTTTTCGTTTCATATGACAAGTCATGGATAGAATTTGTATCATTCCAACATCATTAACATTTACAGTCTCCAGAATTTTCATTTCGAGTCAGAAAATCTCATAAATCTTTTCTTAATATTGCCATTAATTTGAAGATTTTCTCGAATTGACTTGTAAATAATTGATTATAATATGGAAACAGAAAGATAATCTAAAAAATCTTTCTGTGTCCCATTTTTGCAGATCAGATTGAAATCTTAACACGGTCAACACTATACGGTGCACACGAGGGGAAACAAATAGATAGTAAAGAGCAACTCAACCAAAAACCAAACTTTCTTTGTGATAAATACTTTACTGCAGTCAACGATTTAGATCATATTTGTAATGTCATATATATACATTAAAATGCACGTACATCGTCCTAAATTTATCTGAGAGCAATCGGAAGAAAATCTCGCTCAAATAATAGACTCAAGTTATTGTTGACTTTTACTAATTTCAAAAACACAGGAACTACTTGTTGGAAACACTTGAAAACAATCAAATCAACAAAAAGTGTCATTATTTGGGTATTTGTTGAAGAAATTAATCGCAGGTTGAAGGGGAACTGAAGTAGGGAACGCCCCCTCTCTGTTATCCTAGACCAACAAACAGCGGAATTGTCGGAGATAAGTTGAGCACTTGAAATTCTGAGAGGCGAGATTGGATTTCAATTAATCTTAAAACACGAAGAAATTATAGAAATACGATAACTACAAGTTAAATTTTGCCCTTTCACTGTTTCTTTGGTTAAAAATACAATTTTATCGTCCAGTTAAGCGAGGAGTGGCCCTGGTGAAGTATCCTGACGCAACACTGGCCGCCAGTCAGTCAGACTAGAATAGACTGTTTGATAACGTTTCTACTGAACCCCAATTCTGTCATTTTACAATAAACACATCGGAAATAGAAAAGGCCGTTTGATAAAGCTGATAAAACCAAAATGAAACAATGAACATAAGAAAAATACGCTGTGTTTTAACTTCCGTTACCTAAACATGAATGCAACGGAATGTCCCCAATCTTCATAAAACTGTATGGATTATGTTTATGTTTCTTCCGTCCGACTACAGCATCTAAAGGGGCTCTATTCTGAAGAAGGAGCGCAGGTTTCAGCTTTAGTGACTTAGCAGGCCATATGTCAGTCTCGTCAGAGGGCATTTGGGTCTGAAACCTCGTTCAAAACAAAGGTGTCGAATCAGCAAAAATACAAATTTTATATAAAAAAAAAAACATACAAAGCTGTACAAGACTAATTTGTGTGCAGTGAAACAAGGTAAGATCTTGTAAACCTTGTGAGAGACACACTGAAACCGGTTTATCATATTTCTATTGGTTGATAACACACTGAAACCGGTTTGTGTAATTTCTATTGGTTGTAAAAAGGATGTGGTCATGTTGTGGTTTTTACCAAATAAGGTAATAGATATAATTTAATTAATGAATGAAGTTAAGAAATAGAAAGTGTGTTATCGAGTCACACCCAAATATATCACACGTCTGGATGTTTTACCAAACTGTCAAAACCTTATTTATATATCTACATGAACTTCTATTGTGCTGAGGTTTCTGAAGTTTTCGCTCATCTGTTTTCAGTTGATCTTGTCCATTGCTGTTCTTCTAATCCCTTCCGCTTACATCCGACCCTCACAATAATTGTACTTTGGGGTGTGATTCTGTATATTTGATATTCCGCGTCTGCCTACTTTCAACCGAATTTATGGTGCTTCTGACAAACCTGCTCACCGTCATCTATATCTGGTCTTCTACAATACCTTTAATAAGTGTTGTAAAACATTGTTGAGAGGTTTAGCCAAGGACCAGTTGGTAAAAAGGATCATTAACTGTTAACCGAAGTTAATATGCTGGTACTTGTAAAATATAGTTGTTTCTTTCCTTATCCTTCCCAACCTTACCCCCGACCTGCGTCCTTTTTATCATTTGGATATCTGCCTGAATCTTTTCATTCTATATCCACGAGGCTAACAATTTTCAGTTGGTTCTGTCAGTTTCCATATTATTTCTCGCCACCATGCGACTGTTCACCTCTAAAACTAAAGATCACCAACGACATTTTAAAATCAATTTACAAAATGATTCGCTTTGACACTCGCTTTATCCTTTCAAAAAATATTAAGAAAAAGACGCGAGAAAAATGAGAGAAAAGAATGGAAAGGAATTAAAAAGCTATTAACAGAGAAAAATTCTCATTGAGGCTGGACAAAATAAATTCATCATTACACATCTTACTGGAACTGTCGTGATTTTTTAATGGATTCGGTGAAAATAGAAAAAGGATTTACAACATAAAGATAATTTTTGAGTAGATTGTGACGAATTGAATTGTAAAATTAAGATTGATTAAAAGGTGTTATAGAAAATAAAATGGGAAGTTTAAATGGACGGAGTTTTTACTCGACATTTGAGGTTTTTTATTGATATTACGCGATTCTGACACCAGCCTATTAAAAATCTTTTATTTCTTCATTTTTCTTAAATTGTGGGAAAATTGAGATTAAAAGTCTGAAAGAAATCTGATAATTTCCAAGAATTAAAAAATAAATTCCCAGCCAGCCTCGGGTCCTTTTCCTTCCATTCCAATTTCCATCACAAGTCTATCAAATATTGGGAATTTCTCTCACAGATTCAATGGTTTTTGGTGATTATTATTCGGCTATTATCTGTAAATCTCAGAGCGTCTGATGCAAATATACGTCGGTTCAGATTGGGCAAAAATTCATGTTTCATTTGCTTCATTTTGTAAATTGAATCCATTTTGTAGAATAATCTCTTTTTAATAGCTTACATTGACATTTCAGAGATCACGGTACAAAACATTGGAAGCGCCGAGATTTGTTTAGATTACACGATTTAACTCTTTAGCTTCGTTTTTCAGACTGATCCATTTGCGTCTGGTTGTCTCAGACTGCACTTCTATAGGAGAGCATCTCTTATAACACCCCTATAACTTGTGTAACAATGCTATATACTAAATACAAAGAGTAGAGTTTATTATTTTATACTTTTAGAATGTCTAAATGTTTTGTTACTTTCACATTCATCATAATTAACATAGGAAAGGACTTGCCTGTTAGCCACTTGACAATGCTGTGTCCCTTACTGACCCTTCACGGTATTGCATTTCTCGCTTTTCTCATTGTCATTTATGTCCTATTAGTTCAGAGTTTAACTTTTAACTAGAGCTGATCTAGAACTTTAGGATCTTTTAGCTTTGTGTTGTTTTGTTACTTTCACATTCATCATAATTAACATAGGAAAGGACTTGCTGTGTCCCTACTGACCCTTCACTGTATTGCATTTCTCGCTTTTCTCATTGCCATTTTACATTCCATATTACCCATAAAGATTATTATAAATTGTATTAGTGTTATTAACAAACTGAACATGTATTCGATATCAAACCAGATGATACACCCGACAATTGCCATGGTTGTAAATATCGATTATAACGAAATAAATTACAGAGACAAAAATTATATTTCACGTATTAACGGTGGCAATTGTTGATGGAATTCACTGCAGATTGAAGACGAGATTGAGATGATATTGATAATAAAGTGTATTATGAGTATTTGAGGCCGAGTTGTAGCAGACCAGATCAATCCGAGAGAAATAATGGCTGAAACATACTAGTTGTTTATGAGAATTTTATACCAGGGATATCTCTCTTTCTCGATATTACTGAGATAATTAAATGATGTTGTATAGAATTATTAGTTTGTTATATATTCTTCTCATGCCATTTTTTCATATTTTATCTTTCGTTCCATTCTTTCATCTGGTAATTATATTTTTATAATGTTCTGTTGGTTGAAATAACGATTTATAACGAATGAAACGGGAAAGGACATCGACAGAAACCTGCTGATCTTTTCTTTTCAACTGTTGAAGGATCCTTAAGGATCATAACCTGTAGAAAGTTAGCCATTTAAACTAGAAATTGTAAAGGGGTTGGTACGTGACATTGTCCTGAAAAAATACACCCAACCCCCAACCCCCTCCCTCAACACACACCCAAATACTTGCCCTAATTAGCACTTGTCTTATTAGCCCTTAGTCCGCATTCCTTTACCAAGGTCGATTTATGGACCGAAGAAAAAATCTATTTAATTTAATTTAACTTTTATGGCTCTCTGTTGCTAGAGACATCGAAATTCGATTCCAGTTATGTATATGTATTTATAACTGATAATCCCGTGTTCAATAGCCTATTAGGTGTAGAAGAGTAGAGCGTAAAACTCCCTTCCTTTGATTTAAAACTGTCAATCGATTTGGTAGGACTATTTCTAGCCGGATCTGTTTTGTTGTATTATTTACTGCAGGATAACCCCAGTCTGTATCTGACTATTACACTGTCAATATCCATGATATATTACAGCAATAACGCCCTGTTATCATATCGTTATGATTTGATAACTACAATCAACTCAGCTTGTTGATTGGCTAGATTATTGGTTCAATCATGTCAATCATATTTAATACATCATATTATCATTCTATACAGCACGAGAATCTGTACGACACGTGATTTATATTCTATATAGTATGATATTACCGGAATTATTACAATTATAACTATATTACTTCACGGCGGGGGAAATAATCGTATTGAATGATGAGAGAGAAAATAACAGGATCCACGGAGCCTTTTCACAAAGACTGACAAGAGTCAAAATCGAATGACAGAGCAGATTCTGGGGTCGACCGAGGGACAGTAAATAGGGTAGATGAAGGGAGAAACATGAACAAGGATCTGGTGACTAGAATGATAACTGATCCAAACCGAATGAAATGAACCTGATTATAATTTTTAACTACGACCCCAAAACACATAGGCATAAGGTGCTGAAGATTAGGACGTAAAACTCCATTCGAATAAATTCATATCATTTAATTGGGTTGGAGATGCTCATACAAAGACGGTAATTTTGAAAGATGATGGTAATAGAGACGACACAACAACCAGCTGAAAATGGATCTAGAATCTGGTGTTGATGGGAAAAGATTCTAGTACAGGTCTTCTCAAGTTAATGTCCTGAAGCTCCACTTTGGTCAAATGGTGCTCAGTGAAGAAGGCCTGATCTAGTATAATGGAAGAATATGATTATGATTTGTTAAAGGTTATAACGACTATCAGAGACCAGAAGCTATATTCCATATTAATATCATTGATTAGCTCACAAGTCATTTAACTACAGTTGATCTGAGAACTGGCTTACTGCAACTTGCTCTTACTGCTTTATAAATAGAAAACAGGGGAATTATTCTGGAAGACTTAAATAAGATAAGGTATATTACTCATCAAACGAGATCAACATAATACCAGAAAGTAACGATAGAGAAATTGAGGACGAAAAAAATGATTCCTGTAAATATCGTGTTGGTCCAGAATCCAATAACTAACTGGAATCAGAAAGAAAAATAATTTCCAGGTGGTCGATATTACGGAGAATATCATCCCAGACTCAATATTAGAATTGTTCCACTCATTTTTCACTATTAACATCCAAATATAAACCCAAGATTTAATAGGACTTGAAATTACTTCACTCGTCATCGATTTCTGATTTTAAGTCTGACTCCCGCGAAGTTACGCTAATGGTATAAATAGACCAATAAATAGGGATTGTAGATTGCGGTGTCTGATTGCGACTGACGAATTTACTTATCCATTGATCGACTCTGGTTTGTGTCCTGCTGAAAACGATACAAGTAACATCGTAGTTAACAGATGACTGGAAAATAAACGACCTGAGAAAGTTATGTTCAACATGTTTAGAGAGATACATAATAGAGTTGAAAGAAAAAGTCAAAATTATACAGTTAAGTGTTTCCTTTCGATTCATTTGATCCCGGCACAAATTGGAATGCTTTTTGAAATGTTACTAATCCTTCGTAGATCTTGTGTGCTGCGGGCTGTACTTTGAAGCTCCGTCACAATTGAAGAACATGCAATCACATTTGAAGATATACGCAATGTGTATCAGAGTACACTTTACAAGGGTGGCAACATCAGCTATCAGGACTTCACAAGTAGGTATACCCCCATTTACATGTTATTTTATTTCTTACCAATTAAACGTATTACCCCAATTACACACGCCACATTGATACTTATTTCATTCTATGGGAGAGCACCTTTAATAATAAATTGTGTATAAATGATGGAGTCAGACTTTGATATTATTTTCATCTCGTCTAAAACTAGGATCTGGATATTGTCGCCTCACAAAAAATTGACGATTTTATTGAAGTTTTATAGAATAAAAATATTTTAGATGAAGATTGACTTGTCTAAACCTAGGATTCAGTTTTTATTAATTTAATATCGGAAACTCGATTTACTGACATTTTACTTCGGGTCAGAACTCTCGTGACGTCTCCCTCTCGGGTCATATCTGTCGTGACGTCTCCCTCTCGGTCACAGGCTACCAATAAACGCAATACTGCATTGTCCCCCCCCCCCTTCCCTCGAAAATCGAGTCTGGTCACGGGGCTACCAATTGATCATATGGTCGGGTTACGAAACAAATCTATACAGCATTTTGCAAAGAGTCCATCAAGATAGTGATATGGTTAACGGTAAAGTTATATTTGGCGTCTCTCATATATAGGATATGTACAGCAGGACTTGGAACATTCGCCCTGTATAGAAAGTTTTATCGGTTAATGACAAAGAAAAGAAAGAAAGTAACTAAGGACATTAAACCTGAGCAAATCATCTCATTATAGCGATATAATAAATTCCAAATTGTTGACAGACGAATGACACAAGTTAACAAGATATTAATCCGCAAGTCTAATAACATCATTAACACATAATCCCGCGTATTAATACACACCTCGTTTTATATAGAATATCATAAATCATACACGCGCTTCCCGCCAATTATCATCATGAAAGCAGACGATAACATTAAGCTACTTCCGGTGTCATGACGTCAATCAATCACGACGTTAAAGGAATATTTAGACACGGTCGACCAGTCTCTATGTACAATGACATTAATAATAACGACCTAGTAATCGAGAGTGGCTAAATATCGGGTTAATATTCATATCATATCTGGATGAAAAGAAAGATCTCGTTAGTTATTCCCGACAGATCGCGATATGGTAATCTTCATAAAGTCTATAGAGATATTGGAACATGATGACGGCCATCAGAACGAGTCTATTAGCCATAAAGAATAATGATCAGCAATAACGACTAGTAATAAACATCTTGACAGTCTTTCATTCGCTTGACAGTGGGCAGTTGGGAGTTGAGGGGTCATGGTAGGTCAGTTCCTCTCCAAAGACAGAAGGGGAGGGGGGTAAGGTGGTGAGAGTTGATGTTATTTGACGTGCTAGTACCAAGAAGTTGGGTAGGGAACAGCTGTTCATTCGAATAGAACGATTTGGGGGTAAGGGGTTGTTCTCGACTGTCAGCAAGGGCGTCACCGACAAAGAGACTGGGATATGTTGCTGGGAGTGAGGCTAAATAGTTGCATTCTCTGAGTAGGCATCCTTCTGTCTTTAATCCTATTTGGATTATACATGACATTGGATTTCGTTACCGATTTAGGATCATGCCTAGCTTAAACATCAGTAAAAATTAGTCAATCTGAAATCTTCAGAGCAGATGTAGTCTTGGGGTCATAGAGCATAATAATAATATTTTTAAAGGGCTAAGCTCCAAAAGTATGCTCATTGCAATCATGGCACAAAGCAAATTTTGAATAAAATAGAGTTTTACGCCTTAAGTTTCTTGTGATAAGATTAATGTAGGCTCGATCATAAGTTATAGTAAGAATACTTACTCACGTTTAATTAAAAAAGGGAAAAAAAGTTCACTATCTGCTACCGATGTTTCGTCAAAATTTTATTTTTGAATTCGGGTTCCGTTTTGCGGTTTGGATCATTAGTCAAGTACTAATTTATTTCTGCTTTACTTTAATGATGTTTGATATTATACATATTTTGTGTGCAGACACAGACAAACTCTTCAACCAATAACTAGAAAACGTTCGTGAATCATATTTGATATAAATTATATATCCATATATCGACCAGTTACAACCTATCAGGAGTCTCTCTATCATCATCAGACCAATCGTATAATAGTTCATACCATAACCAAACCAATCATAATCTATATCATATCTCTGATACACCAATAACCACTAGAAACCGACTGTCAATCATAACGAACCACTCACTATATTACTAGATTCATAATTCTAAAACCTGGGTGTATATTGATTTATATCTGTATAATCGATTCTGGCGACCGGTTTGTTAATGCTTAACTTTATGACTGAAGTTGGTGATAGGTTTAGTTATTCGATAAAATACCAACGCCGGAACACCATTGGGTTTGATCAGTTGATTTAATATGATTTTATATTCATAACCAATATTCTGTTAGACATCTTGTCAATCGTTACTCTGGTAGCTGATCTGTGTTCATGATAGAACAGCCAC
The DNA here is from genome assembly GCA_030562195.1 of Nipponacmea schrenckii. NCBI lineage: Eukaryota > Metazoa > Mollusca > Gastropoda > Lottiidae > Nipponacmea > Nipponacmea schrenckii. The sequence goes on along the minus strand of JAUJPP010000007.1, from coordinate 12,337,392 downwards.
ACTAGCATTTAATAACAGACACCGTCGAGAAAGCAGTAGATTATACATGTAGTCGATGGGTCTCTTGGTAACGATAGTGGAGAAGATAGTCATCATAATATATTGATCAATATTTTATATTTGATATTCATATCGTAGGTTCTAACGAACGACTTGCTGATATTACACTATTAGATGATTGACGTTGGTAATAGCTTGACGAAGCCAATACAGTACCAAAGATGTTGAAGAGTTGAGTTTGATTTGGGGACAGAAAGAGAGTATTGATCTGCAGAGATGATCGATAGGTGATCTGATCGGAGATGATCGATATGTGATCTGATCGGAGATGATCGATAGGTGATCTGATTTTATTTTAATAAGCAAAGAAATAATATCAATTAAAACCGAGGGTTTGATATTTGTAAAAAATATATTTATTGATAAAAATTTCATATTTATATCCATAACCAAGGTAAAGTTGATAAACAATTTGTCAATCTTATCTATTCACTTACTGACGTTAATGGTGGACAGCTCCTACAAACCATCTGGATAACGAAGTCTCTGAAGGGAAGGCGGTAGTTATGATGGAATATGTACCTAACTTTCATATTTATATTCATTCTTATACGTTTCTGTCATCCAACTTAGTAATTATTTAAGAAGAGTCAGTGACTGGCGTTCGTGATTGACGTCTTCAGGATAGTAACACAGGACTGAAGTTTGGTCTCTCGATAGGGAATGGCTAATAGAAAAGGTGGTGGTTATGAAAAGTATATTGATTTATATTATCATATCATATCTATAACCGATAACTCTCTGACTAACCATTGGACAAGTTAAAACCACGAACTGTCTGACGTTCGTGATATCAGGAAGCCAATATAAAGCTGAAGTTCGGTCTCGGTCGATAAGGAATGGCTTAATAGAAAGTTATTATGAATATTGATCTATATTATCATATCTATATTCATAACCAGTAACTTGCGGACTAGCAATAGGACAATATCGTGATTGACAAATCCAGGAAGCCAATACATACTGAAGTTTGGTCTCTCGACAACGATGGTTATATAGACAAGGTGGTAGTAATGATAAATATATGATTTATATTTCATATTAATTATATTCATAACGAATCAACCTATCTGATGGCGAGGACCAGTAACTGGTCGGCGTTCGTGGTAGACAACTCTAGGTAGCCAATCCAGAATCGGGATTCGAACTGGTTGACCAGATCATGATAGCGTTCGTGATAGACAACTCTAGGTAGCCAATCCAGAATCGGGATTCGAACTGGTTGACCAGATCATGATATCGTTCGTGATAGACAACTCTAGGTAGCCAATCCAGAATCGGGATTCGAACTGGTTGACCAGATCATGATAACGTTCGTGATAGACAACTCTAGGTAGCCAATCCAGAATTGGGATTCGAGCTAATTGACCAGATCATGATAGCGTTCGTGATAGATAACTCTGGACTCTAGGTAGCTTATCCAGAATCAGGGGGTTCGAACTGGTTGACAAGTTTACGTTCAAGGACAACATTTACAGGAATACCTCTCGATAGAATTGGGAAGTTCAGAATGACCAGATCATGATAGCGTTCGTGATAGATAACTCTGGACTCTAGGTAGCTTATCCAGAATCAGAATTTGAATTGTATGACAAGTTTACGTTCAAGGACAACATTTACAGGAATACCTCTCGATAAGGAAGGACAAGTTCAGAATGTGGTGGTATGTTATTTTGATCTACATATCGTTTTTATTGCTAGATAGGTACAGGAAACCATTGTTATACTCTAGTTTGATTTCTCAGCCAGCCACAGAGGATAGATGGTAGCCAGCCCCGTCGTTAGGGTCAGGGTTTGGGTGGGGTTGACAAAAAAGGTCCCCAGTACCAATCCAGACCTGGTGACGGGGCTGATGGTAGTTATTAAAAAATATTCCAATGTATTGATAACCAATAAAATATACCTGACAACTCGATAATATCAGCGTTCGTGATAAACAAGTCCAGAAACCAATACAACATCACTGGATTGATGGCTATAGCAGGAGGTGGTTATGAAATAATAATCTATCATATTTTATATTTATAACGAATAAGACTCGAGAGAGAGACTGAGAGGAGTATCCAACGAGACTTGGCTGCCAGAGCCGTTGTCGTGACAAGCTAATACAGTGTATATCATTATTAATACACAGTCCAATACGGAGATTGAGATATTATATATTATGATGTGTGATGATATATGTTGTAGAATATATCGATTCATATTTTACTTCCTTCTGATTGGATAGAAAATAAACCAGTAATAATGGTATATTAAGAAATATGGAAATATGATTGGTTATGGTCTGTACATCATTAAATACGAGTTCTTCTTATTCCATATAACCGTCTTCATTAGTCCATAAGGTGCAGTAGAGTAGGAGTAAAACTCCATTCATTCTTCTTTTACATTATCAGTTCATAGTCTTCTTTTAGACCAGAAGATGCAGAAGAGTAGGACGTAAAACTCTATTCACTTCATTTAATTTCTTCTATATAACACGATATATTACGACCTTTCTTGGATATCTCATGGCATTATCTCGACCTATAAAAAGGATTGAATCACTGAGACAGGTCATTTTCAGTGGCCTACTCTTTGCCAACTGACGAGGTATCCTGCCCGAAACAGGGTTGCAAAATCTTGTGTTGAGATTCTTTAGATTAGCCTGGATCAATTCTGGAAACTTCATCGTGTAAAAGTGTAACTAACTCAGTACCTCCTTCGAACAAACCATAAACCTCTTAATATTTGAGCCTCCTGGCCTCCCTCCCTTGGAGGAAGGATATCTGTTTGCCGAATAACGTGCCAGAATAGATTCTCACAATTGTAGGTTATTGAACAAACATATTGCTGACTGAGTTCCTCCTTTGAAACCATCATCAGCCTAAAAATCTCTACGTCACCGACTTTCCTGTTGTACAATCTTGTTTCATACTTTCAATGAAAAAACTTGGGACCTGTTATAAGCTTCGTTCTACCACCAGACCTATTCTTGGAACCTATAGAGTCATGGAAGCATACCTCACTATAATAATATATAAAGGCGATGATATGATTGTATAAAATATGATATAAAACCAGACCTAGCAATGATTATTAGATATCTATGAATAACTCTTCTTTATTACACATAATATCCTCAAGTGGTATCAGGAAATAGGCGATAATAGCCCATTATATTATTCCATACTTCATAGACACATAATAGTTCAGGGCGGTGTGGGGCAGAACTATTAAACGTTCCAGAAACATTTTGCATTTTGGGAAATTTTAATCGAGCATAGGTTTAACTGTACGCGTTGTCCCCGATCTCCAATAATGACCGGATAATTAAAACAGAATGGAATAATTAGGTTTTTAGGTTGTTTTTTTTTTCTTCTCAATATTAAGCGAATTGTGCATCATATTGATATAGTCACCGCGAATCAGTATTCACCAACATTTCAGCACGACCTATTATGTTGTTAGTAAAATCGCAGTTCTGGACAAGCTCAGTCTGTAGCGAGTCTTTGGTTGTCGTCTGACGATGAAAAGCTGAAGTAAGTTCAAACATGGATCAAACCTTGGTTATATTGATGGAAAGCACATTCAATTTACGAAAGTTGCAACTACTACAATTGACTAAAGTCTAACATCCACCTTCTTCGACTTCTGGTTGATTTACATGCCTTAAACCACCAAAAACTAGAAACATTTAACCTATTTTCACCGCCAACTGTCCTTAATCTATCAGAATATCTGCATAGAATACAACTCCAGTTTACACCTTGATTGATTTAAGATGAGATATTTGGCAACAACAGTTTTAAGAAACCATCCAGTTTATTTCACCAACGGTGACATATCTCGACCTAGTGCTCGAGTCTCCGATCGTTTTCGTGTCATCTCGATAGTAACGACGTTTCATCTTTTTGCTAGAAAACTCAGCAAGATCATTTCAAGTGTTTTTCGGTCGCCATTACCCCGAAATCTTACAAGATTCTGGTTCCTCATTCAGTAAAGAAAAGATTTCGGAAACCATTTATTTCGTCATAACGAAATAATCCTTATCGGCTTTCCCAGATAGTTTTTAAGCGAGCACCATTTTGAAGATGTTTATACCAAGGGCCTGGAAATTCCGGTAGTCTGAACACCGAGACCGTTTTTACTAAGATTAGTTTAATTTTTACCAGCAATTTAACTGACGGTAAACAGTCTTAATTCCCTTCATTCTGTTCTGTTATACCCTGGACCACCCTGACAGTGGAATTAGTTGCTCATCATATCAACGCCATATTTTCGCGCCATAATAACAATATCGTCTGCTTCCATTTTTATCTGATTTCATAAACACGATAATCGCCTTTTATCGGCTGCTTCTTTCATTTCTTCCGCTTCTGGTATCGACTTCAGATGGACAGACGTTCAAGGCGGTTGGGGGTAGTTTTACCTTTGGTTTTGTCATCACGCGCCTATGACGGACATGGCGGCAATGACGCAACACAAGTATGGCGTTGCGACACGACGTCATTCAACATGATAAATTTGACGTCATCGCAGACTATGGACGACATTTTCTGTAAAACGATTCCACCTTCCAGCGACCTGAAGACGAAATTTATGAAATAGAAAACGGATTATGACTGATGAGAGGTGAAAACAACTCGCCCTTTCTTTATTTGCTTCAATAATTTAGTGATAGTTAGAATCATGTTCGCGCCATTTTGTTATTATATTGGTGTTAGCAGAAGTCAAATAGGGTGAAGGAATTATATCTCGCGAGCAGCACGTGATGAATAGAAGCTGGTCATGAGATGACAGAAGCTTTTATCACTTTTAATATAAAATACAGGAATTATAAACGAGTTAGATATAACACAAATAGACATTTTCATACATACATAAACACTTGATACAGTCGTCCCGGGGGACGGGGAGAAGAAATTTCATGCCCGGCTACTCAATGTTTATAAGGTAAGGGTGAATGCTGTTGTATTCCCGAGGGGGTCCTGTAGACAACTATGTAAATTTTATAATTGATGATATTAAGAATTTATCTTGCAAAACATGTTCTTTTAAATAGACTCATATAATATTGAAAAAAAAGTCTTTCAAGGAAAGAAGAGGAAACAGAACACAAAAAAGGTTTAATCCTTGTTTTGGGTCTGTCCACATCATGGCGGTGTTTCAAAATATTTCTTTAAACCTATTGAACCGAGCTAGGTTAACTCCCTTTCTGTGATTCTGTTGTTAATCATACTACATATTTTTATTTTCTCGGTTGAAATTAGTGAAGATGGTGGTATTCGTTGAGCAGACGTTAAAATCAGACGTTTAGTGGGTGATTTTAGATCTGGTCGCAGTCGACCAACAGACACCAGGCGTGGTTTTTACAATGGCGTCTGTTAACCTTTATTTCTCACAGCGCCATCTGGTGTCAACACCTGGCCAAGAGAACGTAACTCGTCGGTTGTTTTAAATTTTAAGACCGGAATGAATTGGTTGGTTGAACAACATTGTAAAACATTGTTCAACAACACATGTCAATATTTCTGATTATTTGGATTTCGAACTGAAAATAGTGTCTGGTATAAGAATGGTCAAACAGAGTATATTTCTAACGATCTTTTCTTCATTATTCCATGATTTCACAACTGAGTTAGGTGGCAAGGAGACAAGCGGACAAAGGAGGACAAGGGGAAGGGGGACAAGGGACTGGGGGATATGACAGAGAGGACAAGAGGGCAAAGGAATAAAGAGATAATAGGATGTGAAAAGGGGAAAAGAGGAGGTGGCAGATATGACAATGAGTACAATGGTTCGATCTCATAATATACTCATTGGTAGATGACAAGTTAATGCCTATTTTAGTTGTAGGTCGTGGAAGTTGTTCGTAGAAGGATCAGATTCAATTGGTTGTCAAAAGACAGTATAGATCAAGATACTGTGCTCTTAATATGCAGATACCTGCTGTAAATTCTACAGAACGGGCGCTATGGTATGGTACCTGATTCTTGAAGATCGAACAAGCTCTGAGTAGTGTCTGTTGTTCCTAACAGAATTGAAACGTCTGTTTTTTCTATGAACAGATTCTGACTGAATGTTTGAAATAATATCTGGTACGGGGTTCACAGTGCAGTAAGTTCAGACAGTGCTATGATCATTTCAAATAAAACAAGCCGATACAACAGAAGGAATAACTCAAACATAAATAAGCAATTGGATATCTCTGGCCATTTGATTTCAGCAGGTCCTTTCAATTTGCTTTTAACAATTATAGTTATACAATTGCTGGTTTTAAAAATTGTAAATTTAATCCAAACTATACACTCTGCAGCAACAAAAATTCATTCTGTGACCTTATTCTTGACAACTTAACTAAAAATGATTTTAGTCTTCCAGTCGCCTAATTGTTCAAAGACAAATCTTTTTTAAATTCATTATTAATCCATCTGATAATCATATACCTTCAAAACTTGATTATATCTAAATAATTCGGGATTTAGGCCTGAATCGTCGCCGCAAGTTCATCCAATTTTTGGTGCATTTGGTGGATCATTTACTGCTCTTAAAGATGAACAAATTCTCGATAACCTTTCAGTGGCATCCGCCTGAAGATAGGCAAGATGAATAATAGAAGCTACACAATATTGTCTACATCATTTAGAAACGAAAACAATCGCCGCCAAATGGTATTTAGCCAACTGTCAGCTCCATAAGAAAAACATTCTTTGTAACAATTTGACTTGTATTTTTGTAGGGTTCGGGTTTCCATAATCATAATATTTTGCCATCCTGATTAAAGCGGCACCCGACAGCCGGAAATAGTCATTTTCATTCTATGACATTTCACTTCAAAGATAAGGGATATATGGAGCGCCATTCACGACAAAAATAACAATGGCATTTCCCAGTTTTTATGGATGGCGTAATTCGATCCTTTTAATGTCTTCTGCATATTTCTTTGTGCAGTTTGAAAGTTTTATCAGAAATGGCAACTCGGACTCGGGTTTAGAACTATCATAATAATAATACAATGGACAGTTATTGGCCAGCCCTTTATGCCTGTTGAAACCTTTGTTGTAAACAAAGTTCACCGTCCATACACATTGTCAGATTTGTTAAAGAATCTGCAAGTCGATTAACCTCCCTAATAACATACCGGTTGGTTCTATAACGAATTACCCAAAATCTAATTTCTGGAAGGCATCATCTCTAGCATGTTTATACACAGTTAAAATGGTACGAAATTGAGTTTTATGTTCTAGTGCACTGTAGCTTATTGGACCAAAAAAGGACATGGAGTTTACGTCCGTTTTGTCGTCTCCAACTGAGAAAATGACAACAAATTTAACGAAATATAGAGCAATAATAGAAAATATACCATAGAAACCACTCTAAACATAATTCAAAAGAAAAAATCGCAGACATTCAAAGAGCGACTGGTGGAATCAAATTCCAAATCTGGCACCAATAATTCTCTATGATTATAACAACTCGTCAAATTTTTAGAAACATCAAAAAGTCTTCCCGAGTCCAGACGTTTTTATTCTCTCAGACTTTACAAGTGGTTGTCATTTTAACCGTTCGGAATTTTCCACCCACAAACAAAGTTTCACATATAATTGGTCTGTTACTTCAGAAAAAAATAGCCAAACCACTTCAATATGTTTTGAAAGAAAAGGTTTATTGTTGTTTTGATGTGATACAAAATAGAACTGTGAATATCTGATGTTTTCCAGACCTGAAACACAAATTACTGTACAGATACTTAAATATAAATATGTGCATTTTCTGTTTTTTCTTTCTCTCGCTTGCACATTAACATCAGAGGTCTAGGATTCCATCCGGCATAGGTCGTGATGACGCCCCCCCCCCCCTCTGTTAGTAATACGTGTCTGAGGGGCTGGGATTGAAAAAGAGTTTAGTTGTCGACCACCGCCACCTTCCCCCTGTTTACCACAGACTGTATTGGGGGAAGTGGGAAGTTGAAAAGTTGAAGCTAATGCTGCTGTCCTCGCCAAATTTACCTCCTGGCACAGTTATCTTCCAAGCAAATAGAACAAACATCGCATTTACTTTTTCGCCTCAAACCTCCTCATCTTCAGGTGTAACCAGCTTGGACGTAAAATTCCATTTCATTTCATCTTTGTGTCTATCACCAACTGAAACAATCTGTGTATCTCCAACACTTATTTCTCTTCTCTCTCGTCTACCAGCCGAGCACGACTTCTCTATCAACCGAAGTTAGTTTTAAGTGAAAACCTCCAGATTTCTCAGGTCGTCCTTTGATGACTGTATATTGTAAATGTCAAGCGAATATTTTGTAACATTTTCATGGGTTATTAAGAACATAACTCAAGCTGGATTGTCTTTCAAATAAAATGAAATAAACTAAAACGGAGTTATGTATCCTTATTCCTGCTCCAAGTTGAGCCACTGAGATGTTATGGAGTTTAACATCCTTATTCTGTATTTCTAATGTGGCTACTGAAAGAGGTAACATTGTGCATCAGGGCTAATTAGCTATTATATTTTGGGGTTCAGATATAGTCTGTAGGTAATAGTTCCCGGTTTATGGTCCAATCTGAACCGAATTCGACTGCTATCTCAGCATACCGAACTGAACCTTATAATAATTTATTTTTGATGAACTCTGACCTTTCAGAAGATATACTTGATAAACATATACTGTTAAATATTGAAAAATATCTAAAAGATATGCCAACTTGAATATAACGATGTTTTCCGGTTGTTTAGGCAACAAAATAGACTGATATTTTACTTAAAATTCTTACAAATATCAACTTCCTGTGAACTTCAAACATCAAATAAATAAAAATACTCGCCAATTGATAGAATTGTTTTATATCTCTGTATTATAATTTCCGTCTGCGGGCCAGATTTCATAACGCACCGTTTGGTGAGAGAAAGCCGAATTATGACGTCATCATCATTTTTCACCGGTTTTGAAAGTCTGGTGAAAGTTATAACATGAGGAATTTCAATAATTTCATCTTCACTAGTGAAAATGGATATCAATTGTGTAATAGAGAGAAAAATAAATCTTTTAAGTGCAACAGATTAATTTTCTGCAATGTGCATAGAACGTCTATCAACTACGATTGCTTTGATGTTGGTCAGGGACAGATTCAGCTGCTCAGGTCGATGACAGGATCCAGTTTTTGCTAGAAAGTAACCCACAAGCAACTGGGGTAACTGTCCTCTTGGTCGAGTAAAGCCCTTGTTTGTGGAAAATATAGTTGCTCTCGAATTCTGTTTGTCACAAGGATTTCCTACAGTCCTTCGAGTCGGTGTTATTCTTGTCATTTGTGATTTCAACTTTACAATTTCCATCTTAATAAAAATGTTAAAATGTGTTAAATATGTAAATGTGTATTATGGAGAAATACCAACTTAGTAATCGACAAGAAACGACGAAATTCTCCGGGGACCCTTTCTTGTCATTACGTTTCTATATGGCAACCATTTGTAAATATTTCAATCTAATTCAGGGGGATGTTGGAGAATTAATTACGGTTGACTCGTCTCTCCTCTCTTATCATCTTTCTAAATTACTTCTAACATTATTCATCACGTCAACAACTCACATTCTCTACGGTTTCACGTCCATTTTAGTTCAGAATGTGAATGACGTTATGTGATTGGTTCGTTCAAAATGACGTTATCCAATCATGACGTTACTCGGCTCCACCGACGTCAAACCTAAACTGAAAGTATCTCTGATGGTTTTATTGATATTATTCTTAGTTATGAGACGAACTCGAAGCGACGATTCCAGTCTTATTAAAGATAGGCGACTCATTAAAATGTATATAGATGAAATGAAGGAACAAGACTAGAATATTAACTATTCCGCTGACAAATTGCTTGGAATTTCACAAGAAAATGTTTGTGTTGCAGTCAAAAACAGAATCGTATTTAGATAAATAGAGATTTCAATCATAAGTAAAGGTTGGATTCCACTGAGTAGTCAACACCTTAGTTTAGCATCTGTATTATATTTGGGCAGTTTTTTTTACTCTCTGTGGCATCAGGTGTTGTTGACGGTAGACGAAATTTTCCTATGGGAGCACTTCAGTCTAAAACCCTAAGTATTTTAGCCAGTAAATGTATCGTCGTCTGCGAGACGGTCCGGGACTATGAGATCGTGTTTCCGTCAACCCGTTCCAGAATTAAATCTTTTTGAACAATAATAACACTATGACAATCGAGTGATTGTTGATATAATAGTTCAAATAATAAAAGATAGTTTCAACGCACTGGTCAGGACCAATTGTTGATCCTAAATTCAAGGGAAGTAATTGTGTACAAAATAAGCAATAACTACAGTGGACTAGGAGAAAATACAGTTCAACCTTTCCAAAAATTACGGTACTTATTTTGTACGGAATTAATATACGTTCCATCTTTATCATATTCGACATTACAACAGAAGACAGGCGTGGGTAATATTAACCCACGCACCGACTAGATCGAATAGGGGTAATAAGAGTTAATTTGCAGAAATCCAACCACCCCCCATCCCAACCCTTTGTAATAACTATGGGTCGGTTATTAATAAGAATAACCGAATCTGTATTTTTTGTTATTTTTAGAGGTAAATCATACATCTGTCTCTAGTCCAGCCCATGGCAGCTATTTAACAGTTGTCCACTGGTGTCCAGTTCAAATTGTCGTAACGTCTATCAGAGGCTGGACTAAAGGCAGGAAAGACGTGACTTAAATTAACACAGATATCAACTATTTCGATCTAACTGTATATGTGAACCCTGAATATCGGTTATTCTGAGTAAAATTAAAGAAGACGATATTAGTATTCTAGTTAAACCAGTTTTGATCAAATTAATATTCCGGAAAGCGAGAGATGAAGAAATTCAGTCATCTAAATGTAAACTAGCTACCTTTTATACCTAATGTGAGTTTAATTACTCTTCTTTCTCCCAGAAATACACAAAAACTTGAAAACATCATCTATAGCTTGTCAATCACTAACAGAGGTCTTTTTTAAATGATAATGACAATGTAAATTGTTGAAACGATGTGCACAATAAAACTGATCTGTAAATTCTAGAAACGTTTTGTATAATTTAGTAGTAGTATACTACATAAACTGATGATGACAATGTAAATTGTTGAAACGTTGTGTTCAATAAAAACAATGGGACCAGGTAAGATGTAAAACTCATTTCCATATCAAACAACTAAGTTTAAAACATAAGATAAAGTTTCCCTCATGGAACAACTATGGGGGTTTCAAGACCGTTTCATTTCCACCAATTTTATTTTATTTTAATCAAACATAGAGTCAATCATCTTTATTTCTGGTCGCTTCTAGCAACCACTTATATCTTAATGGCTCTTTATTCTCTAGCTCTCAACCTATCGACCAAATATCAACCACAAAACACGTACACTCGCCATAGTCTTCATAATCATACAAGTGGGATTAACTGAACGAAATGACTTTTAAGACGTTTAGTAATTGAAAAGAAAAGGGACGATTCGAAACAATTAATATCAGAAGAAAAGGGAAATTTGATCAAGTCTACAATTTAGATGGCGATTGATTTGTCCAGAACAAAAGTCATATTGAATTTACTATCTAGTCATCGCAGATCATCAAAATGTTTATTTAATTTGTCTTGGAATCAAATTTCTTCCAGGAATCGTAATTCATGTAAATGATTCCTGTAGAATTAATCTTGTACAGACAGTCGAGGTAACTTAGTTAGAAATTAAACATCAGATTACCCGGGTATTTCAGACCTGTATAATTACTGAAAAATGACAAGTATATTATTGGTTTGGACTGGTCAATATACACAACAGAGTGAATGTATACTGCCCCCCCCCCCTCTTTCCCTTCCTTCCTTCCAAACTTCTACATCTTCAGACCTCAATATTTGCCCCAAAGCACACTGCATGGTGTTAAGCATAAATTTAGACGCTTGCTCGATTACATCAAGGCCCAACGCTGAATTAAATATTCAGATTTTTCAAACAGGTTACTGCCATGAAAAAAATTATCCAGTTGTTCAGATCAGACAATAAACTAGGACCCCGTGTGCTACAGGTTGTGAATGTTTAAGATCTCTCAACAGTTGGAAATCTCAAAAAGATTTATGCCACTGTCTTGGTAAAATTTTCCCATTGCACACTGCATGGTAAGGTGCGGGTGAGTAAGGCGTAAAACTCCATTCATATAATATCATTGCATTTCCATTTTAATAATTTGTTCATAACCTATACATATATTCAATTGTCCTATTACATGTATACATACAGCTGAATAATATTTCATATGTGAAGATATCAACCATCTAAATATGATGAATTTCACGATTCTAATTTCCACCCATCTTTCTATTAGCCTATAGCGATCAATCTTATTCTAGAGTCGATATCAGAACAAATATGATATTGTAACAGCCAGCGACCTAGGGTTAATATCAAATTGCTTTTTATTTAACCCTTTCAACGGCACCGTCACCTTTACTCAACCCTGCTCAATCATTAACAATTTATTACAAGTCCCTGGGTCAAACATTATCATCTTAATACAACTCATACAAGTCCCTGGGCTCAATTATAATAACGTCATTTCAACAAGCGCGAAAAACCAGAAACACTTCTGCTTATTTGAATTTTGACAGACGTGAAAGCGACAGCGCGTGAAAATTGGATTTTCATATTCTGTCCAAATTTACATTGTAACCGGTATCTTGAGTGAGGTTTTAAATGATTCGATCTCTCACGAGCTAAAAACTAATAAATGGCGCGAATGTTGATGTAGCAGAAGTCAAGGCAAATATCTTCCATGACATTTGACGTCTGGTGTTTCCAGTAGGCGGGAAAAGACTCCAACTCTATAATGTAATTATAGGCAAGTTAGTGAGATCTTCAATCTTAGAAATTAAAATAATGGAGATTGTCATGGAAATTGGAGAAAAACAAAGCCTCCTCTCTTCTATTCTTCATGCAAATTGGCAATTGACCCGCGAATTAATGAAGTAATGAAGGCAGAAGTGAAAAGGGCAAAATTTTATTGAAAGTTAATAAATTTTCTCAAGGCAAATCGTTAAATTTTCAGATTGAAATAAAAAAAATTCTCATAGAAATTCGACCCCTCGGCTATCTTGTTCATTTTATGAACTTTTACTTTCTGTTATTGTGTATTTCTACTTCCCCTGGCTTTTAAAGGGAAATCGTTTCAATGAAGGATAATTGAGTAAATTAGTAGCACCATTATTAACCTATATTGCTGAGATAAAATATGTAGGTATACCATGACGTCATTTCCTTGGTTACGTCGAGAAAATGGCGGTCGTGGGTTCCGATCTCGATCAGCGTGTGAAAGTCCGATGACATTGTATAAGTCATTTTCACTCATAATTCCAGTCAACCCAGCTGTAAATGGATACGAACAATTCGAGAAAAATCAACACCAAGGCTTTTGACCAAGAAGCAGCTGGTAGAAAGGATCTTTAACTTGTAAACCAAGGTTGTTATCATTGTAAAATATAGTTGTTTCTTTCTTTTGTGATATGTCGTGGATTCTGAGGGGGAGAGGGTTTGTTTCAAATAACACTCCTTGTCACTAAAGTTATCAAAAGGTCCTGAACATTAATGACTGGGTAGGCGGATTCCGTCCTTCGATCATTTATTTTAATCATTCAAAAGTCAAGATAATTTTTTTTATCCAATCTGCGTGTCTGTTGACATCTTTTTAGATTTTTATTTTTCTTCCCTTTTCATGTTTTCTTCTCCATTTTTTTTTCTTTTACATTTTCCTGATTTTTTTGTATTATTGTAAAAAATTGTAAAGATGAATAGAACGTCAGTCATATGGTCAAAGATTCTTTCAGAAATCTGTCAATTTTCACATTCCGACTTCCGTCGAAAAACATTTTGATTTGTGTGAGTTTGAATAGAGGGAGATGATATTAGCCTCTTTCTGACGTTCGACATAGGACTATAGTTCCCGTTCACCTCATTTCCGTTCAAAATGGCCGCCACTATTCATGTCTTTTCAGCGTCCCGGAAACTAAATTTGGAATCCTTTTGAAATTCGCTGAGATACAAATTTCAATAAATGAAATAAATACACAGTTCATGATGCGTGCGTGCCACGCGCTGTAGTCAGCAGTGATCGTCTCGTGGAACTATTCTAATCAACAGACGACAAGAATTGGCGGGAAGAGATGTATAGATTTCCTTTTCATTTCGACTTCAATGACGACTGTTCAATACAGATGATATTCTTCAACCAAAATTGATGTTTGCTTCTCAAACAGAAATTAATCTGAAAGAAAAACTTATTTTTATTTCCATCATAAAGGCACGAGGAGATTCTACAATTTACTTCCGTGAAGTCTAAACGAAACGTCTCGTGTTGTTATAGAGTCACGCGCCTGTATTTAGCCTTTTGATTGACAGGTTTGATAGTCATCGTTTTGATAGATCACGAGGTCACATTCGTGTACATGTATTTCGACTTTTATCTGTTGCGATGTTGATGTGGGTGATATTCTGATTAGCAGTCTATTGTTGTTCTATTGTCTTTTTATAGAAACACCAGACATTGCTTAATTATAGACATGAAATGAATAGAGTTTTACGTCCTACTCTTCTGCACCTAATGGGCTAATGAAGACGTGCAACGCCATGCAGACTGTAAGACAGCGGCATAAGCCTATAATTTTTGCTAGATTGTAGAGAGATCTTTAACATGCACATCCTTAAACTCACATGGTCTCGGTTTACTGGCCCATTCGAACAACTTGACGCTCTTTCCAATTCAGTCCCTCAGACCTGCATTACTGACGAGGGAATACCGTACCTAACTAATGAATATAGACCCATTTCAGAGGGTTGTCTAACGCAATGGTCTAAAGTGACCAACTGATGGACTTCCGGAATTGTATTTTGATTGAATAAGACAGTTTTTGACCTTGTGATTGTCTTCACACCACATTGATAATAAAAATAGAAAGAAAAGTCAGATTCATATCTCAATGACAGCACAGTAAATTAAATTTCAATTCTGACATCTTAATCGCCGCCATCTTGAAATTGAATGAATAAATAATCAATTAACCTATGACGTCATTAATGATGTCAGATAAACATGTCATTCAGTCATCAAAATGTCCGTTACTATGACAGCTCGTGATCATTTTATTCCATTTATCACCGCCATCTTTATATTCTGTCGAGATAGCCAACACTGGATGATTTTTAATATCCAATAACATCAATTATTCATATCTTTGTATCTTCTGCTAGGATTTGCCACCAAATTTTGACATGAATAAACTTATCGTTTGACCAATCGGTACTAAGACGTCTGCAGATCAGGGTTACTTCTGACGTTTGTCAAAACGCGTCTGTATAATAATACCAAAATAAAGATTTATATGGAGGATACGGGACGTGGACATCTTCGAGAAATAATTTTATCTGATTTATTTAGGCTTATTTTCGGATTTCTGAAGATTTTTAACGGATATGATGACGGTTTTAAGTCGAATACAAGCAACAGTGGCATCAGATTCCAATGGAAGTTCTGTCAGTAAATTTGTTTCTGTTTCTGAGAATAAATTGATGAGTAAGTTAGCCAAATACACTTCCAATGATATTTTTGTTACCGCACAATGGTCGCACCTTGGACCTTCGAGAACAACAAACACACCTTATCCTTTCCAGATTTCAGACGTCATTTCCGGTAATAATTGAAGGTAAACTAACACAGGAATAGAAAACCTACCTACATGATAGATAGTCTCGATTAAACACTCGAACATCCAGTCTGAAATCAAATAAGCTTAAATAAAAGTATCCAGAGTACAAAAAGAAACAAGATACAATTAATAAACAGACTGGAAAATCCCGACCATACTAGACACCCAGAATTCCTATTTCATTTTATATTTACAAACAGACTGGGTAATCTGATCTACATCAAGACACCCACAAATTCATCTTATAATTTCAAAATTTATTTATTTTTATTCAGAAAATAATCGGTGTAATTGATAATAAAAAGACTGGAAAAACTTCAAACAGTTCAAATTACATCCAGACCCGAGAGTCACCTTCACTTCAAAAAGATCTTTCGTCCAGAAACTTCACAATTTACGTTCGTTTTATGAACTCCAATAACAAACTAGGATTAAGAAAAGAAATTTGATGTTTTCAATTCAAGTGCATTTGAAACAAGAGAGATAGAATGAAATGTTTTGTTTGTGATGATGTACTGGACAACCTTTCTGTTCAGATTGAACGCTTTATCAATTATTTTACTTTAAATATAAAATATATCGGTTGGACAGATTCACCCAGTGTCTTCTGGATAAAATATCCAGTTATTGTCAATTTAAAAAGGTTGTTTGAGGCGTTAGAGGTTAAATATTTGATCCAAATTCGACTTTTCTATTATATATATACCTATGTTTATTGAGATCTTTGATCTTGATTCCCACGATATTTAAGTTATTGCCCTTGTCACAAGTAAGTACTTAATACACTAAAGGGCCCAATAAAATAGTTCCCAAAATCGCTGTTCTAGCGAGGTACAGTGTATTATTTTGTTATGCCAGTCAGAAGCTACAGCTTTATCTGTATTGATCCTAGCCCTGGCCGTGCGGGCCTGGTTTTATGATTATATACCACCCTTCCCGCCGCCTTTCTACCCCTCCCCTTTTTTTTCATTCACTTCATTCGGTTTCAACCGAAACAACCCAAATTGATATCACCTCATCGACTTCCCATCTTTAAACTATAAAACTATCTCCACTTTTACTTTTTAATTTCTCAAATCATAAATAATCTCTGTTCTCTTAAACTGCCGTTTATTTATTTTAATTTTCTAATAAAAATGTAATAAATCATCGCCAATTACCAGCCTTGTTTCATACTTCAAAAAACATCCGGTATCCATAGAAACAAATTTCATTTTTAATATTCTCCTGTTCTCATCAACAGGCAGAGAGATGGAAGAAACTTCAAAAAATACAGGAATAAACTCGGTCATTAATTTTAAGATTTGTTATAAATCAAAAACCATACATAAAATAACAAGAGAAATGTGTTGTCGGTGTCTTTGATGTGCGGTAAGATGAAAGAAAGATGAAATAATGTGAAAAATGATATAATAAATAACCACATTTCTCTATTTAAATCAGAGGAGGGAAAAATAATAAAATTTCTGTTAAAAAATGTTTTATTGGGTTGTTATAACATAGAATATCAAACATACAGAAATTGTTTCCGTATTAATGACGTTAAATTTGAACTATGTTATTTTTATTATGCGGTTCCATTCAATGTGCCTGTTTCTAATTTTCAGGAAGTAAAAGCTCCAACCTCGAGATAAGCCAAACTTGAATATTGGATCGTAATTAGCAATCCATCAACAAATAGTGTATACCTAACATAAGTTTCACTGCTGACGATTGGTTACCATATATATACCAGTATACCAGTACCATGTAATGAAATGAAGTTTTACGCCCTACTCTTCCGCACCTCATGGACATATGAAGACGGGCACTTTTTCGCTAGGAAAGCATTATAAGCCTTCTCTTTTTGTGATTTCCAACTGTTGAGGGATCTTTAACGTGCACAGCCTGTAGCTCGCGGGGACCTGACAAGGGGAATCATCACTAGGCTGGTCAACTTTATCTCTCCACTGGGGGTAAAGGGGTAAGTAGGGTCAGACCTGGGCGTAGACCGACAGTAACATTGTGCCTTACTAATGCCTGTTACCCCAAACATCGTGATCGCTGACAAAATCCAATATCCTTTCAGAGAGTTCACACAACTAATAAAGGTTATTGAGTAATTTTTTTTTAAAGAGTATTATCCTCGTTATTGACGCCATGTTAAATACCGAGTCTAGCTAGATTAGTCTCTGCCTAACATCAAACCTTGGAGGCAATCCGTTCTTAAAACCCCGTCATAAACTTCTAATAACCCGTCTTATCCTGTATCCTGCCGTTCATTCTACTTCTTTGATGAAATCTTTACAAAAATTACTTTTTCTTCTGAAATTCCAGCTGCAATTTCTTGAAATATCGAAAATCAAATTCTTGATTAATGTTGATTCGGCTGATATCTTTGAAGTCTTGTAAAATTTGTAAAATAAATTCACGTCATGAAATAAAGATTTTATTAAGAACTTTGTGAATATCCTGTCATCATCTTGTTGATCAGAGAAATGGAACAGACTTATCTTCTATGTGAACTCTCTGAAAGACATTTTGTCGATACAGATTTGACAAACTTAAATACCAAATAACATTATTAGCTATGTGGACTCTCTGAAAGGGATTTTGACGATGCAGAGATGACAACATTCTAAAAAACAATATTGTCGATGGACAGCCTCTTTTGTAAACTACCACTGGGTGATTTGAAAATGAGGAATGGGTGGGTGTGGGTGTGTGAAAGTTAATATAAAGACCCTGACACGAGTGTCTTCACAATGTCCACCGCTAGTCGCCAGTAGTAAGAGGTTGCCCCATCAAATAAATCTGTAGAATCTATCAGAGAAAGAAAATATAATAATAGCGAAATTAGAAAATAAATTGTGAATAAAGTAATCCGATCTAAAACTGTTGAAATCTCCGAGAATTAATCATTTATCACAACCTTTAATAGTCAGAAATAAACTCGCGGCAAGATCAAAGACAGCTCATATTCTCGGCATCTTTTGATCTTTCTAATCTGAAGAAACAAGACGAATAATTTTGATGATTTCGTCATATTTTTGTTTGAATTTGAGATTCTCGGTTACAATTAGCTGTCTCTAGTTGACGATGTTAACAGGGCAGTAGGCCTACCATGATAATACTTCTAGAACACTTTATGACACTCTGGGCTAAGGTTTGTCAGGATCACATCTCGTTTGGACTTACCATCCTATAACGATAACCCACCCCCATAAATACGCCTGGGATGAAGAACCAAGCCAGTAACCAAGTTAAACTAACAACCGTCGTGTCATCTACCAAGTTTAAAACATTTCATTTTTAATATGATCTTGATAATAATGGCAACTTTTTCTCTCTTCATCTCCACTTGAAACATCAAATTGTCTTCGACTCTGTCAAATTTTATATTCCAATCCTCTTGAAAATGATGAACCATTTTGGTGTGTATTTTTCAAGTGGAAATTCTGATAGGATTTCTATCAAAGTCTCATAATACAGACTGGAGGCAAGTTCAAATCAATCTAAAATTATTCTCCACTTTTATTTTCTCTTCAAACTTCATTTAATTTTTCTTTTCACATTTTTCATAGCTTCATTTCCGCCCGGTTGTATTCTTCAGGCCATCACCCTACATTCTGTACTCTTTACTCTTGCTATAATTCTAATCTTTTCTCCCAGTTAATTTGTTGGTAACTTGGTAATAATATTCTAGTAGATCTACTGCCCTGGATTCACTCGTCACCCTAATTACCATAGTGACATATCCCCACCCCACCCCCAAAGGTGGCCTCCAACAAGAATTAATGCTGGCTGGTTTTAAATGAACACAAAATAAAAAGAGGTCGGTTAAATACAATTTCTAGGGTAGAGGCTAGGCTTGGCTACTATGTCCACAGAGACCCAACCCATCTAGCTGAACCACTGGAGAAGAGGTGAAGTTTAAAGCGCCAGTCGATGACCCAGCTGTAAATGGGTATTGATGATCTGGGAAAGGTCAATGCCATGGAGTAAAGCCCTGTACTGTAAGAAACTATGTTGATGTCCTTGTACAGAATATCTGACCGCTCTGTGAGTTCCATATCGTGTTTCAGACTTGATGATCGATGAATGAGACCAGATAAAAACTAACTTAGAGAATACCCACCTCCTGGTTCCTGACAATGATTAAATTCATCATCATAGTTTTTAGACACTATATTCCACCTGATGAAAGAGATGGCCAATCTTCCCGGAGATTCGGGGATTTTTTGTGGCGGTTAATTAACCGACCTGAGATTTGGTTTTAAAAAGAAGAAGGATGAATTGGTCCGACCCTCGTCAATTTGAAAAATAAAACACATGATTCTAGTCCATGGATTTGTGATCTATAAATGTTTATTTTAAATTAATGAGGTGAATTCTGTAAAACCTGGGAACAGAGCTGTTAATTTGTGTGGCTGTTAAAAATATACCGGTTTTTCAGATCGATGTTATCACTATCAGACAGAAAAGGCGTTCTTACTGCGCTGTTACGACGATGGTAAAATGGCTCCGATCTTGTTACGATTAAATTTGGTTAAATTAAAACCCCTTAATTCCGCACTGCAGACTTAGGGTTAAACCAAATAAAATTTGGATCACTATACACTCCGAGGACTTAAATAACGGTATTTTATTTCGACACAATGCTGGCTTGGGAAGGGTTAAATAAAACAAATTGCATTTAGGCTCGTTTTATACAGTAAAAGGGTTAAACTAAGATGTAATTTGACTTAAAGACTGCAAAGGATTAACTTAAAACGTTTTTATTTCCGGCCTTCAGATTTAAGGTTCAAGTCAAATATAAACGTATCAAGACTTACTACCGGCTGTTTAAGGGTTAAATTAAAAGACTTATATTTCGACCTACTGTCGGCAGTTTAAGGGTTAAATTAAAAGAGTTGTATGTGGACCCTAGAGGGTTAAACCAGATTAAAAAGATCTGTCTAACGTCTACAGAGATGATCATTATCATTAAAGTAAAAAAAATAGAGAAGTTAGAATTATAATTTTAACCTTTATATGTTTTCAATGTAAGAAGTCTGATAATAACTGGAAATTATTCGCCTGACTTGTTTTAATCAGAGATCTGAATACTTGCTTGGATGATTTTTAAACTCGATATACGTCGCTTCATTAAACAAATAATTTAAACGAGGTATTTTGTGTCATTTTCTCGGCACTTGACAGTGGTCTCATCGTGTTTACAATAATTGATAACTCTCCAGGTTATGTTTATAATTACACACCAAACAGACTTTTTACAATTATTCATTTCATTTCATTTTTAATTTTAAATAAGTCTTGTCAATAGAAAGTGGATAAAGCCCAGTGCTAGATGTTGCGTTTCGGAGACATTTATACTGTTTATATTAACAGCGTTAGGGTTAAGCAATACATTGTTTAAGAGTTTTGTCATGGTTTTATGATGAAATATGACATATAGGAATGGAGTTTGAAGACGTGGCATCACAGAAACCGCAAATCCGAAAATGGTTTTCAACAAAAGCAATAAGAGTAACGAAATTAGTAGACTAATGCCGCTGTCCTGGCAAAATTTCCCTCATTACACACTCATGGTGTTGCCCGTCTTTATTAGCCCGTAAGGTGCAGAAGAGTAGGCCGTAATACTCGTTTTCACTCTTTAATTATTAATTTCATATTTTATGTTTATACTTTTATTTACAATGTATCATCTTGCAAGTTAAATTATTCTAATCATTTTATTATGTATATTATTATGTCACTTCCGTTTTGACTTCATACTTACAGGTGTTATTATTATTTGAACTCATACTCTCTCGCCCCGAGTATTCTACAACACCTAGATAGCTATATACTAGTGCCCCAGACTGGTCTACTTCCATGTCCCCATTGCTTAGTACCTTGATGAACTAGAACCCCGGCCTCAAGCTGGTCTAGTCCCACGTCTCCTTGCATAGTACCTTGATGGACTAGAACCCCGGGATCACCCCGAATATTCCCTAAGTCGGAATAACCTAAGGTCCAGGTTGACAGTTTTTATAAAATCTATGTAACTTTCTAAGTCTGTATAATGATAAAGTTATTAAGTTAGTACGATAGTAGTCAGAAATCTTAAAAATAGTAACCGAATCACTCCAAGTCGTACCAACAGTTCAGTTATTAGTTTCTTCCTTCGACAGTCAGAAATCAAACTTAATATCAATTATTGACAGGAACCAACTCTAAGATCAACATTTGATCTGTTTCTCTGGTCAATTCGTGATGGTATTATGAGATGAAATAATATCCCTGGTATTTTACTGGCCGCCGAGTCGATCTGATTTATTTGGGTTAAAATGATTGGAAGTGATATATGACTATTGGTTGACTTCCAACATATTAACTTAGATCTTCTCCTCTTATTAAATTAATTTGATGAGAGTTAAAAGTGATATCCCCAGTTTAATATCAACTTTATAAACTTAATCAGATTTATTTCACCTTTTTATTTTATTTTGTTTAACCTTCATTTCTTTTCTACGAATTTAATTTCAACCACCCTAATCTCTACAATTATAGCAGCTCTGCTTCAACCCTGTACCAGTACCTTCTGTTGAATAGTAACTTGTTACCTTTCAACCACCCTAATCTCTACAATTAGTGAACACTGCTCTTAACCCTGTCACCAGTGACTCTTCTGTTGAATAGTAACTTGTTACCTTTCAACCACCCTAATCTCTACAATTAGTACACTGCTTTAACCCTGTACCAGTACCTTCTGTTGAATAGTAACTTGTTACCTTTCAACCACCCTAATCTCTACAATTAGTGAACACTGCTTTAACCCTGTACCAGTACCTTCTGTTGAATAGTAACTTGTTACCTTTCAACCACCCTAATCTCTACAATTAGTAGAACACTGCTTTAACCCTGTACCAGTACCTTCTGTTGAATAGTAACTTGTTACCTTTCAACCACCCTAATCTCTACAATTAGTGAACACTGCTTTAACCCTGTACCAGTACCTTCTGTTGAATAGTAACTTGTTACCTTTCAACCACCCTAATCTCTACAATTAGTAGAACACTGCTTTAACCCTGTACCAGTACCTTCTGTTGAATAGTAACTTGTTACCTTTCAACCACCCTAATCTCTACAATTAGTGAACACTGCTTTAACCCTGTACCAGTACCTTCTGTTGAATAGTAACTTGTTACCTTTCAACCACCCTAATCTCTACAATTAGTGAACACTGCTTTAACCCTGTACCAGTACCTTCTGTTGAATAGTAACTTGTTACCTTTCAACCACCCTAATCTCTACAATTAGTAAACACTGCTTTAACCCTGTACCAGTACCTTCTGTTGAATAGTAACTTGTTACCTTTCAACCACCCTAATCTCTACAATTAGTGAACACTGCTTTAACCCTGTACCAGTACCTTCTGTTGAATAGTAACTTGTTACCTTTCAACCACCCTAATCTCTACAATTATAGCAGCTCTGCTTTAACCCTGTACCAGTACCTTCTGTTGAATAGTAACTTGTTACCTTTCAACCACCCTAATATCTACAATTAGTGAACACTGCTTTAACCCTGTACCAGTGCCTTCTGTTGAATAGTAACTTGTTACCTTTCAACCATCCTAATCTCTACAATTAGTGAACACTGCTTTAACCCTGTACCAGTACCTTCTGTTGAATAGTAACTTGTTACCTTTCAACCACCCTAATCTCTACAATTAGTAAACACTGCTTTAACCCTGTACCAGGTCCTTCTTTGAATAGTAACTTGTTACCTTTCAACCACCCTAAACTGAAATGAAAGGTTTATCAGCTGTTACCTTTATACCTAAATGTAGTTTTTAAATTCAGGTTTTATTTTAAAGTTCAGATTGGTCAGTTCTGAGGTTAATTTATTTGGACTTTTCATTTTAATTTATTTCAACCAGCAGTTTTTTTGAGGATATATTTCTACCTTAAGGTCTTGATTTGGTGAAATTCATTTAAAATCATTTTTTTTTTACCTGATTCACCGATTTCATCTTCCAATCAGAATTTGATAAGTTCCAGAAAGCCATTATTCAATGAAAATGCTAAAACCTTTATTTTTCATGTAAAATAAAAACTAGATTTTGAGTGAAAAACAGATAGAAGTTAGTCTTGGAATGAATGAATGAATTGTCTATAAAACTCAATCCAATAAAATTATTTTGGAATTAATTTCAATTTTCTGACTTCATCTGATATTTATTTCAATTTCCTTGTAAATTTCTAAATAAGTTTTAATTTTTCTTGTAGAAATGTTTGTAATGGGCTGCCATAAGAATTGTAATTTCCTTTACATCCTCTTAGTTGGCTTACCCCAGGTTATTAAGTATTAGGTATCAAGTACTAGGTGTTATAAGAGATATTCTCCTATAGAAGACTGGCCTAGGTCACAAGTATTAGGTGTTATAAGAGATACTCTCCTATAGAAGCACTGGCTAGGTCACAAGTATTAGGTGTTATAAGAGATACTCTCCTATAGAAGCACTGGCCTAGGTCACAAGTATTAGGTGTTATAAGAGATATTCTCCTATAGAAGCACTGGCCTAGGTCACAAGTATTAGGTATTATAAGAGATACTCTCCTATAGAAGCACTGGCCTAGAGTCACAAGTATTAGGTGTTATAAGAGATACTCTCCTATAGAAGCACTGGCCTAGGTCACAAGTATTAGGTGTTATAAGAGATATTCTCCTATAGAAGCCACTGGCCTAGGTCACAAGTATTAGGTGTTATAAGAGATATTCTCCTATAGAAGCACTGGCCTAGGTCACAAGTATTAGGTGTTATAAGAGATATTCTCCTATAGAAGCCACTGGCCTAGGTCACAAGTATTAGGTGTTATAAGAGATACTCTCCTATAGAAGCCACTGGCCTAGGTCACAAGTATTAGGTGTTATAAGAGATACTCTGCTATAGAAGCACTGGACTAGGTCACAAGTATAAGGTGTTATAAGAGATACTCTCCTATAGAAGCACTGGCCTAGGTCACAAGTATTAGGTGTTATAAGAGATACTCTCCTATAGAAGCACTGGCCTAGGTCACAAGTATTAGGTTTATAAGAGATACTCTCCTATAGAAGCACTGGCCTAGGTCACAAGTATTAGGTGTTATAAGAGATATCTCCTATAGAAGCACTGGACTAGGTACAAGTATTAGGTGTTATAAGAGATACTCTCCTATAGAAGCCACTGGCCTAGGTCACAAGTATTAGGTGTTATAAGAGATACTCTCCTATAGAAGCACTGGCCTAGGTCACAAGTATTAGGTGTTATAAGAGATACTCTCCTATAGAAGCCACTGGCCTAGGTCACAAGTATTAGGTGTTATAAGAGATACTCTCCTATAGAAGCACTGGCCTAGGTCACAAGTATTAGGTGTTATAAGAGATACTCTCCTAATAGAAGCACTGGACTAGGTCACAAGTATTAGGTGTTATAAGAGATACTCTCCTATAGAAGCACTGGCCTAGGTCACAAGTATTAGGTGTTATAAGACATACTCTCCTATAGAAACACTGGCCTAGGTTACAAGTATTAGGTGTTATAAGAGATACTCTCCTTTAGAAACACTGGCCTAGGGTACAAGTAGAGACTATGTTATGAATTTTAGAAGAAATCTTTTTGATAAGAAATTTTCAACTTATGGCGAAATTAACAAGATAAATATCATTAAATCAACCCAGGATTCACGGCCACTTACAAAACAAACCAGTGCTATTAAATTTGAGGAGTGTAAAAAAAAGGCGACCAAAGAAAAATAAAACTTTAAGACTTGAGCCTTATTCTAAACCATGAACAACCTACAGCAATCAAGATAAACTTATTTCTGATGACAAACCCATCTCATTCTATTTCAATATTACAAATGTCGATTTCATAGCAACCAGGATTTTAATAACTATTCCATCAAAACCTGGTGACAATTTCTACGCAACTATAAAAAGAATTGGTGTGAAATAACTAACAATGTTTCTTGAATCTCCTCACTTCATATCTCATTTGTCAAATTTTAGGCCTGTCAAATTTCCTTGTTTGTGATTCAGGGAAGAATTCCGAAGAGATTTGTTACTGTACAAAACTATCCTTTAAGATCTGGGAAATATTGAGTACCATTTTAACTTGACGGACGGACTGGAGCCGCGATAAATCTTGTTTCTGAGAAAAATAACCAATCGTTTCCAATATATAATCACACGTCTTTCGGCAGTTTTTTTTATTGGCTGGGTGAATTCTACTTTCATTTTAGAAGATAATAAAGGCTGAACTGAACTTACACTGGTCTAAACCTTCTTCTTAATTCACTGGTAGCCTCAGTGGCTCAGTGAGTTAGATACTTGATCGATAACCTGAAGGTCCAGGGTTCAAAGGGTTGGAATTTTCAAAGTGGTTTTTCCCTTGCCAGTGATACAGATCAGAGGGACTTACAAGGAAAGGGCACACTGCATGGCATTGCTTGTCTTCAATAGCCCAAAAGGTGCAGAAGATTAGGATGTAAAACTCCATTCATATTGTCTTATGTCTAATTAACAAAAAATATTCCATTGCTGATTGGGTTAATGAGGGTGAGCAACTCCAATGCAGTGTGCAATGAGGGAAATTATATCAAGAAAGAGTCAACAGAAGAGTGTGTCCCAGCATCCTAATATTTAATATGAAAAATCCTTTCTTGTTGAAACAATACAGTACACGTACAATATTTAACACGAGAACCAGTGCATTGTGGGTGTTTAAAAACAGAACCAGAAAAAAGTGTTATTTTGTATTCATTTTGAGATTAAATAAAATCTTAGAAATATCTATATCAATTCTGTCCCTGGTGATTATAAAAATATAGAAATAATTATGAAAGTTGTGTGATAACTTCGTGAAATGTAAAGATTATTCTGTTTCTTTATTAGAAATTCTAGGTTATTTTTCCCTCGTGTCCACCAAATAGCATGTGGTGAATTCACCAATCGGTAATTTGTAGGATTTTCATGTTTATTACTTGGAAAATTATTTTCATTTTTCTGCCACGAATCTTATTTGAGAATAACATTAAGGAGAATTTTGAAACCATTTCGCGAAGTCTCCAGGGACCATATTAATCTAACTGATCAAACCAAATTCAGAGAAAATTTCATCGTGTCTTTTAATAACGATTTTCCTACCTCATTAATCATTGGCTGGGAAATAACGGGAATATTTCCTGGGAAAATGATTGGTCTGAATTTATACAATATCATCGAGTTCAGATCGCGAGGGTGGAGGTGAAATTTTCAGTTTTACCCTTATCCCTTATTAATTTTCACAATAAAATAAACTTTCATTGACTGAGGGTAATAAAACATTAAAAAAAATGTTTGAGACTTTATCCCATGTAACATAACTTCCCAGGCCCTCGTTTACTATAAACAAACCAGCATAGACTGAGGTAGGAAGGGGGTGGGGTTGTACTTTTCTTCTAGTTCATTGTTATTTAGGCACAGAGCATTAAGCAAACCTCATTTAGACACAGTACTTTAGGCACACAGTCAGACAACCACGGCTTACAGTTTCATCTAATCAAAGTTTTCCTTAACATTTACAGACTGAAAGGATAGCTTCATATCCAGAATTAAATATCCTGTAATAAAATTACTCTCTATATTCTTCAGTTAGTATATTCCAATCTGTATATATATTCCAAAATGTATGTATATATTCCAATCTGTATGTATATTCCAAAATGTATGTATATATTCCAATCTGTATATATATTTCAATCTGTATGTATATTCCAAAATGTATGTATATATTCCAATCTGTATGTATATTCCAAACTGTTGTATATATTCCAATCTGTATGTATATATTTCAATCTGTATGTATATTCCAAAATGTATGTATATATTCCAATCTGTATATATATTCCAATCTGTATGTATATTCCAATCTGTATGTATATATTCCAATCTGTATGTATATTCCAATCTGTATGTATATATTCCAATCTGTATGTAAATGTATATTCCAATCTATATGTATATTCCAATCTGTATGTATATTCCAATCTGTATGTATATGTATATTCCAATCTGTATGTATATTCCAATCTGTATGTATATTCCCATCTGTATGTATATATTCCAATATGTATGTATATTCCAATCTGTATGTATATGTATATATTACAAATCTGTATGTATATTCCAATCTGTATGTATATTCTAATCTGTATGTATATGTATATTCCAATCTGTATGTATATTCCAATCTGTATGTATATTCTAATCTGTATGTATATTCAATCTGTATATGTATATTCCAATCTGTATGTTCATTCTAATCTGTATGTATATTCAATCTGTATGTATATGTTTATTCTAATCTGTATGTATATTCCAATATGTATGTATATTCCAATCTGTATGTATATTCCAATCTGTATGTATATTCTAATCTGTATGTATATTCCAATCTGTATGTATATTCTAATCTGTATGTATATGTATATTCTAATCTGTATGTATATTCTAATCTGTATGTATATTCTAATCTGTATGTATATTCCAATCTGTATGTATATTCTAATCTGTATGTATATTCTAATCTGTATGTATATTCTAATCTGTATGTATATGTATATTCTAATCTGTATGTATATTCTAATCTGTATGTATATTCTAATCTGTATGTATATTCTAATCTGTATGTATATTCCAATCTGTTTGTATATTCCAATCTGTATGTATATTACTGTAGTCATATATAAAAACCAAGTTATTAAAATCAGATAAATTAATAAAAGGACTAGACGATCAGAGCTATGACAGTGGAATATAAAGTAGACATGATTACCCAGTAGACTAATTAGATTGTGATATACAATATTGATAATGAGGATTTATTATTGGCAATAAACAACGTTTCTGTCACCATTTCCAGCGTGCGATTAGTGAGAGGTATTATGGGATATTAAGAGTTCTAAATAATAATTTACGATGTTTAAAGAAAATAGGAAATGAAGATATATTTTCTAGTTTTAATTAAACTGAATTATTAGTTCTAATGGCCGTTACTGAAATATTTCTTCCTAAAATAAAAGTTGAAGTGTAATTTGCATATTTGAGAATACTCCACTTAAAAAAAATGAATTTATTTTAAAAATGGCCTCTGATACGTAGCCCAATATAACATCATTCAAAACCTATTGAAGTAAGGTTCATGTAAAAGATCTGGGAATTAAAAATCTCCTGAATTCCCTCATTGCACACTGTAGAATCTTCTCCTTTAACATAGCACAAGCAAATTCAGATAACCAATTTTCATTCAAAAATCTAATACTTAAAGTGAAGTATTAGATACAGAAAACAGAGTTCTAAAAGTACAATAAAATACACAGTGTTTCTGACAAGGGAGGTAACAAGTTGTCTTGGAAACAATAACTTAATTTATTACATTATTACAATACAAGATAAAACAGTAAATTAAGACAAGTACTACAGATTCCCCGGACTGTTAACAGATAATACATGACAATATGACAATATATTTTACACACCATTCATTATATTAATACTCATCTCACTATAATATCACTTTATTGACATGACATAAGGCTAATGCCAAGTGACAGTAGTGTTGTCATGTCATGACGTCATGTCAGAGGTTAATAACTCTATTATTATTTGATAAAGTTATGAACTGAAGCTGCCTTCTATTAGTTGGTTTAAATGACAAAAACCAGTTTTTATTCTTATTTTCTGAGAATGTATTGTTAAAGGAAATGGGTATGGCCCTGCAGTGTTCAATGAGGAAAATCTTTTTGAGGCTGTCTAGGCATAAGTCTGGATATGAAACTGTCCAGTCTTTAAGGAGTTACAGCTAGGGGTGTAAAAAGAATAATACAAAGATTGAAAACAGGCATATATCTAAAGATCACAAAATTTAAGATAGACTCTTAAAGGGATAATAGGTCTTAGAATAACCATAAAAATGAAAAATTTTAAACTTGGCCATAAGAGTAGGCTATATATTCATAGGTAAATATACCTGCTGCCATAAATAACATAAAAAATAAATAAATATCCAAAAAACTAAGTAATTATCCATAAAGATGCATTTGATTATTATTTGATTACAATGACTTAGTTTTGTGAGTTTTCCAGATTTTACAGAGATTCTGTTACTTTATGACACCAGGTAAGTTCACTGATGAATATATACTCATATTGCAGTATCCCTTTTATAAAGGTGGTCGTGTGAGAAGAATATTCCCAAAATTCTCAGATGAGAGAAACTTCCAGTGTTATTATTTAACCTATAATAAATATATTTTTCTTGGAATAAATGAAAAATTAACGTAAAAAAAAGAACAGAAACCATCTTTGGTGACCTCATTATAAAATCAAATTAATTATCACCCAAAAAAATAAATTGCTAATTATTCAATTTTTTCTCTTTTCTCAAAAATGACACAAAGACAAGATTCATTAGAGAAGAAAAAAGACAAATTTCCATAAATTTGACATTTTGAATAAACTTTCATTTCCAGACAGGAACAAACAAAAGACACAGAAAAAGGTCAATAATTTTTCATTAATTTTTGAAAGAGAGTTATTAATATTGTGAATGGACTAATTATTCTTTCTAATTTCTTTCTAACGAACGTCTCTCTTAACGAACCTTACTCTCTTATAGATGATGACTCAATTCTACAGCTCATCTCATCTTATCATAATATGTTTTAGATACACAATCCTCATCAGGACAGCCAGTGATTAGAGTGGTCGAAAATAAACCAGTTACTATTAGTAGATAGCCACTATTCCAGAAAAAACTAGAACTCATGTCATGCTATTAACACAGGTTTTAGATACACAATCCTCATCAGGATAGCTAGAATTAGTAAAGAGATTTAACTTTCTTATATAGAACTATATTTACTGGAGCTCATCTCATACTGCTGACACTAGAGCTCATCTCATACTGCTGACACTAGAGCTCATCACATACTGCTGACACTAGAGCTCATCACATACTGCTGACACTAGAGCTCATCACATACTGCTGACACTAGAGCTCATCTCATACTGCTGACACTAGAGCTCATCACATACTGCTGACACTAGAGCTCATCTCATACTGCTGACACTAGAGCTCATCTCATACTGCTGACACTAGAGCTCATCTCATACTGCTGACACTAGAGCTCATCACATACTGCTGACACTAGAGCTCATCTCATACTGCTGACATGTTTTAGATACACAATGATCATCAGGATTGCTACTAGCTTGACATGGTAATACATTAGCCCTGAATCAAGCTTACATTAGTCGAATAGAGTTCAGGCATGTTTTGGGTTTACAAACCTCATCAGGACATCTATAATGATGATTTAATTGGCCTACAATTTGAGTTAAAACAATTGTTTTGGATATCACCTTACCCTGCTCTAATACATCCAGGGAGTACCAGGTTGGCAAAATGAACCATTTTATCCCCACAAAAAACACAAAAAAGAGAATATTTAGATTAATAGTGATTTATAAGAAAGAGGAAAATCAATCAGAAGATGTCAACTATAACTTGTGATAAAGATAAATCGACTCAAAAAATTACTTCTTGTTTTTATACTGATGTTTATTAACATGGCAATACCAAGTCACAGATTTTTTTATATCATTTTGACGAAATCCAGGCTTAAATTTTTTTGAAGTTTTTGTGCTCATGATAAATGAAAATTGAGATAAACTGATTGGTTAATAAAATAATGGTTGTATTTGAACGTCAGAATTTTTTTAAAAAAACCGAGCGAGCATGTTAAAATTTAAATTAACTCAAGATCTCATCATTCTAGTCCAGTCAGAGAATTTACTAAATTTTATCTAACTTGATACCAAACAATTTCTACTGTCGTATCAATATTTACCTCACTCTACACTTCATTGTGTTAATGGTCTCATCAGCCAAGTAAATTAATTAAAAAAAATTTAATTAAAAAAAAACAAACGAAATATCTATCTACTGAACCCCATATGCATAAACATATCTCCAAAAAGATCATTATCAAAAACTGACAAAGCCTATTCATCAAGAAATATTCAATTTAAAAGAAAGGTGCCAATGTTCTGAAAGTTAATTGCCTTCATGTTGAAAAGAATTAAATCTCAATGTTCCGTCATATTCCATCAAACTCCATCATTAACAACGAAAATTAATCATAATCTTGACCTTTGACCTGTAATAATTGATGTAATAACCCCATAGAAACAAAGAGTCGAGAAACTTGACCCCGTTAACGATATCTAATGACCTCATATCATCTCGTAGAAAAAAACTCAATCTTTTATTAAAGTTACTGATTGACTTCGTCCCTGAAAGATTCTGAAATATGGCTCTTGTCTTTAATTTCATAAAAATAACGGATGCCCTAGAGCAATTACCATAGCGATCAGAATTCAATCCCCTGCTCATTGTCGTGACAACCAGTGATTGATGGCAGGATATTTTCCAACACCCAATCACCATATTTCTGCGTAAATTTTGCAAATGGCCGACATTTGGACGAAATTGGTTATTAAGATGGAGTCAAGTTAAAGAAAAAACATGACAAGAAAATCTTAGTTTAAGAACCTGACTTGATATTTTGTAATTCTTCTCTGAACGACAGACGTCAAGTTCACCGAACCACCAATTCCAGCGTAGACCTATTATTATGATCGGCAAGTAAATTAGATGTTGCAGAACGCTTCTGGGCATGCAAAAAACATCCAGTCGTTCCGATGGGACGATAAACCCAAGCTCTTTATAATACACACAATAGATAGATATATCCCAAATAAGAAAAAAAGCGAAAGAGTAGACTTATATACTGCTGTACTTTCCAAATTTCCCTCATTTCTCACTGCATGGTGTAGCCAGTCCTCATTTCGTTTTGGATCTTGTTCCGATGGGACAATAAACCAAGGACATTTGTAGTAATTTATGTGCAAAGATGGAGATTGATAAAAGAGTTGGCAAACGTCACTATTACAGCAAAATTTCCCTTATTTCACACTACATGGTGTTTCTTGTACTCATAAGCTACAAGAATTGTAATAAAAATAGAATTCTTTTAGATCTCAATCTGATAGGACAATAAACCAAGTGTATTAAAGTATGTTTAAAGATCCCTTGACAAATGGAAATCAAAGAAAGAGTAGGCTAATGACGCTGTTCTGGCTAATTTTCCCTCATTGCACACTGCATGTTGCTGCAAGTCTTTCTATTTCAGATAAAGAAATGATACTACCACAGATAATATTTCAGAGACATCCATAACTAACACATCTAATTATCCTAACCTTTAACTTGCACCTCGTTTTATCATAAATCTTTACTTTGTAACCTAGGCCAGTGCTTTTATGAGACTATGTTCTCATCACCATCTAACACTAACTGGTGAAAAAGTGTATGGTAACAAAAACCTATTTCATATCATTTTGGATCTCAACATTCCCTTAGTTCTCTAATTAATTAACCAAAGTCACTAATTACAGATGACTTCAGATTCCATAATCCTGGCAGGAAGTCGACTGACTTGGTCCATGTCAATCATATCATCTGACCTTTCATTTTAAAAATTTACCAATGTTCGATTATTTTTTGGATTGTTTCAGGGAAAATGACGTTGATAATTGAGAGGAAGTGACATGAATTTGATCAATTTATAAATTTTGACAGAGATTGTTCAATTTTGCGTGAATTTGAGTGACAGCAGATATTTTTTTTGTCATATTTTTTGACGAGGGTAACTCATTTAATCATCTTCAACTTGATCAAATTCACCAGACGTCACTTTTAATATGGGTACGCGTCAATTATCAACTACAGTATTGGATGTTTAAACTAATAAATGTCATAGAAATACAAGAAATCAGGCGAATTTTATTTCTCTTTCTCTTTCTTATTTCAATATTTTATTTTATTTCCTAATATAGAACTATATTTACTGGAGTTCATCTCATACTGCTGACACTAGAGCTCATCACATACTGCTGACACTAGAGCTCATCTCATACTGCTGACACTAGAGCTCATCACATACTGCTGACACTAGAGCTCATCACATACTGCTGACCCTAGAGCTCATTTCATACTGCTGACACTAGAGCTCATCTCATACTGCTGACACTAGAGCTCATCACATACTGCTGACACTAGAGCTCATCTCATACTGCTGACACTAGAGCTCATCTCATACTGCTGACATGTTTTAGATACACAATCCTCATCAGGATTGCTACTAGCTTGACATGGTAATACATTAGCCCTGAATAAAGAATCAAGCTTATATTGGTAGGATATTTCTCAGGCATGTTTTAGGTATACAAACCTCATCAGGACATCTATAATGATGATTTAATGCGTCTACAATTGAGTTAAAACAGTTGTTTGGATATCACCTTACCCTGCTCTAATACATCCAGGGAGTACCAGGTTGGCAAAATGAACCATTTCATCCCCCAAAAAACCACAAAAAGAGAATATTCAGATTAATAGTGATTTATAAGAAAGAGGAAAATCAATCAGAAGATGTCAACTATAACTTGTGATAAAGATAAATCGACTCAAAAAATTACTTCTTGTTTTTATACTGATGTTTATTAACATGGCAATACCAAGTCACAGATTTTTTTATATCATTTTGACGAAATCCAGGCTTAAATTTTTTTGAAGTTTTTGTGCTCATGATAAATGAAAATTGAGATAAACTGATTGGTTAATAAAATAATGGTTGTATTTGAACGTCAGAATTTTTTTAAAAAACCGAGCGAGCATGTTAAAATTTAAATTAACTCAAGATCTCATCATTCTAGTCCAGTCAGAGAATTTACTAAATTTTATCTAACTTGATACCAAACAATTTCTACTATCGTATCAATATTTACCTCACTCTACACTTCATTGTGTTAATGGTCTCTATCAGCCAAGTAAATTAATTAAAAAAATTTAATTAAAAAAAACAAACGAAATATCTATCTACTGAACCCCATATGCATAAACATATCCCCCAAAAGATCATTATCAAAAACTGACAAAGCCTATTCATCAAGAAATATTCAATTTAAAAGAAAGGTGCCAATGTTCTGAAAGTTAATTGCCTTCATGTTGAAAAGAATTAAATCTCAATGTTCCGTCATATTCCATCAAACTCCATCATTAACAACGAAAATTAATCATAATCTTGACCTTTGACCTGTAATAATTGATGTAATAACCCCATAGAAACAAAGAGTCGAGAAACTTGACCCCGTTAACGATATCTAATGACCTCATATCATCTCGTAGAAAAAAACTCAATCTTTTATTAAAGTTACTGATTGACTTCGTCCCTGAAAGATTCTGAAATATGGCTCTTGTCTTTAATTTCATAAAAATAACGGATGCCCTAGAGCAATTACCATAGCGATCAGAATTCAATCCCCTGCTCATTGTCGTGACAACCAGTGATTGATGGCAGGATATTTTCCAACACCCAATCACCATATTTCTGCGTAAATTTTGCAAATGGCCGACATTTGGACGAAATTGGTTATTAAGATGGAGTCAAGTTAAAGAAAAAACATGACAAGAAAATCTTAGTTTAAGAACCTGACTTGATATTTTGTAATTCTTCTCTGAACGACAGACGTCAAGTTCACCGAACCACCAATTCCAGCGTAGACCTATTATTATGATCGGCAAGTAAATTAGATGTTGCAGAACGCTTCTGGGCATGCAAAAAACATCCAGTCGTTCCGATGGGACGATAAACCCAAGCTCTTTATAATACACACAATAGAAAGATATATCCCAAATCAGAAAAAAAGAGAAAGAGTAGACTTATACTGCTGTACTTTCCAAATTTCCCTCATTTCTCACTGCATGGTGTAGCCAGTCCTCATTTCGTTTTGGATCTCGTTCCGATGGGACAATAAACCAAGGACATTTGTAGTAATTTATGTGCAAAGATGGAGATTGATAAAAGAGTTGGCAAACGTCACTATTACAGCAAAATTTCCCTCATTTCACACTGCATGGTGTTTCTTGTACTCATAAGCTACAAGAATTGTAACAAAAATAGAATTCTTTTAGATCTCAATCTGATAGGACAATAAACCAAGTGTATTAAAGTATGTTTAAAGATCCCTTGATAGTTTAGAATCCAAAAGAGTAGGCTTTCCCTCATTGCACACTGCATGGTTGCAAGTCTCTGTAAGACAAACTGGTGAAAAAGGTAACAAAAACCTATTTCATATCATTTTGGATCTCAACATTCCCTTAGTTCTCTAATAAATTAACCAAAGTCACTAATTACAGATGACTTCAGATTCTATAATCCTGGCAGGAAGTCGACTGACTTGGTCCATGTCAATCATATTATCTGACCTTTCATTTTAAAAATTTACCAATGTTCGATTATTTTTTGGATTGTTTCAGGGAAAATGACGTTGATAATTGAGAGGAAGTGACATGAATTTGATCAATTTATAAATTTTGACAGAGATTGTTCAATTTTGCGTGAATTTGAGTGACAGCAGATATTTTTTTTGTCATATTTTTTGACGAGGGTAACTCATTTAATCATCTTCAACTTGATCAAATTCACCAGACGTCACTTTTAATATGGGTACGCGTCAATTATCAACTACAGTATTGGATGTTTAAACTAATAAATGTCATAGAAATACAAGAAATCAGGCGAATTTTATTTCTCTTTCTCTTTCTTATTTCAATATTTTATTTTATTTCCTAAGCTTCCTTTTATATTGTAAACATCTCAAGTTATTGTGTAACACAGAAAAATTCAGAGATAGCAGTAAGCCAACCTAGAGGGTGTAAAGAGTTATAGTAAAGATAGCAGTAAGCCAACCTAGAGGGTGTAAAGAGTTATAGTAAAGATAGCAGTAAGCCAACCTAGAGGGTGTAAATAGTTATAGTAAGATAGCAGTAAGCCAACCTAGAGGGTGTAAATAGTTATAGTAAAGATAGCAGTAAGCCAACCTAGAGGGTGTAAATAGTTATAGTAAAGATAGCAGTAAGCCAACCTAGAGGGTGTAAAGAGTTATAGTAAAGATAGCAGTAAGTCAACCTAGAGGGTGTAAAGAGTTATAGTAAAGATAGCAGTAAGCCAACCTAGAGGGTGTAAAGAGTTATAGTAAAGATAGCAGTAAGCCAACCTAGAGGGTGTAAAGAGTTATAGTAAAGATAACAGTAAGTCAACCTAGAGGGTGTTAAGGGTTATAGTAAAGATAGCAGTAAGCCAACCTAGAGGGTGTAAAGAGTTATAGTAAAGATAGCAGTAAGCCAACCTAGAGGGTGTAAAGAGTTATAGTAAAGATAGCAGTAAGCCAACCTAGAGGGTGTAAAGAGTTATAGTAAAGATAGCAGTAAGTCAACCTAGAGGGTGTAAAGAGTTATAGTAAAGATATCAGTAAGTCAATCTATACTGGGAGTGTACCCTACTTCTTGGAATCCCCTATTAATCGGGAAGTTCCAGAAAAGATCATTCACATGATCCGTCTAACTCTGCCACGTTTTAAAATTGCTAATTTTCTTTGCCTTCAAATCTGTCCATCATAATTATAAAATTATGTTGAAATTATCTCCCCTATATTAAATTAAGCGCGGTTTAATTACTTTTTAAAGAAGTGAGTTGTCTAATCCCAGAGTTCAACATTTACTCGCGATGATTAAAAAAATAAACTCGGGTTATTTTAACAATAGAATAAACTGGATTCGGTATGACACAAAATGTCTCGCTATTTGAAGAATGAAATTCATGAAGTATTGGATGAATTCTACGTATAATTTGATCAAATAGTTATTCTTATCATTTCCTAGTTTAAAGGAGGTGTACCAATTAGTAGATTAAAACTCCTTAGTAATTTCTGATTTAAATGAGGAGTACCACTTAGTTACTACTACTAACTTAAGTATTATCTTGTGAAAGTGGTCAAGTCTCTTTAAACAAGAGGAGATAACCAATGGCCCTGGCCTATCTACCATATCTACCACCTTATACTTAAATTGTGGAACCAACTATTTACCACGTCTACCACTCACAGAACAATGGGTGAGGTGTTAACACTGTGGTGTTAGTACAGAACTATCACTATAGTTAGATATTAACACCACAAGCTAATTATCAGTATGGTTCCTTCAGAGTTATATATCACACAGAACCCATCTGTATAGCTTTTAGAATTCGAATTTTTTTAATGATTTGATTTAGTATTTTAAAACTTTAATTCCCATAATTTATTATTTATATTAACGTGGTTTATTTCGTGTTAACACCAGATAGTATTATATATTAACACGAAGAATGAGTTCAAATGTGGTGTTATGTGATGGTGTTAACACTAACAAAAGATTTGACCTCACTCAATGTGTACAAAAAAAGTGGTCAGTCCACTTGAAGACAATAGGACAGTTATTCAATCTAAAGAAGTCAATACACGCTACCAATATACAACGTAACATTAAGTGGTGGACTCTCTTTAAGAAATAAATTTCGACCAATAATCTTCTTATCAAAACCTCGGATCAACTTTTCTCATTCCTTCTGACAATCTCGATTCCCAAACGACATTAAATAAGCCGCCATTTTACTCGCGATATTACATTGGACAGCGGTGTGGCTAATCCTCTTTTGAATTATTTCTATTATTTAGTTAAGCTGGCTCAATCTTTGTTTAAATTATTTTTATCATTTATAATACTTGGCTTGTTGGTCACGGGATAGAGGGGAGGGGAGGGGAAAGGGGGAATGGGGCAGTTTGTGGTGGAGGGCTCAGTGAGTTAGACACTTGCTCACTAACTTGAAGGTCCAGGGTTCAATCCCAGTATAGGTTGAGATAATACTTCAACCGTGTAAGTAGAGAGCCGTGGTGGCTCAGTTAGTTAGATGTCAACCCTGCCCTGCTGCCCCACCCTGCTGCCCCACCCTGCTGCCCCACCCCCTTCACTGTATACCACCTATGTACAAGTATTAAATAAATAAGAAACATTCCTGCTGTATAAATTCTAAGATCAATACGAAGGTGTTATAAAGATATTTAATATTTCTCCTGAGATTTTCTCTGTCACTTCGTCAACGTTAAAATGTGCATCGTATCATATCAATTTACGACTGACTTGATAATAAATCTGCCCTGTGCTGCCATCTGGGTAATAAATCTGCTCTGTGGTGCCCCCTGGTGATTATAGTATTACTTTGTGATTACGCTAGGTCAATCTTATAACAAACAAAAGGTCATTCCGAATTAACCCTGTTATTTTCTATAACCATATTATCATCATCATAAAGATATTCAAATCGACCAATCAGCTTGTTTTATTGAAATAATCGAATCAGTGTCATATCGTTGATGTAGTATAATCAGCCAATCAGATTGCCATATTTCAATAAGTGAATTATGGTGATAATAAAGCGTGTATTGATATTTGAAGTAGAATCGCGGGGCCGTGATGAGTCGTGTATGGATACAGAATAAATCATATCAATAATATGAATAACTGTAATAATCTTGTACGACACACTTCCCGTCAAATCTTGACAATATCCTAATATAATTTTCATTCTCCTCCACTTCATCTTCCAATTCATTTTACCATGGTAATCAATATTCTTCTTGCTTCAGGCCAATATTCTCATATACTCTGTTATATCACAATAAAAACAGGCAAAACTACCCAATAAACATTATTTTCTATGTGGACTCTCTAAGACGACAAAAGTAGAATGTGGTTTCTTAGAGACGTGTTGACTAATCTAGATACCAAATAACCATTATTAGCTATGTGGACTCTCTGAAAGGGATGTTGAGTTGACAAACCTAAATACCAAATAAACAATATTAGCTATTTGGACTCTCTGAAAGAGATGTCAAATTGACAAACCTAAATACCAAATAAACATTATTAGCTATGTGGACTCTCTGAAAGAGATGTCAAGTTGACAAACCTAAATACCAAATAAACATTATTAGCTATGTGGACTCTCTGAAAGGGATGTAGAGTTGATAAACCTAAATATCAAATAAACATTATTAGCTATTTGGACTCTATGAAAGAGATGTCAAATTGACAAACCTAAATACCAAATAAACATTATTAGCTATGTGGACTCTCTGAAAGAGATGTCAAGTTGACAAACCTAAATACCAAATAAACATTATTAGCTATGTGGACTCTATGAAAGGGATGTCGAGATGATAAACCTAAATACCAAATAAACATTATTAGATATGTGGACTCTCTGAAAGAGATGTCAAGTTGACAAACCTAAATACCAAATAAACATTATTAGCTATGTGGACTCTCTGAAAGGGATGTCAAGTTGACAAACCTAAATACAAAATAAACATTATTAGCTATGTGGACTCTCTGAAAGGGATATCAAGTTGAAAAACCAAATTGTAAAATGGTATTAGGTATTTTAGAAGAATGAGCTGATCCTATTATTCCCGCCTTGACAACTGATTTTGACGTTGGAACAATAAATCAAGACATATCAAAAACTGTATTCTAGAATCGAACTTCTGAATATTATTTCAGGAAGATGAATTATCAAGTAAATAGTCAACGATATCTGATCAAATTTGTGCCGAGGGGTGAAAACTCTTCATATTCTTGCTGAAATAACCAATCATAATGGGACGAAAATTGCAAAGAAAATTTCTAATGATATTTAAAGCCCTGGAGGGTCCGAGAAAATAAAAAGTGGAAATATTTCAATTTCTCTATGATCCTTTTTCTTTTTTCTCCGAAGGGCGAAGAAATGTCTACTTAGATTACAATTTTGCGTTATTAATATGTTTTTTTTTTTTCAAGTCTGAGGATTTTACGAACAAGACGAAATTTTGTGATCGATTACCCGAGGTTTCGTTTGAGATCAAATTGTAAAATGGGAAAATGATATGATACTCGACTAGTCTATTGTGGAGAGAAATCGTTATTGAATTGTGATTTATTTATTTCTCCATTAACTCTCGCTAACTCAATTCTCAGGTTTTTAAAGAAATGAATTTTTTTACGTGAAAAATAAAGTTATTGAAATAGATTTATTTGTGTTTTCGTTGTCCCTTCAGATTTAAGGATTTCATTTCGTAAAGTTTTTATGGCCGTCGAGACTTCAAAGCAAAATTCTGATCAAATTATTTTAAATGGTGGGAAGGAAATGAAATAAAATGAAGTTTTAGACTTCACCATTGCCTTAACGCCATACAGTGGGCAATGACAAAAGTAGGTGTGGACAGCGAACATTGTTAAAAGGAATTGAAATATAAAGACTGTTGGATTTTACCAGTCCAGTTAGAGGATAATAATCAAAGTACTATCATCCTGTGTGCAATCAGGGAACTTTTTGAGAAGACAGCTGCATTAGCTATCAGGAACATTGTTCAATAGTCAATGAGTATTTAATTTGCATCACTTCGGATGAAAACATTAATAGCTATGTGGACTCTCTGAAAGGGAAGCTAAGTTGACAAACCTAAATACCAAATAAACATTATTAGCTATGTGGACTCTCTGAAAGGGAAGCTAAGTTGACAAACCCAGTCTGTTTCAATCTAAGTTTCAACTAATCTAAAAAACCTGACTGATCCGCCATCTTAAGGAAGATAACTAAAAAGAAAACTAATATCAAGTTATCAAGAATTGAGCGGCGGTCATTATTTTTAATGATTATTTACAGCATCGGGATTTATCTCAGTCGACGTAGTTAATATTTAGTAATACATATTACACGATATCGCCACGTCCAAACACGGTCATTATCTCTCATAATTATTGATCAACGACCATTTATGGGCCTTGGTTTGACGAGTAAATACCACCCATACGATAGAATAATTACCCAGATTAACCAATTTAAAAAGTCAAAGTGTATTTGATAAGTTTCCAAACATGCGATATATCGTTTATATTCCATCTTAGATAATGATCAGCAAGAATTTAAATCATTCTCCGACATGATTATTGTCAGATTAAATATCAGGTTAGAGGCTAGATACCGGTCAAGATGTTGTCTGTCTCGAAACGCTCACCGTGGCGTTACTTTATA
The DNA here is from genome assembly GCA_030562195.1 of Nipponacmea schrenckii. NCBI lineage: Eukaryota > Metazoa > Mollusca > Gastropoda > Lottiidae > Nipponacmea > Nipponacmea schrenckii. The sequence continues at coordinate 12,295,541 of JAUJPP010000007.1, read as the reverse complement.
GTTCTTGCCTATACTCAATATGAATAGCCCATCATGGCGTTACTTTATAGTTCTTGCCTATACTCAATATGAAGAGCCCATCATGGCGTTACTTTATAGTTCTTGCCTATACTCAATATGAATAGCCCATCATGGCGTTACTTTATAGTTCTTGCCTATACTCAATATGAATAGCCAATCATGGCGTTACTTTATAGTTCTTGCCTATACTCAATATAAATAGCCCATCATGGCGTTACTTTATAGTTCTTGCCTATACTCAATATGAAGAGCCCATCATGGCGTTACTTTATAGTTCTTGCCTATACTCAATATAAAAAGCCCATCATGGCGTTACTTTATAGTTCTTGCCTATACTCAATATAAAAAGCCCATCATGGCGTTACTTTATATTTCTTGCCTATACTCAATATGAAGAGCCCATCATGGCGTTACTTTATACTTCTTGCCTATACTCAATATAAATAGCCCATCATGGCGTTACTTTATAGTTCTTGCCTATACTCAATATGAATAGCCCATCATGGCGTTACTTTATAGTTCTTGCCTATACTCAATATGAATAGCCCATCATGACGTTACTTTATAGTTCTTGCCTATACTCAATATGAATAGCCCATCATGGCGTTACTTTATAGTTCTTGCCTATACTCAATATGAATAGCCCATCATGGCGTTACTTTATAGTTCTTGTCTATACTCAATATGAATAGCCCATCATGGCGTTACTTTATAGTTCTTGTCTATACTCAATATGAATAGCCCATCATGGCGTTACTTTATAGTTCTTGTCTATACTCAATATGAATAGCCCATCATGGCGTTACTTTATAGTTCTTGCCTATACTCAATATGAATAGCCCATCATGGCGTTACTTTATAGTTCTTGCCTATACTCAATATAAATAGCCCATCATGGCGTTACTTTATACTTCTTGCCTATACTCAATATAAATAGCCCATCATGGCGTTACTTTATAGTTCTTGCCTATACTCAATATGAATAGCCCATCATGGCGTTACTTTATAGTTCTTGCCTATACTCAATATGAATAGCCCATCATGGCGTTACTTTATAGTTCTTGCCTATACTCAATATAAATAGCCCATCATGGCGTTACTTTATAGTTCTTGCCTATACTCAATACGAATAGCCCATCATAGACATTCAGAGAAACAGAACAGAAAATCGGCTTCGACAAACTGATCAACGCATCTCTAACTCCACTCTAATTCATCCAGTCTCCATACGCTCGGGTTGATCGCATTGGCTAAACTGGTGTCACCAAGCCATGCTGCTCATTCTGTGTCCTTATACAATCAATTCAAGGAATGGCTCGCTAATAATAGACTTGATACTGCTTCCTTCAAAGGCTTTCAGTCAAATCGCTTCGGTCGAATTTTGGAAATCGGAAACGAATACCTAAAACACAGAGATGCACTCAACTCATTCTTCGAGGCTGTGGTGGATGAAAATGCCAACAAACTAGTATTGGCAGTACATACGTTCATTTCGAATCCATGGTTCATGTGTTGCAGTGAAATCTACTCCCTCATTGGCGAAATTCTAATCCATCCTCTAATGGACTTACTGGGAATAGACGGTCGAGGCCCAGGGAAACAGAGTTGGACAGACGTCAAAATCTTCTTTGATCAGAAAGTACCACAGCTCCAAAAATTACAGGATCAATTCTCAAGGACTGTAACTGGTAAAGGACGACTGATAGGAGCGGTATTGACGGAAATTACTGAATCACTCAAGCGTCAGCTTTCAGAAATGGACTTTTTCCAGATCCAGCCTGCTGAAGTTGTCACAGTTAATCTTGAAAAGCTACAACTTGCTCCATTACACAACCTTGCATGTGAATCCAGATTTGCAAAACTCGATAACCAAGTTGCAGCTTCTGGTGGCATGACCACAGTGAAGACGCATTCAGACAAAAGCATTATTTCAACCAATGGTCTTCTGGTTAATCAAGAATTCACATCATTAGACGAAACAGAGAAGCGCCTGAGATGGAAGTGGGGGCGAACATCCCAACCGGTCAGAGATGTAAAACAATTGGAGAAAGACTTCTTGGCAACTGTTAAAATAGCGAAACAGTTAGCTTTACTGAAGAAAGAAGAGCTTAAAAGAAAACGAAACGAAAAAATGCTGAAGGTTTTGGATTTATGCAAGACACATGGGGGCCCGGTAACACCTACAACAATCAAACGGCTTGACAGACTATCAGAGAGTCAACTCATCACCGAAATCTGCTACATACGTCTTACCATCTGTCCAGATATCCGCCAAAAACGACGAATCAAATTACCAAATGGACATTTCAAATTTCAAACATTTTCCAAAGCAGAACTAAAACAATCCATCATAACCGTTATCCAGCCTGGAAATAACGTTGTGAAAGATATAGATGAACTTGTTAAGGACGCTCTTAAGTCTTATTAATACTATATTGATTGGCATTATGAATATTTGCAACTAAAGTGTATGTCCTTATCAGATTTCCATTTTTAATGACAATTTTAGTCGCCATCTTGGATTTCCGCAGCCATCTTGAATTATCCAAATCAGTCCACATACGATGTGGTCACTATGAAAACCCCATGATAGACACTATACAAGCTATTTTTACAGTGATCGGGAGATAATATATCAGATTTTTAATTTTCCCCACCAATTTTGGCCGCCATCTTAGATTTCCGCAGCCATTTTGGATTTCTGCTTTCTGAAATTGTTGAAATGAATTTTTGAGCTCATATTTGACTTAAGGGAGCAAAAAAAAACTATTTTAGACAGCATGCAAGCTATTTTTACAGTGACCGGGACATAATATATCGAATAAAGCATTTTCCCGCCAATTTGGGCCGCCATCTTGGATTTCCGCCATCTTGGATTATTAGAATTGATTCTTGGGATCATATTTGACTTTAGTGACCATGAAAACCCCATGTAAGACACCATGTAAGCTATGTATACAGTAATCAGAACATAATACAGCAAATTTTTCATAATTTTCATAAATTTCGGCGGCCATTTTGAAAAAAGGCACTGCACCAACATAAAAATTCAATTTCGGTGAAAATTTCTCTCAGATTCATTTACTTCAGTCAATTTGGCATTGGAAAATACCTGGGGTTTACAAACTTATATTATTGTCCCATCCCTAATGATAAACCTAAATATCAAATAAACATTATTAGCTATTTGGACTCTATGAAAGAGATGTCAAATTGACAAACCTAAATACCAAATAAACATTATTAGCTATGTGGACTCTCTGAAAGAGATGTCAAGTTGACAAACCTAAATACCAAATAAACATTATTAGCTATGTGGACTCTATGAAAGGGATGTCGAGATGATAATCCTAAATACCAAATAAACATTATTAGATATGTGGACTCTCTGAAAGGGATGTCAAGTTGACAAACCTAAATACCAAATAAACATTATTAGCTATGTGGACTCTCTGAAAGGGATGTTGAGTTGACAAACCTAAATACAAAATAAACATTATTAGCTATGTGGACTCTCTGAAAGGGATATCAAGTTGAAAAACCAAATTGTAAAATGGTATTAGGTATTTTAGAAGAATGAGCTGATCCTATTATTCCCGCCTTGACAACTGATTTTGACGTATCAAGACATATCAAAAACTGTATTCTAGAATCGAACTTCTGAATATTATTTCAGGAAGATGAATTATCAAGTAAATAGTCAACGATATCTGATCAAATTTGTGCCGAGGGGTGAAAACTCTTCATATTCTTGCTGAAATAACCAATCATAATGGGACGAAAATTGCAAAGAAAATTTCTAATGATATTTAAAGCCCTGGAGGGTCCGAGAAAATAAAAAGTGGAAATATTTCAATTTCTCTATGATCCTTTTTCTTTTTTCTCCGAAGGGCGAAGAAATGTCTACTTAGATTACAATTTTGCGTTATTAATATGTTTTTTTTTTTTCAAGTCTGAGGATTTTACGAACAAGACGAAATTTTGTGATCGATTACCCGAGGTTTCGTTTGAGATCAAATTGTAAAATGGGAAAATGATATGATACCCGACTAGTCTATTGTGGAGAGAAATCGTTATTGAATTGTGATTTATTTATTTCTCCATTAACTCTCGCTAACTCAATTCTCAGGTTTTTAAAGAAATGAATTTTTTTACGTGAAAAATAAAGTTATTGAAATAGATTTATTTGTGTTTTCGTTGTCCCTTCAGATTTAAGGATTTCATTTCGTAAAGTTTTTATGGCCGTCGAGACTTCAAAGCAAAATTCTGATCAAATTATTTTAAATGGTGGGAAGGAAATGAAATAAAATGAAGTTTTAGACTTCACCATTGCCTTAACGCCATACAGTGGGCAATGACAAAAGTAGGTGTGGACAGCAAACATTGTTAAAAGGAATTGAAATATAAAGACTGTTGGATTTTACCAGTCCAGTTAGAGGATAATAATCAAAGTACTATCATCCTGTGTGCAATCAGGGAACTTTTTGAGAAGACAGCTGCATTAGCTATCAGGGACATTGTTCAATAGTCAATGAGTATTTAATTTGCATCACTTCGGATGAAAACATTATTAGCTTTGTGGACTCTCTGAAAGGGATGTAGAGTTGACAAACCTAAATACCAAATAAACATTATTAGCTATGTGGACTCTCTGAAAGGGATGTAAAGTTGACAAACCTAAATACCAAATAAACATTATTAGCTATGTGAACTCTCTGAAAGGGATGCTAAGTTGACAAACCCAGTCTGTTTCAATCTAAGTTTCAACTAATCTAAAAAACCTGACTGATCGGCCATCTTAAGGAAGATAACTAAAAAGAAAACTAATATCAAGTTATCAAGAATTGAGCGGCGGTCATTATTTTTAATGATTATTTACAGCATCGGGATTTATCTCAGTCGACGTAGTTAATATTTAGTAATACATATTACACGATATCGCCACGTCCAAACACGGTCATTATCTCTCATAATTATTGATCAACGACCATTTATGGGCCTTGGTTTGACGAGTAAATACCACCCATACGATAGAATAATTACCCAGATTAACCAATTTAAAAAGTCAAAGTGTATTTGATAAGTTTCCAAACATGCGATATATCGTTTATATTCCATCTTAGATAATGATCAGCAAGAATTTAAAATCATTCTCCGACATGATTATTGTCAGATTAAATATCAGGTTAGAGGCTAGATGCCGGTCAAGATGTTGTCTGTCTCGAAACGCTCATCATGGCGTTACTTTATAGTTCTTGCCTATACTCAATATGAATAGCCCATCATGGCGTTACTTTATAGTTCTTGCCTATACTCAATATAAAAAGCCCATCATGGCGTTACTTTATAGTTCTTGCCTATACTCAATATGAAAAGCCCATCATGGCGTTACTTTATAGTTTTTGCCTATACTCAATATGAATAGCCCATCATGGCGTTACTTTATAGTTCTTGCCTATACTCAATATAAATAGCCCATCATGGCGTTACTTTATAGTTCTTGCCTATACTCAATATAAATAGCCCATCATGGCGTTACTTTATAGTTCTTGCCTATACTCAATATGAAAAGCCCATCATGGCGTTACTTTATAGTTCTTGCCTATACTCAATATAAAAAGCCCATCATGGCGTTACTTTATATTTCTTGCCTATACTCAATATGAAAAGCCCATCATGGCGTTACTTTATAGTTCTTGCCTATACTCAATATTAATAGCCCATCATGGCGTTACTTTATATTTCTTGCCTATACTCAATATGAATAGCCCATCATGGCGTTACTTTATATTTCTTGCCTATACTCAATATGAATAGCCCATCATGGCGTTACTTTATAGTTTTTGCCTATACTCAATATAAATAGCCCATCATGGCGTTACTTTATAGTTCTTGCCTATACTCAATATGAATAGCCCATCGTGGCGTTACTTTATAGTTCTTGCCTATACTCAATATGAAAAGCCCATCATGGCGTTACTTTATAGTTCTTGCCTATACTCAATATGAATAGCCCATCATGGCGTTACTTTATAGTTCTTGCCTATACTCAATATGAAAAGCCCATCATGGCGTTACTTTATAGTTCTTGCCTATACTCAATATGAATAGCCCATCGTGGCGTTACTTTATAGTTCTTGCCTATACTCAATATGAATAGCCCATCATGGCGTTACTTTATAGTTCTTGATATAAAACAAATATCTATCATATAGGCTTACTGTTGTTTTAGAGAACTTTAAACAATTTCAAATTCTGTTCCATACTTTTAATCTGAAAGCTGTCTTAAGTAATTAAGAGAGAACAATTGTTATGGATATAGACTTCTATTTATTAACAACAGCACAACGTTTCATTACACATACAGGTAACGTTTTCAATGGTAATTAACCATAAAAATATACTCCTTATATATGCCCGGGACACTCAACAAGTCTTAAGTAATTGTCTTTTATATTGATTTAACTACAAATCTTAACTTGTCTTACAAACCAACCCACCTACACCCCTGTTGATGTTTTAAAATAATTAACAAGGCAGTTATCAATATCTACATGGCTAATTACAAAACCAAAACAAAATAATAGTCAATAAGCCAGCTACATACAGAATAAAACTCAATAATTCATAAAAAAACACATTGTGTATATCAATTACAAACCCATAATTAATCACTTTCTGTACAACAAAATGACATGAACTTTTCAAAAATATCAGATAATTTACAAATTGGCAGATGTCAGACGATAAATTCTAAAATTTGAAAAAAGTGTCGAAGATTTCTAATCTAATCGAGAAAATTTGATGCATAACATTTGAATAATTAATGAGGTAATTTGTGACGTGACGGTAAAATGGAGGTAACGGAGGTCAAATAGCGTCAAGTCTCGAACTTCACGATCTCGTCATCCATCATCCAGACGAGATTATATTAATTAAGAAAAAGGATAATTTCACATGAACTCAACGTGTGAAATATTCTTGGTGAAAAATGAGCTTCACACCGAAAGATGACGTGGACTTCATCTCGAAACCAAGTAATCAGACTTCACTAAGATTTGCAGTTCGACATTAGATGAGAAAATAATGACATAATATATAAAATCAGAGGCTTGACGATCTAGAATTAAACAAAGTTGGATCATCAAGACCCTTTCTAATGGTATACTGTTACTAATTTTATAATTAATCTATAGTTAAATGGTAAAAGGTTGTATCAATCTCAGCCAAGGTCAACAAATGGCTAAGAAAATTCGTTAAGGGTTTTCCCCTGTCAGTGAGGACCACATCCGAAACTATGTTATTATATTGCATTGGTCTGTGATGCCTCAATCTTAAATAAGTATTTAGATTTTTATGTTGTATTATTGATTGACTGAACAGTCCAGCACACAAACTAAATATTTCCTAAGACAAATCAGAATGGTGTTTATAAAAGTTACCAGGGTCCACTTTTGTCCACTATTGAAATCCCCAATAACCAAGCTATATAACTATAAAAACTATTATTTAGTAAACAGTGAGTAAAGAATTGAAATTTACCGGGCTAATTAAAGAATTAGATGAAAGATATTGATGTATTTAGAGACGCTGACAGCTGTCAGGTGGACAAGTCTGGTGACCAAGGGGACGGCCAGGGGATTAAAGAGAGATGCCTAATTAGAACAGGGATTAAGAAAATTAATTGCTAAAAATCTAATTAAAAGAATTTTTACAGAAATAAGATATCAAAAGGTCATTTGAGTAACCCTAAAACAATTTGTTTAAATCTTCAAAATTTCTGTTTGAGATAAAATTAGAAGAGGTTGATAACTACATGTTTATGATTTTGGTGACCTTTGATCTTGTATTTTAAAAATTAACACAAATATTCTAACTCTATGACCTCAGCCTGTGCTTTTTATTAGAATACTATTCTCATATGACCTTAACAAATATTATTACTCTACCAAACATCTGAAGTTTGCCAAATATACATCAGGCCAAACACTCAAAATTATAACACTGTCACTAGCTGGTCTCTTGTTTTAATTTGGTGACTTAAAATTTCTTATCAAAAACTTGATCAAAGATAAACCATTTCAAATCTCTAAATTACATCCAGTAAATTTTAAATTTTCAATGTTAAAAGGGAAGAAACTCTAATTTTAAATTTTAAAACTAATTTCAATCAAAAAATTTAAAATAAGAAAAATGATAATTAACAAAGAATTGTAAGTTCTCTTAAATCTCCTACAAAATATCCAACAAAAAAAAAAAATCATTAATTTTTATCTAATTAATATTTTGAATAATTAGTATAAATTTTATTTTTTAGAATCAGTTTTGTTAAAGTTTATTCCCAAATGACAATTTCTACATCTTGAATTTGTCGTGTAATTCTATAATTGATATATGGCTGATATTTCTCGTTCTCTTCCAAACCTTGGAGTGATATTAAGAAAGTACTATTTATCTGGGAGAAAGAAAATAATTTGGTAAATCGTCCGCGATCAGAAATAATCCTGACATTAAAGGTTATTGAAGTCAATAAAGATTTCAAAATAATAAACTCTTATCAAAGTTTCCCTGTATATTACATACTTTGTCTTTTTTCATTTCAGCCTTCTCATTTAGAATATAAAAATGTCGCGATTGAAAGAATTTATTGCTAACTGTAATCTCATCTTGTCATAGCCTTATAGAAATTGACTTTATACTAATTTCTCATAAAAACTCCAACGTGAAAATTTCTCGAAGAAAAGCTGGTAGAATAATCCGAGGATGTCATTTGAATGTTTGTTTATGTTAGGTTTTAAGACGAATATTACTTCAGCTTTTAGAATGGATAATACTCGTTGACAGATTTATGGTGAAATTTCACCGTAAAAACACATTAGGACAATTCTATGCAATAATCCTAAAATCGTGGAGAATTTTGTTATAACATTCACATCCAGAATTGTCATTTGATTAAAATTATTTTACGCAAAAAGCGGACACATTTCTTCAGATGTATCGATGGTTGTGACTATATCCTGTCAATTCACATCTCGTCAAAATCATTCCCATCATACCCCAGTCACGAACCTCGACTATATAACGTACATCGTAAAAATATTTTATCTTGTTTTATCACCTCAGTTTAATCTCTCATCATTTCAATTTAAAGGTACACGACCTCTTAAGATATCTGAAAAATCAAATTTTTAAACTTGGCCAAAATGTGTTTTTGTTCATCAGTAAACTAAACAGGTGTCATACAACTGAATCCCTCCTCTATAATATAAAAATCTATTATAGTAATTTTGAAATATGCTTAGTAGCATTTTTGATAGATATATCATTTTATATAGAGATTCTATTCTTTACTCATGACACCTGGTAAGTCTAACTGATGATATACTCTTATTGACCAAGTTTAAGTTAGAAGTGTTTTTCAATAATAACTTAGTTTAATAGATATATCATGTTATATAGAGATTCTATTCTTTAGTCATGACACCTGGTAAGTCCAACTGATGATATACTCTTATTGACCAAGTTTAAGTTAGAAGTGTTTTTCAATAATAACTTAGTTTAATAGATATATCATGTTATATAGAGATTCTATTCTTTAGTCATGACACCTGGTAAGTCTAACTGATGAATATATACTCTTATTGACCAAGTTTAAGTTAGAAGTGTTTTTCAATAATAACTTAGTTTAATAGATATATCATGTTATATAGAGATTCTATTCTTTAGTCATGACACCTGGTAAGTCTAACTGATGAATATATACTCTTATTGACCAAGTTTAAGTTAGAAGTGTTTTTCAATAATAACTTAGTTTAATAGATATATCATGTTATATAGAGATTCTATTCTTTAGTCATGACACCTGGTAAGTCCAACTGATGATATACTCTTATTGACCAAGTTTAAGTTAGAAGTGTTTTTCAATAATAACTTAGTTTAATAGATTATCTGTTATATAGAGATTCTATCTTTAGTCATGACACCTGGTAAGTCTAACTGATGAATATATACTCTTATTGACCAATTTTAAGTTAGAAGTGTTTTTCAATAATAACTTAGTTTAATAGATATATCATGTTATATAGAGATTCTAGTCTTTAGTCATGACACCTGGTAAGTCTAACTGATGAATATATACTCTTATTACCAAATTTAAGTTAGAAGTGTTTTTCAATAATAAAATTAGTTAATAGATATATCATGTTATATAGAGATTCTATTCTTTAGTCATGACACCTGGTAAGTCAAACCGATGCTATCACTCTTATTACCAAGTTTAAGTTAGAAGTGTTTTTCAATAATAACTTAGTTTAATAGATATATCATGTTATATAGAGATTCTATTCTTTAGTCATGATACCTGGTAAGTCTAACTGATGATATACTCTTATTGACCAAGTTTAAGTTAGAAGTGTTTTTCAATAATAACTTAGTTTAATAGATATATCATGTTATATAGAGATTCTATTCTTTAGTCATGACACCTGGTAAGTCTAACTGATGAATATATACTCTTATTGACCAAGTTTAAGTTAGAAGTATTTTTCAATAATTACTTAGTTTAATAGATATATCATGTTAAATAGAGATTGTATTCTTAAGTCATGACACCTGGTAAGTTAGCAGTGTATTTCAGTAATTACTTGGTTTTTAGCCATGAGTACGTCTATCTAGTATATGGGGTACTTATTTTTATCATTTTGCTCCACTACAGCATAGTGGCTCCAATTCAGCTTGCCCATCTTATTCTTACTAGAACACCCCCCCCCCCCCCAATCCTTCCAACTTTCCAAACCAAGAAATATCATCATAAATAATGGATCAACACGAGCATCTAAAAAATTAATTTTTCTACCTTACTCCCTCCATCAAACCTCCCCCTTCCCCCTCCCCCCACATTCTCTCTCCAACCAATATCTCTTCTCCCTCTCATTCTCTCAAACCATCCAAACCAATTAATATCGTGACAAATCCCAGGTCAAGCCCTGATCAAAAAGAGCATCTAAAATTAATCTAGTCATAAGTTTAGAGCAATGATTTTGGCGTGGAATAATGATGATGGAATTCCCTGAAGTGATGAGAGGAAAGAGAGATGACACGTATCAAGATGAAAATGAAATCTAGAAGATGAGATATGAGAAGGTTTATTACCATTTAATAGCGGTAATTTCGTCAGTGCCACAACGTGAACCTGGACTCGGATTTAACCCTCGTTATAACTGAACCAATATTCACAAAATGTTGACATTTCTTCAACCAAACGAGCAATTCATTCCACCTTACGTTGACAATTCTGTTCCCGATAGATCCATCGATTATTAACTGTCGCCCTCTATACATTATAAACCGAACGGGATTAGAATTTTAACGGCCACGGAACGAGTTTTATGTCATCATAATTTATCGCGAATGTCATTGTTTTATTAACTGGTATAAATAACATCAATATCTCCATCAACTTTATTAAAACTTTTTATCAAATCCGACGCAAAATTGATTTCTTCACCAAAATCAAAGAAACTAACAAATCACAAAATTCCCATAAATTTACAACCAAAATACTTTATTTTGGAATTTTGCCATCTTTTTAAGATTGCGATATGTTAAATTTTGGAGTTTTAACGAAATTAACGTGCCGTCTGTTGGGATTAATTTAGGAAAATGGACATCAATTTGTCACAGACCTTGACAAACTTTCACCAAAAATATGTTAAAAATTTCAATAGTCAGATCCCAGTACGACTAACGAAATCAAATGAAGTTTTACATCCTACACTTCTGCACCTTATGGGCTAATGGAGAAAGAAGAGTAACTGAGAAATGGATTTCGTGTAGATACATTCATATGTTCAAGGATCAAGCCAGATGAGTCCTTAAAACATAACTGAAACAACACTCCTTATTATCAACACCAATAAAACAAGGAGAATTTAGAAGGAAACACTTTTTGTCATTTTTTCATTTAAAATATGAGCCAGACACATCAGGCAGCAGCTGAAACAAAGCTCCTGATTATACCTAGTAACTAATTAGTTTGATAAAAAATGTGAATTGTTAATATAAATTAGGCACCATAGGGCCAAGGATAAAAAATGGGTATATTGACATATCAATCAGATATTCTATAGTAAAAGCCCAACATGTCCGGTCTATTCAACAACTGAATCAACACTCCTGATTATGACAAGTTAAAAGCGAGAAAATAAGAAAAGGGAAAGTTAATATAAATGGTAATAAGGTGTTGGTTAAAAGACGTTCCAATAATATTATCTCTATTTCATCAAAAACCTCACCCCTGGGGACATATCGTGTCTTTTTACTCCACAGATTCAATTTCAAAAGTCATCTAAATCATTTCCGAAAATCAATTTTTATCAGAAAAATTTCACTGACCAGACAAAAAATGTTGGAATATCAAATTATTTCTTGATTATATTTCCTCCGTTCTGAGAAAAAACTTAGAATTTGCGTTGAATTGAATATTAGAGAGGACTGCCGCAAGCCTCGTTCTGATATAACGGTGAAATTAAACACCATCATCAAGTCATCAGAGAGATTAGTTACAATTTCATATTCTTCACAGACTAATATCATCTTCACAAACTTAATAACTTGACATTGTGAAGATGTATAAGATGAAGTTTGTAATAGCTTGACATTGTGAAGATGTATAAGATGAAGTTTGTAATAACTTGACATTGTGAAGATGTATAAGATGAAGTTTGTAATAGCTTGACATTGTGAAGATGTATAAGATGAAGTTTGTAATAACTTGACATTGTGAAGATGTATAAGATAAAGTTTGTAATAACTTGACATTGTGAAGATGTATAAGATGAAGTTTGTAATAACTTGACATTGTGAAGATGTATAAGATGAAGTTTGTAATAACTTGACATTGTGAAGATGTATAAGATGAAGTTTGTAATAACTTGACATTGTGAAGATGTATAAGATGAAGTTTGTAATAACTTGACATTGTGAAGATGTATAAGATGAAGTTTGTAATAGCTTGACATTGTGAAGATGTATAAGATGAAGTTTGTAATAGCTTGACATTGTGAAGATGTATAAGATGAAGTTTGTAATAACCTGACATTGTGAAGATGTATAAGATGAAGTTTGTAATAACTTGACATTGTGAAGATTATAAGATGAAGTTTGTAATAGTTGACATTGTGAAGTGTATAAGATGAAGTTTGTAATACTTGACATTGTGAAGATGTATAAGATAAGTTTGTAATAGCTCTGACATTGTGAAGATGTATAAGATAAAGTTTGTAATAGCTTGACATTGTGAAGATGTATAAGATGAAGTTTGTAATAACTTGACATTGTGAAGATGTATAAGATGAAGTTTGTAATAGCTTGACATTGTGAAGATGTATAAGATGAAGTTTGTAATAGCTTGACATTGTGAAGATGTATAAGATAAAGTTTGTAATAACTTGACATTGTGAAGATGTATAAGATGAAGTTTGTAATAGCTTGACATTGTGAAGATGTATAAGATGAAGTTTGTAATAGCTTGACATTGTGAAGGTGTATAAGATGAAGTTTGTAATAACTTGACATTGTGAAGATGTATAAGATGAAGTTTGTAATAACTTGACATTGTGAAGATGTATAAGATGAAGTTTGTAATAACTTGACATTGTGAAGATGTATAAGATGAAGTTTGTAATAACTTGACATTGTGAAGATGTATAAGATGAAGTTTGTAATAACTTGACATTGTGAAGATGTATAAGATGAAGTTTGTAATAGCTTGACATTGTGAAGATGTATAAGATGAAGTTTGTAATAACCTGACATTGTGAAGATGTATAAGATGAAGTTTGTAATAGCTTGACATTGTGAAGATGTATAAGATGAAGTTTGTAATAACTTGACATTGTGAAGATGTATAAGATGAAGTTTGTAATAACTTGACATTGTGAAGATATATAAGATGAAGTTTGTAATAACTTGACATTGTGAAGATATATAAGATGAAGTTTGTAATAGCTTGACATTGTGAAGATGTATAAGATAAAGTTTGTAATAGCTCGACATTGTGAAGATGTATAAGATGAAGTTTGTAATAACTGACATTGTGAAGATGTATAAGATGAAGTTTGTAATAACTTGACATTGTGAAGATGTATAAGATGAAGTTTGTAATAACCTGACATTGTGAAGATGTATAAGATGAAGTTTGTAATAACCTGACATTGTGAAGATGTATAAGATGAAGTTTGTAATAACTTGACATTGTGAAGATGTATAAGATGAAGTTTGTAATAACCTGACATTGTGAAGATGTATAAGATGAAGTTTGTAATAACTCGACATGGTGAAGATGGATAAGATGAAGTTTGTAATAGCTTGACATTGTGAAGATGTATAAGATGAAGTTTGTAATAGCTTGACATTGTGAAGATGTATAAGATGAAGTTTGTAATAGCTTGACATTGTGAAGATGTATAAGATGAAGTTGTAATAGCTTGACATTGTGAAGATGTATAAGATGAAGTTTGTAATAACCTGACATTGTGAAGATGTATAAGATGAAGTTTGTAATAGCTTGACATTGTGAAGATGTATAAGATGAAGTTTGTAATAACCTGACATTGTGAAGATGTATAAGATGAAGTTTGTAATATCCTGACATTGTGAAGATGTATAAGATGAAGTTTGTAATAGCTCGACATTGTGAAGATGTATAAGATGAAGTTTGTAATATCCTGACATTGTGAAGATGTATAAGATGAAGTTTGTAATAGCTTGACATTGTGAAGATGTATAAGATGAAGTTTGTAATAGCTCGACATGGTGAAGATGGATAAGATGAAGTTTGTAATACCTGACATTGTGAAGATGTATAAGATGAAGTTTGTAATAGCTTGACATTGTGAAGATGTATAAGATGAAGTTTGTAATAGCTTGACATTGTGAAGATGTATAAGATGAAGTTTGTAATAGCTTGACATTGTGAAGATGTATAAGATGAAGTTTGTAATAACTTGACATTGTGAAGATGTATAAGATGAAGTTGTAATAGCTTGACATTGTGAAGATGTATAAGATGAAGTTTGTAATAACTTGACATTGTGAAGATGTATAAGATGAAGTTTGTAATAGCTTGACATTGTGAAGATGTATAAGATGAAGTTTGTAATAGCTTGACATTGTGAAGATGTATAAGATGAAGTTTGTAATAACCTGACATTGTGAAGATGTATAAGATGAAGTTTGTAATAGCTTGACATTGTGAAGATGTATAAGATGAAGTTTGTAATACCTGACATTGTGAAGATGTATAAGATGAAGTTTGTAATAGCTTGACATTGTGAAGATGTATAAGATGAAGTTTGTAATAGCTTGACATTGTGAAGATGTATAAGATGAAGTTTGTAATAGCTTGAATTGTGAAGATGTATAAGATGAAGTTTGTAATAGCTTGACATTGTGAAGATGTATAAGATGAAGTTTGTAATAGCTGACATTGTGAAGATGTATAAGATGAAGTTTGTAATAGCTTGACATTGTGAAGATGTATAAGATGAAGTTTGTAATACTTGACATTGTGAAGATGTATAAGATGAAGTTTGTAATAGCTTGACATTGTGAAGATGTATAAGATGAAGTTTGTAATACTTGACATTGTGAAGATGGATAAGATGAAGTTTGTAATAACTTGACATTGTGAAGATGGATAAGATGAAGTTTATAATAACTTGACATTGTGAAGATGGATAAGATGAAGTTTATAATAACTTGACATTGTGAAGATGTATAAGATGAAGTTTATAATAACTTGACATTGTGAAGATATATAAGATGAAGTTTGTAATATCTTGACATTGTGAAGATATATAAGATGAAGTTTGTAATATCTTGACATTGTGAAGATGTATAAGATGAAGTTTGTAATAACTTGACATTGTGAAGATGTATAAGATGAAGTTTGTAATAACTTGATATTGTGAAGATGTATAAGATGAAGTTTGTAAATAGCTTGACATTGTAAAGATGTATAAGATAAAGTTTGTAATAGCTCGACATTGTGAAGATGTATAAGATGAAGTTTGTAATAGCTCGACATTGTGAAGATGTATAAGATAAAGTTTGTAATAGCTCGACATGGTGAAGATGTATAAGATGAAGTTTGTAATAACTTGACATTGTGAAGATGGATAAGATGAAGTTTGTAATAGCTTGACATTGTGAAGATGTATAAGATGAAGTTTGTAATAGCTTGACATTGTGAAGATATATAAGATGAAGTTTGTAATAGTTTGACATTGTGAAGATATATAAGATGAAGTTAGTAATAACTTGACATTGTGAAGATGGATAAGATGAAGTTTGTAATAACTTGGAATTGTGAAGATGTATAAGATGAAGTTTGTAATAGCTTGACATTGTAAAGATGTATAAGATGAAGTTTGTAATAGCTTGACATTGTGAAGATATATAAGATGAAGTTTGTAATAGTTTGACATTGTAAAGATATATAAGATGAAGTTTGTAATAGCTTGACATTGTGAAGATGTATAAGATGAAGTTTGTAATAACTTGACATTGTGAAGATGTATAAGATGAAGTTTGTAATAGCTTGACATTGTGAAGATGTATAAGATGAAGTTTGTAATAGCTTGACATTGTGAAGATGGATAAGTAATGGCAAAATTTTCCTCATTGCACACTGCATGGCTTAGCTGTCTTCAATAGCTCATTCAGTAAACTAAAATCTTATTTCATAATAATATTTAAAGATATCAGTAATCATGGTGATGGAATATTTATGACCATATTTGACCAGAGATTACCAGAAATCTGATAATAATTTTGTAAAAAAAATGGTAATATGACGAAATAATTGACAATTATTGGTAAAATAGTTCATACAAACCGATCAATTACTGACAATTTACACGTCAAATTGTTAAAAAACTTGATTAAATAATAATAAACCACCAGATTATCCTCCGATATCACATAATTTGTTGTTTTTCATTGAAAAACACAGTGTTTACAGTTTCCGAGATTGGACTCCGCCAATTTTCCTGGGAATTTTATTGGTTAAGTATCCAATGACATCATAATTATGATAAAAACAACCAGAGTTGAAAAACAATTTAAAATGATTTCTCGGCAGTTATCAATTTCTCGGCAGTTATCAAGTGAATTATTTCTCTACTTTTTCTTTGACCTTCTCATCAACATGACAATCAAATATCATCTCAACTTCAAGATTTAAATCAGAAAATATTGTCAGGAGTTATTGCTCTTGTTTATCACAAGAAAACGAAGTTATCACTGTTTGCTGGAGACAACGAAAGCATATCTGTTGAAGTTCATGGAACATGGAAGGAAAATACCAATAAAAACAATTTTATAACAAATATCATTTTATTCCAAAAAATAACAAAAAATCATGATTTGATCATTACTTATATCAAGAGGAAGGTATCTTGATTAAACAAAGGATGTTGTGTTCTCCTTCAATAAAACCTTTGATCTGTCAGATACATCAACAACATTGTGGTACATTAACAAGACCAGATATAGCATACTTCATTATAAAAAATAACAATAAACTGATACAATAAACAATATATAAAACAATAATTATATTTATATAATATATAACCATCATCAATATCATTATATAAATTATAACATAATCTTATAATGACATTTAGAAAATAATAACCTTATTATGGATATACTACTTCTTCCTTTAATTTATTTATGCTTGATAAAGATTCCTGTATGTGAATTGAAACATTGCAAAAATTAAAGGAAGGAGTAGTATATCTATAATAGTGGTCTTATTTATCTAAAGTTACTATATCTATTATTGTATAACTTGATAAAGATTCCTGTATGTGAATTGAAACGTTGGTTAAATTAAAGGAAGAAGTAGTATATCTATAATAGTGGTCTTATTTTAAAATTACCACAAGTTTAACTATTGTTAAATTAAGAGAGTAGATGTTTGTTAAGGTCCAATACAACACTTGTCATTTCATCTAGACAACCTATTTGCATATTGGAGAGCACTATTAACAAAAAACACAAGGTAATATATTATGGTATAACATTTGAAATGAGGAAGAGGGGTTAAGTAGAAGACTGTAAAGCAACAGGGGGTAGTGGGGACAACCTCTTCTTCATTTCATCTGATGACAACACATGTAAATTGTGTAGAAACGTTATGTACCTTGCTATTAAAGAAATGTGTTTGTGTTTTTTGTTGTACATGTCTCTGACAGAAAAATGATCAGACATCTGTACCAGAAGAAAGTCACGGAGAAAAGTTAAAGAGATCAGAAAGTAACTGGAGTATCCGTCTGGAGACTGGCCGCTAATTTTACAGTTATTTAGAAAAAATATTAGACCCAGACATCGCAGATTAAATATTCAGATATTGTCGTGACAACAACTGTCATGGCCATCCACAAATCAACCAATCACATGACATATATAGTAACATGTCTGACAACTACCGTCCAATCATAACATTCCAATTTAAACATGTCACATGGTATCAATACCTTAGGATTTTCAATTGACGTTATCACTCTTTCCTTTCATCTCACAGTGTCAGGGGTGACAACTCTAGTTTGTCTCAGATTGGCATTCTCCAGTTTCTGAAGTTAAAAAAGTAATTTTGTTCATTAATTTTTGATTGGATGATTTGAAAGTGGTCGTGGAATGAAATCTCGAGGGGGATGAAAAGTGAACACAGACTGGTGGAGATATCAGAATTTACCTAGACACTTATAGCAACCATTCCAATCCCTCATCCAATATTTCTTATTCCTGCAAATCCAAAATACCTTGATCACAATAATAAATATTACCTCTCTTGGAGTATATTATGATGGTATCAAGGTTTCTGGACTTTCAGGAACCAGTAACCCTGGACATAACATAGCTATTATGGATGGTTTAAAATATAGAAGTATGTCTGACAAAACACGAGAGAGAAACTAATTTTTAATCCAATATTTCACGAATGTAATTAATTAACTAATTAATGATAAATTACTAGTAAAAATATTTTGTTATTGTTTTTATTTTTTTAACAGATACTTTGGTTATATTTTAAATTATTTTTAGATGCAGCTTCACAAATTATAGATTTAAATTCAACACAAATTCAACCTTTGATCTGAAACTACTTAAAATTTAACTTTATCATCTAACATAACTTTATCATTAGGTGCAAGAGAAGGAAGTAAAACTCCTTTTGTTTCATTTCTGATTGGCTTGGATTAGGTACAGAAGAGTAGGAAGTAAAACTTTATTCTTTTCATTGTCTAATTGGCTTGAATTAGGTGCAGAAGAGTAGGAAGTAAAACTCCTTTTGTTTCATTTCTGATTGGCTTGAATTAGGTGCAGAAGAGTAGGAAGTAAAACTCCATTCTTTTCATTGTCTAATTGGCTTGAATTAGGTGCAGAAGAGTAGGAAGTAAAACTCCATTCTTATTCATTGTCTAATTGGCTTGAATTAGGTGCAGAAGAGTAAGGGTGTAAAACTCCATTCAATTTTATTATCTAATTGGCTTGAATTAGGTTTCAGAAGAGTAGGATGTAAAACTCCATTCAATTCATTGTCTAATTGGCTTGAATTAGGTGCAGAAGAGTAGGAAGTAAAACTTCATTCTTTTCATTGTCTAATTGGCTTGAATTAGGTGCAGAAGAGTAGGATGTAAAACTCCATTCAATTCATTGTCTAATTGGCTTGAATTAGGTGCAGAAGAGTAGGATGTAAAACTCCATTCTTTTCATTGTCTAATTGGCTTGAATTAGGTGCAGAAGAGTAGGAAGTAAAACTCCATTCTTTTCATTGTCTAATTGGCTTAAATTAGGTGCAGAAGAGTAGGATGTAAAACTCCATTTTTTTCACTGTCTAATTGGCTTGAATTAGGTGCAGAAGAGTAGGAAGTAAAACTCCATTCTTTTCATTGTCTAATTGGCTTGAATTAGGTGCAGAAGAGTAGGATGTAAAACTTCATTCTTTTCATTGTCTAATTGGCTAGAATTAGGTGCAGAAGAGTAGGATGTAAAACTCCATTCAATTCATTGTCTAATTGGCTTGAATTAGGTGCAGAAGAGTAGGATGTAAAACTCCATTCAATTCATTGTCTAATTGGCTTGAATTAGGTGCAGAAGAGTAGGATGTAAAACTCCATTCAATTCATTGTCTAATTGGCTTGAATTAGGTGCAGAAGAGTAGGAAGTAAAACTTCATTCTTTTCATTGTCTAATTGGCTAGAATTAGGTGCAGAAGAGTAGGAAGTAAAACTCCATTCTTTTCATTGTCTAATTGGCTAGAATTAGGTGCAGAAGAGTAGGATGTAAAACTCCATTCAATTCATTGTCTAATTGGCTTGAATTAAGTGCAGAAGAGTATGAAGTAAAACTCCTTTTGTTTCATTACTGATTGGCTTGAATTAAGTGCAGAAGAGTAGGATGTAAAACTCCATTCTTTTCATTGTCTAATTGTCTTGAATTAGGTGCAGAAGAGTAGGATGTAAAACTCCATTCACTTTTTTTCCATCATTTAATTTGACGTTATTTTATTTTGAATATCAGATTCTTGTTTCCTGTTTTTATGCTTGTTCCTGTATTTCTTTAGTTTATTTGATGACAAAACTTGTAAATTGTGTTGAAACATTATGTAGTTTGTTATTTAACAAGGTGGTTATTCCATAATATTGTCTTTTTTTTTTTTTTTTTTTTTGCTGCTGTGCACTTCTAAAATGGCACTCAAATCTTATTTTTATGCTGATGCCCAGAAAAATATCCCTTGTTGTAAACTTGATGGCTTTACTATATTATAGAAATTGACATAAAAAGAGGAAAATTTTCTTTCAATTTAACTTTTTTAGTACCTAAGTCTCTGACTGGTTCCATCTCATGTAAAATTTCCAATTTCTTTTTCAATTCCATTTTTCTTTGTAAATTTTTCCCTATTGGGCACAGCTTGGCCTTGACATCTTCAGACATAAAGGACTTAAAAACTGATTCCAATCTATTTCATTTTTATGTTATTTGTCTTAAAAATCAAACCAAAGAAAGAAATAAAACAGGAGTAATCTGTAGAAGCAATAAACCGAGGATCAGGGGTATCGAGGTAATAGAATTTTCTTCGTAAATAGTCGGCCGAATTAACAGGTTAAACCTCGTCTTCAATATCATTTATACTGGATTGACGTCGAACAGATTTCAAATCATAAATATATTACTAGTTTAATCTCCCATCATCCTGAGGATTTCTTCTGGGAATCAACTTCTTCAATATATGACAGTGCTGGTAATTTCCAGGCCTTGTGTTAATGTGTTCCTACAGTCTTAACTTCATTGATATATTTGACAGTAATTCTATAATAATGCTAATCAACCCATATAAAACTGACAAAAATCCCTTTTTTCTTCAAACACTCAGTTGTTGACGCCATTAGGTTAAGCTTCTATATTTCTTCTAACTTGCTCAGGTCCAATATAAATTATTATTTCTTTCAAGTTGGGATACCATTTATAAATTATTATTTCTTTCAAGTTGGGATACCATTTATAAATTATTATTTCTTTCAAGTTGGGATACCATTTATAAATTATTATTTCTTTCAAGTTGGGATACCATTTATAAATTATTATTTCTTTCAAGTTGGGATACCATTTATAAATTATTATTTCTTTCAAGTTGGGATACCATTTATAAATTATTATTTCCTTCAAGTTGGGATACCATTTATAAATTATTATTTCCTTCAAGTTGGGATACCATTTATAAATTATTATTTCTTTCAAGTTGGGATACCATTTATAAATTATTATTTCTTTCAAGTTGGGATACCATTTATAAATTATTATTTCTTTCAAGTTGGGATACCATTTATAAATTATTATTTCTTTCAAGTTGGGATACCATTTATAAATTATTATTTCCTTCAAGTTGGGATACCATTTATAAATTATTATTTCCTTCAAGTTGGGATACCATTTATAAATTATTATTTCTTTCAAGTTGGGATACCATTTATAAATTATTATTTCTTTCAAGTTGGGATACCATTTATAAATTATTATTTCTTTCAAGTTGGGATACCATTCAAGTTGGGATACCATTTAAATTATTATTTCCTTCAAGTTGGGATACCATTTATAAATTATTATTTCCTTCAAGTTGGGATACCATTTATAAATTATTATTTCTTTCAAGTTGGGATACCATTTATAAATTATTATTTCTTTCAAGTTGGGATACCATTTATAACTTATTACTTCTTTCAAGTTGGGATACCATTTATAACTTATTATTTCTTTCAAGTTGGGATACCATTTATAACTTATTATTTCTTTCAAGTTGGGATACCATTTATAAATTATTATTTCCTTCAAGTTGGGATACCATTTATAAATTATTATTTCTTTCAAGTTGGGATACCATTTATAACTTATTATTTCTTTCAAGTTGGGATACCATTTATAAATTATTATTTCTTTCAAGTTGGGATACCATTTATAAATTATTATTTCCTTCAAGTTGGGATACCATTTAAAAATTATTATTTCTTTCTAAGTTGGGATACCATTTATAAATTATTATTTCCTTCAAGTTGGGATACCATTTATAAATTATTATTTCCTTCAAGTTGGGATACCATTTATAAATTATTTCAAGATGGGATGCCAGAAATAAATTATTATTTTTATTATTATCATTACATTATTTAAGATGGAATACCATTTATTCTTTGGGTTAATATGTTGCTTTTGGACAATTTTAATTAATAATTTTGAAAAAATTTCATTAGAAAGTAGATGGCTAGTTTGTAAATCTATACCATTGTAAGGTCATTTCAGTGATTTTGTTACAATAATTTTACCTTCAGATAACAACCATTTCTCATTTGTTTAATTGACATAAACTCAATTAGTGAGGTTTATATCACTTCACACAGACTTATCTTAAAAGCTGGAAGTTTAAACTGGTGAGTTGTTTTAACTATTATCAAGATGGATCTCCTTCACATCTCAAGTTTTATCCTAAACCAAATCAGATTTCAATACTTCTTATACTAATACAGAATCTAATCACAAGTTTATCAAATCTAATGGAAGGGAAGTAACTCTTATAAAGGTTAGTTATTGTTCTGGCTTCAGACTACAATTATTTAATTATAATTTAAGAAACTTTAACTTTTCCTTGTTTATTTACTGATTTTCAAATTCTTAATTAAATAAAGAATCTGGTCTGTTATTTTGGGACACTGAGAAATGTTAAATCCTGAAATCTGGATCTTATTATGAAATGGTGCATGATTGGAATATAGGCCACCTCCTGACTCATAGAAATCATGCTTCTACTTACTGGTATTTTCACCACTAGGTGGCATTTCCATCTGGACCACGACTTCCTGTAGGTTCAGGGGCTGCAAATTTCCTCCAGTCTGTATTAATGATTGACCTCCTAGAAAAAAACAAGTACACTTACTTATTTAGGAACCCACTACAACCATTAAATTCAACCCTAAAGACATTTGGGATATGTTTTTTTTAAGACATAAATCCTTCATTTCAGAGCAGTCGATATAAAAAATTCCCAAAAAGGCATTCTATCACATACACAGACACCAGGTATGTAAAAAATTCCATTGAAATTATTTCATGTTTTGAAAAAATTAAAAAAATTTAAGTTAAACTAACCTTGAGGAAAAGAAGTAAGAATAGTTTGTTGTTGGTTGTCAGGTTTTAATGTTGACAAGGCGTTCGGATCCTGGAGCTGTATCAGAATCTGTGGATTATTCGCTGCCACAGCAGACGTATTCACTCCACCATCTTGATTCTGGTTAATAAAATGTGACGGCAAGATAATCTGAATTTGAGGTTGACCTGGCAGACTGATGGTACTTGCTGCGGAACTGTCTGCTGCGGGATTACCTGAACAGCGAACTGTTGCTCCGCCTGTCCCCGAACTTGATACTGAGTTATCTGTTGGTTGATAGGAATCTGCGTGACCATTTGTCCACCAATCAGCTGCTTCAGACTAATCCACTCTCCGTTTGGTAATTCCACCATTTGATCAGGATTGTTCAAAATACTCTGAGTATCCAAGGAAATGATCTGAGACATCTGATTGGTTGAATCTGTCTGCTGAACTCTGATTGGTTGATTAATCTGAATTATCTGCTGCCCTTGAATCAATTGTTGCGATTCCACCATTGTCTGTTGATCTATTGGTTCTGATGTTTCCATGACAACTTGAGATGGTTCAGGATCGCGTTTGACGTTGTCAGGCATGTGAGACAATTTAACAGCTGCGTCTGCGATATCCTGCAAACCACATGTTGATTTCGACGGATGATTGCGGGACGATTTTCGAGGGGACACCTTTGATCCCGAATGTGAAGCTCGACTCTCGGACCTACTTCTATCTTTAGTTGGCGTTCTAGAATCGGATTTTTTAGGTGAGGCAGAGTTTTGAAGTTGAAGTACCGCTAAAGCTGTGGTTTCTAAGTTCACAGCGATATCTCGGCAATGCTGTCTGGTGTGACTACGCAGGGAGTCGGCTCGAACGAAGGACGCTGTACAAATATTACACTTGTATGCATTACGTCCAAAATTTTTACTCGGAGATGATTCGTTGCTTGTGGAAGAATGTTCGGGAGATTTTTCAGTCCGCACAAAATATTTTGAATGTTTCAGCCTATCAGAGTGTTTCTTCTTAATGTGAGTTTTGATATTTCCGATTTGTTTGGATTTGTACGAGCAGAAGTCACATGGGTAGGGTCGTTCCTCGCTGTGAACTCGACGATGGGTAGTCAGGGCACTTTTACTATTGGATATATATTTACACAGGTCACATTCGTAGGTCGTCGAGGTGTCATGTACTTTCCCGTGTTCTCGCATCACTTTCTTCGAAGATGAGGAAAATGAACAATGGGAACATGTCATCTTATTATCTTCAGAATGGTTGATCTTTAGATGTGTCTTCAAATTAGCTGAAATAAAAATACAAGAGTGGTATTTTGATAAAATTAATTGGATAAGAATGGTAATGAAATAAATAGCTGAAACCACATGAAGTTGTTTGGTGTTTAATGAACACTGCGTTAAGTTTTAATTAATATTATACATAATAGACACAAAATACTAATTTCAACCAATAGAAACACTTTCGACTGTCCTCAAAGGAAAACTCATCAAACTGAAATGAGTGTTTGGTGTTGAAGGATGATAAGACAATGTTCAACGCAGTATAAGGAGACATTTAAAAGGCATGACCTTCCCGAACTAATTTTCTATACAAGAAAATATCGTGACCCTTTACATCATTCGACTGATTTAGTCTGGTGTTGTAATTTAATGGACTCCAATTAGGTTCGATCTGTTATTTCTATGACGTAAGAACGATGAGATAGTTTGGGATGAGTCAAACTCGACCAGCTTCTTGTTGATCATAGACTCATCCTGAGAGATATTACAACGAAAACTATCACCTACCTTTAATAGAACACTTATAATCACATAAATCACATTTATAAGGTTTCTCTCCCGTATGAATTCTACCATGTCTTTTTAAATCAGAATTAATTTTAAACTTGGCTTGACAAATACCACATTGAAACGGAGAATCACCCGTGTGAGTTCGTAGATGGACTACTAGTTGACTGGAATTTTTACTAGCATACGAACAAATCTGACATCTATAAAAAATAATAAAAATTTCAATTATAAAACAACTCAAGTTTGAAATTCATGTGAAACTTTGTTAATCAACGTAAAAACAAACTAGCTTTAGAAGTTCTGTTTACATTTCATTTTATTAAAAGAAGCAGAAAAAGTTATAGAATAATAAAATAATCTGTTAAACCTAAAGTGTCTTGTATTACTCATTTTTGTCAACAAAAATTGTCAACATTGTATCTACTCTGATGAATGAACGTACAGACTTGCATCTTGGGTGTTTGAGATTTTCAAGTTTTTATATGAAATGAAATGATTGGAGTTAATTTCCTACTCGTCTGCATCTTTCAGTTTTTTTTACGAGTATCAACAAACAAACTTACTTAAAAACAACATGTTTTAGGATCTACTCAGTTTTAACAGTGTAGGAGTTCTGGATCAAAGTTAAATTAGTAACAACATGTTTAGATTCTTTTTATTGCTGATATCACACAGTGTGAATCTCTAGTAACAACATGTTTCAGGTTCGTTTTAGGTCTGGAGATCACACAGTGTGAAGCTCTGAGTAACAACATGTTTCAGTTCTGTTTTAGTTGTCTGAAGATCACACAGTGTGAAACTCTGAGTAACAACATGTTTTACTTCTGTTTTAGTTGTCTGAAGATCACACAGTGTGAAGCTCTGAGTAACAACATGTTTACAGTTCTGTTTTAGTTGTCTGAGATCACACGTGTAACTCTGAGTAACAACATGTTACATCTGTTTTGTTGTCTGAGATCACACAGTGTGAAACTCTGAGTAACAACATGTTTAGGTTCTGTTTTAGTTGTCTGAAGATCACACAGTGTGAAACTCTGAGTAACAACATGTTTAGGTTCTGTTTTAGATTGTCTGTGATCACACATGTGAAACTCTAGTAACAACATGTTTAGATCTGTTTTAGTTGTCTGAAGATCACACAGTGTGAAACTCTGAGTAACAACATGTTTTAGGTTCTGTTTTAGTTGTCTGAAGATCACACAGTGTGAAACTCTGAGTAACAACATGTTTTAGATTCTTTTTAGTTGTCTGAGATCACACAGTGTGAAGACTCTGAGTAACAACATGTTTTAGTTCTGTTTTAGTTGTCTGAAGATCACACAGTGTGAAACTCTGAGTAACAACATGTTTAGGTTCTGTTTTAGTTGTCTGAGATCACACAGTGTGAAACTCTGAGTAACAACATGTTTAGGTTCTGTTTTAGTGTCTGAAGATCACACATGTGAAACTCTGAGTAACAACATGTTTTAGGTTCTGTTTTAGTTGTCTGGGATCACACAGTGTGAAACTCTGAGTAACAACATGTTTTAGGTTCTGTTTTAGTTGTCTGAAGATCACACAGTGTGAAACTCTGAGTAACAACATGTTTTAGGTTCTGTTTTAATTGTCTGGGGATCACACAGTGTGAAACTCTGAGTAACAACATGTTTTAGGTTCTGTTTTAGTTGTCTGAAGATCACACAGTGTGAAACTCTGAGTAACAACATGTTTTAGGTTCTGTTTTAGTTGTCTGAAGATCACACAGTGTGAAACTCTGAGTAACAACATGTTTTAGGTTCTGTTTTAGTTGTCTGAAGATCACACAGTGTGAAACTCTGAGTAACAACATGTTTTAGGTTCTGTTTTAGTTGTCTGGGGATCACACAGTGTGAAACTCTGAGTAACAACATGTTTTAGATTCTGTTTTAGTTGTCTGGGGATCACACAGTGTGAAACTCTGAGTAACAACATGTTTCAGGTTCTGTTTTAGTTGTCTGGGGATCACACAGTGTGAAACTCTGAGTAACAACATGTTTTAGATTCTGTTTTTGTTGTCTGGGGATCACACAGTGTGAAACTCAGAGTAACAACATGTTTTAGCTTCTGTTTTAACATTCAAACAGATATAAGCAATGATAGCTACTTATAGAAT
This sequence comes from Nipponacmea schrenckii, assembly GCA_030562195.1. Lineage (NCBI taxonomy): Eukaryota > Metazoa > Mollusca > Gastropoda > Lottiidae > Nipponacmea > Nipponacmea schrenckii. The sequence continues at coordinate 12,267,880 of JAUJPP010000007.1, read as the reverse complement.
CAATAATAAAACCTGCATGGACTCTCAGTAGTTTCGAAACAGTCAGCATGCACACAATATAAGTTCAAGATTATTCTGTCTTCCAGCAGGTTCTTGGCCAATCCCTATAGCATTGATCTATTCCACTCTTGGTGCTTTTTAAATTACAATCATCCCTTACTGCTAGGCGACTAGTTGCCGTGGGTTCGAATCCCAATCAGTGCGAGGAAATAAAAATTAGGTCTGATTCCTAGGCCCGTGCTTTCCCGGAACTACGAGATAGTATTTCCCCCCCCCCCTCTATCTAATGAAAATAACAATATCAATACTTACAATAAGAACAACGAAATGGTTTCTCTCCAGTATGTAATCTAATGTGTATTTTAAGTTTATCGCTGCGGTTAAATGTTTTATTACAGTATTGACAGATGAAGGGTTTTTCTCCCGTGTGAGTTCGGATGTGACGTTCAATATCTTTAGCGTACATTGTCGTAAAGTCACAATCTTTAAAATCACATTCGTGTATTCTAGTCTTTCCCTTCTCTTTCGCTCCTTTTTTATCAGTCTTTTTCTCTAAAGAATACAATAACGTTAAATAAATACCTACTCATTCAAAACTGACAAGATTATTACAGGAATATTGGACTGGTTTAAATTAAATATTAGGATAGAATACCATGAAATAAATATAGATATACCAAACTAATTAACTATGTGGAGCTCCAGTTTTAGAATTTAACTAAGTGAGACCAAAACCCAACACAGATGGTCTTATTATTTGGAAGAATATCCATCAAAGAAAACCTTATAAATATTTCCAATGTGACACAGAAATACAAATCCATTCAGAGATTTACAAGCCTATTACACCAATTAAGTCCAGTCAAGCCTATTACAGGACTTCTGGACTCTGTTTAGTTAAATATTAATATAGATACTATTGTACAGTTTAGTTACTTCCATCAAGAATAAATGAAAAATATGCAAATATAGCAGATGTGCACAGAAAATGTCCTTAAGATCCAAATTACAGTCAGTCATTTTGGAGCTCCAATCAGACATGACTGGTAAGTACAGATAAATCAACAACCCTGATACCTACCATAGTTACCTTTCACCACCACATATTTTGGTTGGGACATGGAAACTATTGGTGCCTGCGATCCTTCTTCTGTATCCATGGGATCGATAGGGCAGACGGACACCATTTCTACGTCTGTAGTCAGTATACTGTCAACTGGTGGAACCAAGGTAGAGGAGTACAGGGGATCAGCATGTTCCTGGAGAGTTGAAGCTAACAGCGCCAAGTTACTTGGTGGTTCCATCGCCAAGCCAGGATTAAGATTGGAGGAATTCGAGTAAGCTAGCTGATCCCCTGGAGCTTCAGTCATTTCCCCTTCTTCCAAATTCACGTTTCCTGATTTCAGAGCTTGTTTCAGGATGTCCAGATCTGCTGTCTTTGGGCAAGTCTCTCTGGTTCTGGCACGTTTGAGTGAAGATGCAGGTTCAGCTTCGTGAGCTCTTTCTGGTCTCGAGACCGAAGTCTGGGACTCGCTCTCCTGGGCCTGACCTTGGTCTGGTTTGTACGAACTTAAATACTGATGATCATTGTTCTGAGAATTTTCAATCTGCACGTTTTCCAAGGAAGTGTAACTTGCGTCTGGATGTTGCTGAGCATAGTAGTCATGGTGACCAAGAGTTTCGGCATCTCCAGACATTGTCTGAATTTCAGGCATATCCTGTTGGAACTGAGCTTGTTCTTGGACATTCTGAAGTTGTTGCTGATGCTGTGAAGAAGTCTCAACTGATCTTCTGTAAGGATCGTGATCTGGAAAATTTGGATGTGGATGACCTTGGTATGACCTTGAAGAAGCATTTCTGGGTTCGTATTGTTCAGGGTCTAAATGCCGTGAAGCCTCTTGATGGTAGTTGACCTGCTCTGATTGTGTAGAGTATACCACAGAATGGGGTTTACGTAAAACAGTTTCTCGTGGAGGAGCAACATCGTTTTCAAGATGATACTTGACTTTTTCTTTTGAAAATCTCATTTCGTTTTGAATATCCCCTGGGTTGAGTATCATATGGGGCTGGTCCGAGGAGTCTTGGGATTGATACTGAAGCTTCCTGTGTTTTGGACTCCGGAAACTTTCTGTGGGTCGTAGATCTGACTGACTTCGTGTTTCTTTTTGGTATGCGTAGCTTGTTTGAATCAGCTGCGACTCCCCTGGTCTGTCAACTTCTCTCTGTCTTTTTTCAGCTACAGGATATCTGCCATGATTCACCGCTTGAACTCCTCGCTCTGAATAATGTCTAGCTTCACTGGACTCTAACGTTCCTTGAGTTCCATAATCAATTTGTGAATTCGAATCAATTCTTTGAAAATCTGTTTCTTCAACAGCAGTTTTTGAAACTGTCTTAAAATTAGGATTATCTGATTCTTGTTGAGGGATGACCTCTGGAAGTTTTTTTGACCTTGAAAATGTAGATTGGAAAGAAGCAATGGCAGTGTTCTCTGCAGCACTTTCAGGGTAGTTCTGGGAATCTTGAAGTGATTGTCGAAGGGGTGTGGAACTATGACTAGACATGGTGGTACAGGGCAAGGTCTGAAGGTTGACGCTTGTCCCCCGTGATAGCATCATGGACAAATCATTAAACAAAATCTTTCCCCCAGTTTCGTCATCTCTAGGTTCAATATCTGGCTCCCCGCTGTCTAACTTGGCTTGTCGTTTCATCTGATTCAACATGGGGCAGAGTTGTTTGTGGGCAATGAAATGCTCGACCACGTTGAATTGGGTTCGACACGCCCCACAAATATGAATATCCATAAACTCCATCTTGATACACAAACTCAATAAAGGGCAAATTTCACAATTATCATTTAATGTTTAGAGTCTCATTATTTGTCTGTAAATTTCAAAATTTGTAAACATTTCTAATCCATCAGTGGACCACTAGTCTTATCCTATTTTTTTGATGTCATTTCATCTTTAATCTTTAGTCTTCATTCAGAGACTGAAAAATAAAATTGTGACAGATACAAACTTTGCAGCTCTTAAAATACACAGAAGCGGACCCTTAAGACTGTCAGTTATCCGTATTGACATAGTATTGGATAGTTGAATTACCAACTTCATCTCAAAACATTTTCAAAACACTGCACAAGCGATGTCATAGTAGTAGAGCATTGGTGGACATGGCAATAGCCTTTACAGATTCTTCAAAAATCATATTTAACTTTTGTTCAAACAATTTAATCTCTAAATGACTATGTAATGAAGAATCAAAAATGTGATTGGGGAAAGGCTGCGTCTGTTACTAACCCAGGATCTCAGCAGGAGGAGCGGTCAAAACTTTTTAAGGGGGGCTTTATTATGTGACTTAAAATTCGTTCAAGACATACATCATCTAACCATCTACCCCCTTCCTTAACTAAGGGCCACAGCAACATACACCCCCCCCCCCATCCTGAATTACAGACCACATCAATGTTATGAGATAGGTTTCAAGGGGAAAGAGCTTAAGAAACTTTTAAGGTGACTGAAATCTAAAACTACAAAAAATAAAAAAAACAAATAAAAAGGTCTTTTGAACTACGCTTCTGTTACTTAGAATTAGACAAGCAACCATTTTATCACCTCTCTCCAAATTCATCAAACCCACCTCCCCCCTCCCCTTTCACCGAAATTTCAACTGTCATTCTGTCAAAGTCCACGTGTGTTTATTTTGACAGTGGACTATATCAGGCCCTGTACCATGCACAAATTGTAAGTCAACAAAACCCGAGCACCTGTCTTTTACAATATTACCAGTCGAAATTAATAAACAACAAAACTCTATAACCGATGAAAACGATATTAACTCTAGTCATCAAGTAAAAATACTAAAATACCTCGACGACATTTACTGTAAATGAGGAAATTCAAAATGTTTCTATTGCAATAAAATGGAGAAACATGGAGGACGCCGTTAAAATTGTCACCAGGTGGCGACTCTAATCGTCAGTGAAATATTTCAGTGACGACGTTCTAAGGGGAACAACTCGTTTTATTTCAGGTGTTTCAGACCACACTTAATTTGTTATTAGACTTCACAATTACAACATGTGTAGTCCCTTTGGCAGATCTAAGAGTGGTATTAGTGGCTCTAATAGAGTAAGCATTCCTTGCCTTGATTATTTTATTATTGTTGTTTTCTCTTTATTCAGCAAAATTTAAATTCCAGAATAAATTTGAGTGATGCCTGAAACACTATAATCATCTTCAGTTAAGTATTGGGAATACGACCCTGGATAATACACAGTGTAAATAAGCAGGCTTTTGACAAGGGGGCTATCATGTAGGCCCTTGGGCTATCATGGATGCTGAACATTCAACAATGAACGCCCACCCAACTCCCCATGGATTCAGTCACTGTACCAATGCTGTATTTCAAGGGGCTGAACTTTACTAAAGTAAAAACAAATCACATCAACTGGATAGAAAAATATATTCTCCAGAAAACAATAATTCTACAAAAAAACAGGACAAAAAAAAGATCAAAAATAAAAGCCCCCAAAAAACAGAAAAATACCCCCAAAATATTATGCTAAAAAACAAAAAGAAAACTTCCTGTTTTATTTTTACATAAATTCTATAATTTCTGTTCAGCTGGGCTAGGGTTAGGGCTTCATATTTAAAACAAATGAACTTGACTCTTGAAAATATTTAAATTCAGTTGATTAGAGAGAAACAGGCCCAATAGGTAGAGAATAAAATATAAGTAAAAATGTCAGGAAATTATCTTTTTAAAAAAATCTCACAGGCAGAAAAATGAGTTGGAAATGGGATGAGAAATATAAATTGTTGGAAAAATAAAAACTTGGATTTAATTTCTGATTGATAAAATATGTTATCCCCTGTTTTATCTTAGAAAATATGGAATTTTTGTTTCTTCAAACATTTTATTTATTAATATATAAATCAAATCTATTACCACGTTAAATTCTATTTATTCAACAACCAATCAAATCAAAGAGTTTTATCAGCTTATTTTGTAAAAAAAAAAATTTGAATTCTATTTCAGTTCCTCATCCCATTTATCTCATTCGGAACACAAATATCTTTGGCTAAAAAAATCATGAAATAAATGAAATGCAGTTTGAATATAAAATAAGATTTAAATGAGGTGGTTTTAGCGTATTTGTTTGATACGGTCATTGACATTAATTAAAATAGATTAATTAATTAATTTAGCACTACACGTGTGACATCAGCAGAATCTATATTTTCCACCCAAAGCCGAAATTGTGACAAAGTTATAATTTTAACAATGTTAGTGAAATTAGAAAATTACCCTCACAAAAAAACACTCAGTTTCAACGCATCGGAAATAAATTCAGTCCCGTCATCTGATTGGTCAATAATTGAAATTGATTTTAACAGTAGTTGCATTAACCAATCAGATGACAGTATTACTGATTTTATGTTAATTTATTCAAGCAACTGGAATTTATAACAATTCCTACATTACAAGAGAACTAGTTAATTTAAAACTAAGTCTTAACTTTTTATTTATATGCATAGCTCGGGTAACCCATAGCACTAGGAAATGATGGGTTAACTGCCCTAGTAGCCGCTAACCCAGAGTAACCAATAGATGAATATGATGGATGGGCCTGTTGAACCTGTACACTAGGGTAATTGCTAGGATAACGGGGAGTGGTTGCATACATTTGAGTGGGGGCATTGGGCATGCCCATAGAACTAGCGCTAGGCACGCTCATTGGGTTTGGCATTGGCATGCCCATTGAACTGGGCATACTCATTGCAGAAGGGGCACTTGCCATTGACATACCCATAGAACTGGGGACATTCATTGGAGAGGGCATGCCCATGGTACTGGGGACATTCATTGACATTCCCATCTGTGGACTGTATAGCTGTGGATCTGGATTAGACAGGTAGGTAGGCTGGGAGTAATTTGTCGATTGCTGAAAGGTAAAAAGAAAAATTTTATTGATCTGATTTTGAAAGTGCAGAAAACAAAACACAATATATATTCAATACACCTTTCTTAACGTCTTATAATATCAAATACATGACATACAAGTGACGTACATATAACACGGCATAGTGATGTCCTCTACTGCACGTCACATTATTATTCATCAATAAATACATGTCAGTAATTGATTTTAGCTTTAGTCTTGGTCTAATATTATTCAATAGACTTGTTTTCAAATTGAAGAAACAAGTACATCAAAAGGCAGAAGAAAAAATATTCCAAGAAAAAAAACAAAAATTGACATACCGTCACTTGATAAGGTACAGCAGACGCCTGTGAAATTCCAACGGAGCCTCTATTTGGTATAACACCAGGTTGACCAATGGTCTGATAGCCTGCCGCATTAGAACTCATGGCCGACTGCAACCCAGGCCCATAGGCAGCAGACGATAGAGCAGGATATGACGTGACTGTTGAGTAAGGCACTGGCACACCGTACGTAGAGGCTTGGGGTCTGAACGCCGCAGACGGATGCTGACTGATTCCATTCATCCCAGCTCCAGGCTGGTGAGCGCCACGCTGTGGTAACCCAACATGATATCCTGGAGGAAATGCAGCACTGGCGCCATAATATCCTGATTTCTCTTGGGGAATAAAAGTAGGCGGGATTCCAGGCCCTACATGATAATTCATACCTGAAAATCGAAAAATCATAATATAGAAAATTCAGAAACATTATTAGAAATAGAACTCACAAAACACTATATCTTCAGACAAATGACAACTGATTCTCCACTGAAGTTTTAATCCCCAATAATGAAGATCTTATCTGAAGTTCAAAACATGTCTCTAAAAGAATAGATCCTAAATACTTACTTAAAATATAGAAATCAACAAATTTTCTGGTTACATTAGGCTTGGTAATCCGTCAAAATGCTGAAAAATTAAAACATAAGAAAAGCTTATTAAAGAGTTAACTGTAGTGCATCACCATGTGAAAATCAGTTTATAATATTTCTGAATATATTATGCTTTAACCCTGTACCAGTAACTTCTGTTGAATAGTAACTTGTTACCTTTCAACCACCCTAATCTCTACAATTAGTGAACACTGCTTTAACCCTTCTGTTGAATAGTAACTTGTTACCTTTCAACCACCCTTATCTCTACCGTTAGTGAACACTGCTTTAACCCTGTTCCAGTACCTTCTGAAAAGTAACTTGTTACCTTTCAACTACCCTAATCTCTACAATTACTGAACACTGCTTTAACCCTGTACCAGTACCTTCTGTTGAATAGTAACTTGTTACCTTTCAACCACCCTAATCTCTACAATTAGTGAACACTGCTTTAACCCTGTCCAGTACCTTCTGTTGAATAGTAACTTGTTACCTTTCAACCACCCTAATCTCTACAATTAGTGAACACTGCTTTAACCCTGTACCAGTACCTTCTGTTGAATAGTAACTTGTTACCTTTAAACCACCCTAATCTCTACAATTAGTGAACACTGCTTTAACCCTGTACCAGTACCTTCTGTTGAATAGTAACTTGTTACCTTTAAACCCTACCCTAATCTCTACAATTAGTGAACACTGCTTTAACCCTGTACCAGTACCTTCTGTTGAATAGTAACTTGTTACCTTTCAACCACCCTAATCTCTACAATAAGTGAACACTGCTTTAACCCTGTACCAGTACCTTCTGTTGAATAGTAACTTGTTACGTTTCAACCACCCTAAACCCTTAAAACTGCACATAATTCAGACTCATTAATTTGTCGAGATCCATACTGGAAAGTTTGTATTTCATCCACCAGAGACTTACTCCCAGATTAGTCTTAGTATAAACGCCACTCCGATTGAGATTTCATTCACCAGAGATTTACTCAGTTTTACTCCAAATTTTCGGACTTAATAAAAAATTTACGCCAGCGACAATATAAATTTGGCGTAAGTAACTTATGCCATGCCAGAGATATCCGGCGTAACATACATGTTTTCCAGTATGGGTCAAGATGAACATTTAAATATTGACTCGTGACCATGTCAAATGTGACTATGTCAGATATGCTACGTTCTCATCAGTTTAATTATTATCAACCCAATGGATTAGGTCTAGTGCTTTACAACCTGATATTAAATTTTGCACATAATCAACTTTAAACTAAGGTTATCAAGAAGCCTATTACAGTCACCATGGACAGAAAGCGGTATGATAAATTTACAAGAATACAAATGGTGAGGCTGAGGCCGAAAAGGTTTCAACTAGTCTACCATCCATCACTTTACTTAGAACAAAAGAAAAACGATAGCACTTTGAAATTGAAATGCAAACTGAAAACGTTTCACTGCCTCCCTTCAACGGCTACATGCTTTGTTCAAATAGAAAATTTCGGATAATTCAAATTTTCACGAACCTTTTAATTTTTCATTCAACACAAACAAGCGAAAAATAAGAAAAAAATAATTTTAGACAATAAAATGAAGCTTCCGGTATGTAGAGAAGAAAATCATTTACTTCAATTTCATTGGTTAAAATACAAGATGTCTTGTATAATCGAGATTTATAGATAGAGACTTGAACAACCTGACGCATGATATTTTTCAACCCGTGAAATCTGGCCTATAGATTTCAACATCCAGCCGCACTATAATTTGACGATCCCATAGCGATTAAGCCTGAACCTTGACCCACAAAATGCATCATCATTGAAATAGTTCAATTGGGCTTTTATTCGTACAGAATGTTAACCCGAATCACGTACGACTTCTTTCCTGTCAAACCAAACCTTGACCTGGGTAACATTTACTTAAAGCTTGCTAGACATGATGAAATACGCTCACAGCTTCGATTTCATTAATACCTAAAATAAAAAGGGGCCTATCACCAACCCCACCCACCGTCACCAGTAAAACCCTAACTAAAATGATACCGGTTTTATACACCCAAAGAAAAAAAAAGAAATAACTTTACAAGGATAACAATTTGTGGGCTGCGGTCCTGACTACCAACTGGTATTTTGACATTGACCTTCCTGGATTATCAATACCCAATTACAGCTGACTCGAAATCGGAACCTACAACCACCATTTATACGAGGTTACCAAGCAAATGACGTCAGGTAAAGAACCAACGCTCTTATTGACTGCTAATAGAGGACCTCAATTTTAAAAGCCCAACCCCCGTAGTGTTATTTGCTTCATTTTGAAATGAATTGAATTTCGGACCAAACATTTCCTAGGTAGGCAAGGGTAAGGGATATAACCACAGGCTAGTATAAGATATAATCTGAACTGTACTCGCCGGAGTTTTCCTGTAAGCGTATATAACTAGTATAAGTAGGCTAAGTGTTTTTAAATAGAACAGAATAGAACAGTATAATGACATCGCTCATGCCTACTTTTTTTTTATCTCGTCCCCGAATTTTATTAAAACTGTATTAAAGGTATACATTCGGGTAATTTCGGTCTATTTTCGAAATAATGGCGGTGCCAGTTTCCCGGAATTGGGTACAACTAGTTCATAGAGGGTGTGTTTGTGTGAACTTCTATATAGAAACCAGTTTCTCTGATATGTATAACCGACAACCGAACCTCTATATAGTGACCAGTGTATCTGATACGTATAACTGACAACTGAACTTCTATATAGTGACCAGTGTATCTGATACGTATAACCAACAACCGAACCTCTATATAGTGACCAGTTTCTCTGATACGTATAACCAACAACCGAACCTCTATATAGTGACCAGTTTCTCTGATACGTATAACTGACAACTGAACCTCTATATAGTGACCAGTTTCTCTGATATGTATAACTGACAACTGAACTCTATATAGTGACCAGTTTCTCTGATAGTATAACGACAACTGAACCTCTATATAGTGACCAGTTTCTTGATATCGTATAACCGACAACGAACCTCTATATAGTGACCAGTTTATCTGATATGTATAACTGACAACGAACCTCTATATAGTGACCAGTTTCTCTGATACGTATAACGACAACTGAACCTCTATATAGTGACCAGTTTCTCTGATACGTATAACTGACAACGAACCTCTATATAGTGACCAGTTTCTCTGATACGTATAACCAACAACCGAACCTCTATATAGTAACCAGTTTCTCTGATACGTATAACTGACAACTGAACCTCTATATAGTGACCAGTTTCTCTGATACGTATAACTGACAACTGAACCTCTATATAGTGACCAGTTTCTCTGATACGTATAACCGACAACCGAACCTCTATATAGTGACCAGTTTCTCTGATATGTATAACTGACAACTGAACCTCTATATAGTGACCAGTTTCTCTGATACGTATAACCGACAACTGAACCTCTATATAGTGACCAGTTTCTCTGATACGTATAACTGACAACTGAACCTCTATATAGTGACCAGTTTCTCTGATACGTATAACTGACAACTGAACCTCTATATAGTGACCAGTTTCTCTGATATGTATAACTGACAACTGAACCTCTATATAGTGACCAGTTTCTCTGATACGTATAACTGACAACTGAACCTCTATATAGTGACCAGTTTCTCTGATATGTATAACTGACAACTGAACCTCTATATAGTGACCAGTTTCTCTGATACGTATAACCGACAACCGAACCTCTATATAGTGACCAGTGTATCTGATACGTATAACCAACAACCGAACCTCTATATAGTGACCAGTTTCTCTGATACGTATGACAGACCACCTTAGTACATATTGACCCATATGTTTGACCTCAGTCTGACCCCTTTTGTGAAGCAGTAATGCATGGTTAACAAGCTAACGACGAAGATGATCAAAATATTTTAAGCCATTGACATTTGGCACATTAAAATACTTTGAATAAGTCATCATTACTCACAATCCCAGTCAACTAATGTGTATAGGCTACGAGAAGAAATGATGGGGGGGGGGAGGAACAGCTGGTAGAAAGGAGCTTTGTGAGTGAGTAATTATTGTCAAGTTAACCGCCATACCAGCTGAATACTCATCGATTATGAGCTGTTATTATAAGAATTTCATTTATTATCATTCATTACAAGCTGTTATCAGGAGAAGTCAATAAGTGATATACGCTCCAGGAATATACAATTAGATACGGAATGTATGAAGTTTATTGGCACGTCATTTGTATTATGACATCTTAACGACACGATTATTTCAGGCCTTTTTTATATTTCAAACAAAACATTGTTGTATTTTATTATACATATAAACGTATATACAATGTAGTGTAATACTGACATTTATCTTTATATATGCACTGTGTTACACGGTGTTAATTCAACACATAGGAACACTACTTTCAAAACACACTGTAACACCCATTCGTAGTTTCGTTTGTTCATAATGTAAGACAAAGTTTTGTAATTAGTTTCATTAATGGAGAAATACCGAGTAGGATCCCTTTAAAAATAGTTCACTTCAAGACTATAAATACCAGTTTTATCAAATCCTTTTTGTAGATCTGAGTTAAGTTTTAGGTGGAAACGAACTTAAATTTGTCATCTACTAACCGACTTGCAGTATTCTAGAGCAGTATAGTTATATATATCTATATCTACAAACCAACTAACAACCAACCAGAAACCCGGTGTCTCTGTATATATCTGTAGTTTTTCGACTTACACCATGTCCAGCCGAATTCTTCTCCAAGTTTTTAAGACCTGTAAGGAGTTTAAAGTAGCTAGACGATCAGTTTGTTACATAGAAATTTCAACATGTCAAGGTGGCGGTAAGTAAAGTTTAGATAATTCCATTATGTACCGTCTAAATGAGACGGGGTACTGTGTTTGCTGTGTTCAAAACCCAATGATGTCCTCGCCGAATCAAACCCTACCCCACGTGTTCATTGTCGTATTTAGTCGGTAATTCGGGGGCAAAAGGTCTTATTTTGAAGTGAAATTTAAACCCTTAAACTGTTCAAAATTCATTAGAGGACAACTGAAATCCGTTATTGGCTTCTAAAAGACCCCCCTTCTGGTCTCGACTATGACAGGGGTCTCGCATTTATGCCCAACCACTTAGGCAATTTTGAAATACGCCCCTGCATGTGTTTGCTTTTATACTTTTCACTCTGATGGTGATATTGCATCAAATGTATCAGTTTAACAGACCGGTGTTTTCTGTCTGGGGTTGTATTTAGAAATGTGTCGTGGTCGATATCTAGCTTCATTGTCTACTGTATCATATATTCCTTTTAATACACAACCTCCTCGCTAATAACAAAGTCAACACGACCTGTTGTCATACACACTGTATAATATGCATATCATATCAAATTTAATGTACGTTTAAGTAGATTCGTTCTTATACTACTGGGGTGGCTGTATAAATAGTCAGTTAGGCATATATCACAAGTATACGTTAGAATATTGACAATATTAACCGTAAATAAATGTCAAAATGACATGGAATTCAAATCTAATGTTTGGTGAAACATAGAATAGATCAAATTAGTGAAAGTAGAGCAAGGACGGATTCAAATTCAGCGAGTCTTTTTCAAGAAACGACTGTTACGGTATTTGGATCTTCCATGCCACATCAGCACCAGTTATCTGTAAAATGCAGATATCCCACCTCCTCCTATTCCTTGTACCCCCAACAATATAGAAAACGAGCCCTAGATTATACATCACTAGGCACTAGTTATCAAGACTGCTATCTGAACATGATAACGGAAAACGTTCCAAGGATGAAGTTGATAAAGAGGTCGTGCTGTATTCATTAGTGTATAGGTGACCAGCAGTTGATATTAAACTATATCAGATACACCTGGATATTTGATGAACCAGCAGTTGATATTAAACTATATCAGATACACCTGGATATTTGATGAACCAGCAGTTGATATTAAACTATATCAGATACACCTGGATATTTGATGAACCAGCAGTTGATATTAAACTATATCAGATACACCTGGATATTTGATGAACCAGCAGTTGATATTAAACTATATCAGATACACCTGGATATTTGATGAACCAGCAGTTGATATTAAACTATATCAGATACACCTGGATATTTGATGAACCAGCAGTTGATATTAAACTATATCAGATACACCTGGATATTTGATGAACCAGCAGTTGATATTAAACTATATCAGATACACCTGATATTTGATAACCAGCGTTGATATTAAAATATCAGATACACCTGGTATTTGATGACAGCAGTTGATATTAAACTAATCAGATAACCTGGATATTTGCTGAAAGCAGTTGTATTAAATTTTCGATAACCTAATTGCTGCCACTTGAAAATTAAGAGTTAAATTTCGGAATATACGGACTTTTGGAAAAAAACTATCATGAATGGTTGTTAAAATTCAGGTTTATAGAGTTTTTTTTCTGTGTACACATAAAAAACTAGACTAGATTGGCCATTATCGAAAAATACCAATTGACTTAAATAGTGCATGGGATAAAGGCTAGACAGTTAGAATGGTGTAAATTGAAGCTATAAGTGTTTCTGATACACATACAAAGACTAGACAATCATAATGGTGTAAATAGAAGCTATAAGTGTCTCCTGAAACAATACAAAGACTAGACAATCAGAATGATGTAAATAGAAGCTATAAGTGTCTCTGATACACATACAAAGACTAGACAATCAGAATGGTGTAAATAGAAGCTATAAGTGTATCTGATACACATACAAAGACTAGACAATCAGAATGGTGTAAATAGAAGCTATAAGTGTCTCCTGATACACATACAAAGACTAGACAATCAGAATGGTGTAAATAGAAGCTATAAGTGTCTCTGATACACATACAAAGACTAGACAATAGAATGGTGTAAATAGAAGCTATAAGTGTCCTGATACTATACAAAGACTAGATAATCAGAATGGTGTAAATAGAAGCTATAAGTGTCTCTGATACACATACAAAGACTAGACAATCAGAATGGTGTTAATAGAAGGCTATAAGTGTCTCTGATACACATACAAAGACTAGACAATCAGAATGGTGTAAATAGAAGCTATAAGTGTCTCTGATACACATACAAAGACTAGACAATCAGAATGGTGTAAACAGAAGCTATAAGTGTCTCTGATACACATACAAAGACTAGACAATCAGAATGGTGTAAATAGAAGCTATAAGTGTCCCTGATACTATACAAAGACTAGATAATCAGAATGGTGTAAATAGAAGCTATAAGTGTCTCTGATACACATACAAAGACTAGACAATCAGAATGGTGTAAATAGAAGCTATAAGTGTCTCTGATACACATACAAAGACTAGACAATCAGAATGGTGTAAATAGAAGCTATAAGTGTCTCTGATACACATACAAAGACTAGACAATAAGTATGGTGTAAATAGAAGCTATAAGTGTCCCTGATACACATACAAAGACTAGATAATAAGTATGGTGTAAATAGAAGCTATAAGTGTCTGTGATACATATACAAAGACTATTAAAGTTATATGTAATTGTTATAATTTGTATGTTTTGTAGCCGGAAGTAAGCGGTGGATGTCGACTGTAGAAATGGCGACTAGCACGAAACCCTCGTTGTATCAAGATATGATAAATAGAAAGATTATTCACCCAGCGCAGGTAATGTTAAATTGATGTCTTTACTTTCTATAGAATGGTATAGATATAGACTTACTAAACTCGAGCTACTCTTGGCATCTGCAAACAATTAACAACAAGAATTGCGTTTATTGGCCAATATAACTTCCGTAATTTCGTTTATTGGCCAATTACAAATCAAGTTTCTCTTCTTATTTTATTTATTGGCCAATCACAAATTAAGTTTCTGTCTACTTTCGGCGTATCAATGTCCGATTTTAATTTTGAGAGTTCCTATAAGAATATTATAATAATATCCTAATAGCTCCTGATCGGGTATAGACTGATCTGATTTTTGGTTGGTTCCCTTTCAGTTTAAAGCGGAACGAGATTCAAACATCAAGTCAGTCACGAAACAAAATGGTGGAAAACTGGTCGAGATAGAATGGAATTCGGGGGACAAACACAGGTTATAACCCCCCCCCCTAATTCCCCGATAATCAACTATGCATTATCAAAATGTTGAAATATTAAACCAGATTTTAAAACCAAAACAGTAAAACGACCCCAAAATCCAAACATATTTTTACAAAACATATATAGCAGCTCATGAATTTTCACACGAGAAAATATATCAATCATACTAAGTATTTCATAATAAAAATGATTTAGTTTAAATATTTAATTTTTTTTAGATATCACAGTATATGGCTCCGCCATAATTGTCATTGTCCCGATTGTAAACTGTCCGTCTCTGGACAACCGTTAATAGATATTGAAACTATACCATCTACAATTACTGTACAAGACGTAGACATCTCCGGTAGGTCATCAGTCTGTATTAACCCAATTAGGTGCAGAAGAGTGGGACGTAAAACTCCATTTCAACTCTGGTAGGTAATGATCATGGATCCATGAGACTCATTCCATCCATACCTCATAGTTATTATTTTGCCACAGAAATTTCGATTTCGTTTTGAAGAGTGATTTTGTAAAGGGACATCGTTAAGCTAAAAAAGTTGCCACTTCATCTATTTAGAAGACAAAGTTATGAAGATAATATGGAATGAAGGGGAGGTAATCCATGAAGGATATATACCTACAGACTACTTGAAACATTATAGATATTCTGGTAATGCCTTAGCTGAAAAGAGCAAAGCAGAAAATATCAAGTTTTCAACAGATGTGAGTAGTGAAATTTGAATTTGACTTTCCATTTCCACACCCTATGGTCCCTGTTGGTGAACGTGGTAGACGGTTGCGATTTTGCATTGATGCATTATTACCATTCTTGATAAATTTCATAGTTTGTGGTTTCGGTGTTCTATTGTTCTCATGAGTCTCAATAATTGCATTTGACCATCAAATTATGTTTAATGACATAGAATCAAACTAGATTTATCATCCGGATTCTGGCACTTGATTTTTATCGGGTTCTCAGCGGTCGACCAGATATTGGAAGATGATATAGGTGAGATTCATACTCATATTTACAAAATACACTGTTCGTCTACTATTTAAGATACAATTTTGCCTCATTAGTTCTGCTTACTCTGTTAAAAAGTGGTTAATTGACTTTTAACAACCCAATATTACAGCCAATATTCTAAATCAATCTGATACGAATATCATTCAAAATAAATTTCAATCATTTTAATTCTGCTCACTTTCTCTAATCATTCTGACATCTACCGTCCTGTTAATACAAAATTATTTCCTTATTTCTTCTTTTGTACTGATATATTTTTTTTCAGGATTTAATCCCCTTGTCTCATTTTCAGTTTGTTTTGTCGTTCCTCGGGGAGGGAAGTAAGAATAAGGGCAGAGGAAGCTGAGAGGTTAACATTTAGTTGTACCCACGTGCAATAAGATAAATCCAATATTAAGCAAAAGAAATTTGATTTAAAAAAAAGACTATGATAATGCATGATAACAATAAAAAAGAAGCAGATAATACAACTTAAACCTCGAAACTAATTAAATCGTAAAATTAATATAACATCTCTTTATCAATACTTTTAAATTCCAATTTTAAATTTACAAATAAAACGTTTTCTACTTCCTGACTTCTCGTTTCTGAGAAATGTTCAACATTTTGTAGACTGTGATACCGGAAATAGATTATAAAGATGTCATGGAAACCGATACCGGACTTTATCAGTAAGTTATTTCTTATATTTTTAGTCATAACCACAAGTTGAATTCAGGGAAACAAAATGACTGACTGCATAAGATAGTCAACTAATTTCTTTCTAGGACTAAACCATAAGGTGCAGAAAAGTAGGACGTAAAACTCCATTCATTTTATTTCATTTAACACGATAGAAATCTTGAAAATTGACACAGGAGAGTGAACCGCTAATCTTATACGCATCAATTTTGACAGTTGAAAAATCAGAATAATGCGGTGCGTATCTAGATATTGCCTGTACGAGGACTAGCGGTGTCACTCCTTGATAAGGCCCAAATGAAAACTGATGGCAAATGTTTGAATATTAACAGGTGGTTGAAGTTATTGGGAGAGAGGGGCCTTTGTTTGGTGAAAAATGTACCTACGGTTTCTGACCAAGTAAGGCAGGTGAGTCAAAAGCATGGAACAATAAATATTAATCATTGACTAGGGTTTATTTAGGACGTGGATCATTGAATAATCATGATAACATAAAATATATAACTTTTAATCTGTTTTTTTTTTTAAATCATTTGAATTCTTTTTTAAAGGTTACTGAAAGAGTTTGTCCTCTTCAACATACTATATACGGCGAGGTAGGTTACAATTAATTAGTTTATAACACAATATTACAATGTTGACTATATACGGCGAGGTAGGTTACAATTGATTAGTTTATAACACAATATTACAATGTTGACTATATACGGCGAGGTAGGTTACAATTAATTAGTTTATAACACAATATTACAATGTTGACTATATACGGCGAGGTAGGTTACAATTAATTAGTTTATAACACAATATTACAATGTTGACTATATACGGCGAGGTAGGTTACAATTAATTAGTTTATAACACAATATTACAATGTTGACTATATACGGCGAGGTAGGTTACAATTAATTAGTTTATAACACAATATTACAATGTTGACTATATACGGCGAGGTAGGTTACAATTAATTAGTTTATAACACAATATTACAATGTTGACTATATACGGCGAGGTAGGTTACAATTAATTAGTTTATAACACAATATTACAATGTTGTTTCATAGAAAACGGTTGCTAAGTTCTTTTATTAATTTAAAACTTCGACCGTTAAGAAGTAAGGGATACAATTCTTAAACCATAAGACGTTATTGTGGAATAAACTCAGTTCTGAGGCTCCATATTTGCCGTGTTTATTAACCTTATTAAAAATTTGTGTTTATTTTATAATATCGTCTTGTGCTTGTGATTCGCCTATTATTCAAAAGAACTATTTCCTATTTCTAGACTTTTGAAGTAAGGAGCATAGATAACCCTAGCAACGCCGCCTATCGGTCGATAGCTCTAGGGCTACACATGGATCAGATGACCTACGAATCGGCCCCAGGAATTCAGCTGTTGCATTGTTTAAAGTAAGTAGCGATTTTATACTTTAAATCCGTTTTTGAGGTGGCGGATTTAGTTGCACACAGCGTTTCAACAGTTTACGTTATCACCATCTGAGGTCCTTGCTATAATATTGGGCGTGGTTATTGAATGTAATCTCTACCCCACGTTTATTAATAAGTTATAATTCTATAGATTTGGTGAAGAGGTAGAAGGAGGGGAGAGTGTGTTTGCTGACATTCACCATATAGTAGACGTCTTCAGACGCGAACATCCCAAAGAATTTGAAATTTTGTGTCGAGTTCCGATTACATATGAAACTATGGGGTATTACGACTCCAGTGGAAGGTACAGTACTATTCTACTCCCAGTTTAAGTTTTATTTATAGCTATGTGGACTCTCTAAAAGGATGTTGATTTGTAGTCGAAGAGTATATTAAAGGGGCCCAGGCTTTATTTGTTTTGGACAATCATCCTACAGCCTCAAACACATGAAATCTTTTAGTTAGCTAATCAGAAATAGTCTACAGAGCTTACCTTTGAAATTTGAGCCTTCAAATCCATGTGTATCCATAATTATCCGTGTTTGAAAAATCATAACGTCGTAAGAAATTACGAACGCCTCGCCATATTGGAAAACGGTTCGTCTTGATAATCAAAGAGTTATCCTTCCCGTCGTGCAATAGCGGTCATCTATATAAATAGACTACAACGCATTTTCAATTGTTGACTTTGTCAACAGGACACACAATTTAAGATTTTAAGATTAATCAACATTATTAAAGACTGATAAGTGACCACCTTTATTATCTGACCAGCGATTGTAATAGTTTCATTGCTAAAAGTAAATAACTTAAAAAACCTTCATCATCTATTTCAGAGAAAAACCAGTCCACCTTCAAATTCACAAACCAATTATTCTCACCAACCAGTTTGGCCATGTAAGTTTCTTTTTCTCCCCAACAGAAGCTTCCTAAACCCCGAGAATTAGGGACTTGACTTCGATCATTCAGATTCTTTCACTATTTCATTGCCAGAACTGCCTGGAAAATCGACGTTTTTAACTATAAAATTTCATGTTCAAGCAATCAACTAGAATGGTGAACTTTTGTCACTATCTAATGCATACGCAAAAATTCTGGTGTGAAACTGCGCACAATACCCGCAAATATACGATTACGAGACCAATCAATAGAATACTACTACATATACTCTTTTCTTCTTGGTATTTCTTTCAATTTGTATTGGCAAACATTATAGTGAATGTTATGAACGCGTCAGATTGCTGACTCAGCTAAATTTAATGCCCTTCCTTGATCCTAACCTTGTTTTGAATCTTGTTTTCAATTTTATCTAGGTTATTTCAGTCGCCTTTCATGAAAATATAACTGGACCATTACAAGCTAAAGAGGTAGGTCACGTAGTTATTTTGTGCCGGCAACAACCAGTTATTATAAGGGTTTGAGGGTGTGGGTTAGGGTATATTAGGGTTACTTGGTATTATAAATATATAGACCACTATAGGCCTACAGCTGACTGCAACATACATATAGCTGAAATTTAGTTCTATCAGCTGGTAAAGTAAATATTAAGATGACTATACAGATAGCTGAAATTGAGTTCTATCAGCTGGTAAAGTAAATATTTAGATGGCTATACAGATAGCTGAAATTGAGCTCTATCAGCTGGTAAAGTAAATATTTAGATGACTATACAGATAGCTGAAATTGAGTCTATCAGCTGGTAAAGTAAATATTTAGATGACTATACAGATAGCTGAAATTGAGCTCTATCAGCTGGTAAAGTAAATATTTAGATGACTATACAGATAGCTCAAATTGAGCTGGTAAAGTAAATATTTAGATGACTATACAGATAGCTGAAATTGAGTTCTATCAGCTGGTAAAGTAAATATTTAGATGACTATACAGATAGCTGAAATTGAGCTCTATCAGCTGGTAAAGTAAATATTTAGATGACTATACAGATAGCTCAAATTGAGCTGGTAAAGTAAATATTTAGATGACTATACAGATAGCTGAAATTGAGCTCTATCAGCTGGTAAAGTAAATATTTAGATGACTATACAGATAGCTGAAATTGAGTTCTATCAGCTGGTAAAGTAAATATTAAGATGACTATACAGATAGCTGAAATTGAGTTCTATCAGCAAGTAACGAAAACATTTAGATGACTATACCAATATTATCTTGCACTCATTGTTATAAAAACTGCTAGGTTGTAATTTAACTTCGGTTGAACTTAGATCGGTTACCTGCACTGAAATATTGGCCATGAACTAATTATCTTAGAGAGTGCATCGTACATGTTGAAAAAAATAGGTGGCCTTCAACTTATAAAGCCATGATTACCTTGTCCTATTTCTTATCGAGAATTATTACATAAACAAGTTTGATAGAGATATAACAAGTTGAAACTGGCGAATACTGTCAACGTGATTAAGTTGTACATGTATATCGATATAAGCGTAATTATTAAAGCGGTCCACTATATCCGGGAGTTGATTTGGGACTAAAATATGTAAATGATTTTCAGAAGTACAAGAAAAATCCGAATATAGTATACTTCGTTCAAAAATACCCCTAACTAGGAATGTTACTTTCTATATATATATTTTCTTTTTAACTTTCGAACGTGAATAATTCTGGATACATTTAATTGAAAGGCTAAAATCTCCACGGTGAGTTGCCGACACTATTACTGATAAGCTTAGCTGAAATATGACTAATGTAACTTTGATCAAACAAATGGAGAATATGTCTCTTTAAAGTGACTATTATCTGATACAACAATAAAATATTGAATAATAAAATAACGTTTTTCAGGAGGATGTAGAACCGTTTTATGATGCGTATAGATTGTTAATAAAATCAGTTCATCATTGGCCTCATAAGGTATTTATACATTTTTAACATGTGTGTAACTTTCTTACTTTTAGGCGCAAGGATTCGAACACACGTTTCTGGGTGTGTTCTAGTACAGTTCTGTATAAGTAAGCTTCCGATCGAGGCTCGCAATCAACATGGAAGAAATTCTTAAATCGAACAATTGTCTAAGCGTTAGAATCTGTCATCAACAGAATTTGCTCGACGGTTGACGACAGGATAACGACAACTACAAGTTGTCCAAAGTAGTTGTCCGACTCAGTGATTAATCTCCCCGATACCGCTAGTTCCTATCGATGTATGAAATACCAGTTACTATTGGTTACATAGAAACACCTCTCTTGGAAACGGAAAAGTTCTCAATGACGTTAGTGACGATACTCCTATCGCTAGGAATTATTATCAGTCCTATTGGAAAGCAAGTTATCATTTCGTTTTACTTCTACTTTCAGTTTTACCATCGAATGAGACCAGGTGATATGATGAGCTTTCAGAACAGACGAGCTCTTCATGGTCGAAACAGTTTTATAAACCGAGGGGCGGGCGAGAGACATTTCCAGGTAAGGTTACTATAATTTCCAGTTAGGTTTCAATAACTTCCAGATAGGTTACAATAATTTCCAGATAAGGTTTCAATAATTTCCAGGCATAGGTTTCAATAATTTGCAGATAGGTTACAGTAATTTGCAGATAAGGTTTTCTTCAATTTTTCAATTTATTGTTCGAACGTATTTCTTATGCAATGCAATACACAACCCAATAGTCTAAAATACAAACTGGACTATCGTGATATCGTTCCATAAGTAGATCTACCCGTGTTGTTGATTTAGTAAACGATATAAATGTATGGGTTGTAAAGTGGTTCTCTAAATTGTTACCTTGTATCAGGGACAATGATAATATCGTTATGCACAATTCAATTTTCAATCAGACGTCTGTGCTACCCCCCTTCTCTCACTTCCTGGCCCCAAACCTTTTCTTTTATATTTCATTATATAACAACTGCTTAAACCAGAGGTTTTCTAAATTTTGTATTTAAAAGCATCAATTTGCACCATTCTAATAAGCAATTCCACTTCTTACGGTGATTATAATTTTATTGTCTGTAGGCTAATGTATGTTGGTTTGTTTATTATTGTCTGTAGGCTAATGTATGTTGGTTTGTTTATTATTGTCTGTAGGCTAATGTATGTTGGTTTGTTTATTATTGTCTGTAGGCTAATGTATGTTGGTTTGTTTATTATTGTCTGTAGGCTAATGTATGTTGGTTTGTTTATTATTGTCTGTAGGCTAACGTATGTTGGTTTGTTTATTATTGTCTGTAGGCTAATGTATGTTGGTTTGTTTTATTATTGTCTGTAGGCTAATGTATGTTGGTTTGTTTATTATTGTCTGTAGGCTAATGTATGTTGGTTTGTTTATTATTGTCTGTAGGCTAATGTATGTTGGTGATTAGTAATTATTATTGTCTGTAGGCTAATGTATGTTGGTTTGTTTATTATTGTCTGTAGGCTAATGTATGTTGGTTTGTTTATTATTGTCTGTAGGCTAATGTATATTGGTTTGTTTTTTCAGGGTGGGTATATGAATATTGACGAGTTTAGAAGTATGTTGATTTATCTTCACAATACTGTTGGTGATGGATCGAGATTGTGTAGAATGGGGTTGAATGATATGTGCTAAATACACCCATACACCCATTCTAATGCCCTATTAACAAGACGTGTATAAACTTGCAGTATTGGAGCCTGAGGCCAGTTTCACACCAAAAGATAAAATTGTAAATTAAGTTATTAATAATAAAGAAGGTTAGCTTGTGTTAAAAAGAATCATCTTAACTTATATATATGTTTTAGAATTTTGTAATATTTATTTCTTTGTTAACTAATATAGCTTAAATTCAAAAGTTCGTTTTAGTTATATTCGAGCACTTCACAGTGATTCTATAAAATGATACGGATGGTTGAAAATTATTTTTTTAGCATCACACCTTTCGATATATTACCCATTATTATATTGTATTTACATGTAGATCAAACAGATTGTTTATTAAAGCGATGTGAAGTCAAAACTTACAGTTTAATGATATACAAATAATGTTACGAAAAATCCCTTTACCATCTCTTTAACAGTAAAAATTTAGGGTAAAATATCTCTTTTTATTTTGTATGATTGATATTTACCAGATATATCAAGTTACGAGTTTAAGAAGAAATCGTTTTTGTTTTAAATGAAATGATTTAAATGGAGTTTTACGTCCTATGTTTTTGTTTTAAAGTTTGTGAATAATGTTATTATGTATCCAACGTAACGACACCCACCATCTTTTAAAATTATGTTAATTTTATGTTTTGTTTCATTTTATAGTCTGATTAAAATATAACCAAAAACACAATTTAAATTTAACATGAGAGAGAAACCCTTTCCTGTGGCAGCTGGCTTAGTGAGTTAGACGCTTGCTCGCTAACTTGAGGGTTGGTCGATTTGAAATTTCAACCCGGTTTTCTTTGTCCATCGCGAAGGCTGTAGGGGCCGATCTTGACAAACATCTAGTCGTGGAGGCCTCGTGTGCTACAACAGGCTGTCTACGTAAAAGATTGGAAATCTCAAAAGAAGTTAACTAATGCCGCTGTCCTGGCAAGATTTGCCTCATTGCTCTCCGTATGGCGTTGTCTTTTCCATTAGCTCATTCGGAGTAACACAATGTTGCTGTTCTTGCTAAAATCCCCCATTGTACACCGTATTAGCTGTCTTCATTGCTTCAGATGGTGACCAACATAATACAATACGGTTTCCCTCAAGAGGGTTCAAGTTAGATGATGTAAGTTACAGAATATAAACACTTTCTAACTGTGTAACAAAGTATTTGTTGTCCGACTTCCTAAATTAATAAAGGAGTTGTTTCCCCTGGGTCATTGTTTATTCCCATTTACAATACGCAATGCAAGGCAGATAAGAAGCAAGTTAAAAAGGAATGTCTTTATGAATTTTAATTCTACTGAATAAGAAATCCTTAAACACCTTAAAGTTGAGGTGTGATAGCCTCGTGTAAACTTTATTGAAGACTCTTTTGTATCCCCATTCCTCCACCAGTGCTTTTGCGTGTCGGCTTTCAATCCTTTTTCAACATCATATAATAATAATGATATATTTTTGACGTAATGGTTGTCCATAAAATAATCTTTAATTAAAAAGGTGGAAATAGTCGTGATGACGTCATTGCAGACGACATTCATGGGGTCTAAATTTTGAAGAAAAATTTCTTGATTTGTGTTGTGATTTGAGAACTTGGAACTAAACTAATGAACTTTGTTGGAATACGATTGAGAATTTGATAGAGAAATCGATTGATGCTGGGAATGAGCGAAGTCGACAAGTAAGTGATGGACGACGAAAGAACTCTGATGAAATAGGTCAATCCACGTGCATCACAAACACTGTTGAAAGTAGTGTGAATAATTCTGTGTGACCCGAAAACTAGAATTAATCCAATAAGTTAAGAATAGACAATATATCCAATCATTAGACACTGGACAGAGGAAACGTGGTTTGGTATTGGGAATGGAAGGACAACGTCGCATAATCTGTGAGTTATTTTTTTTTATATTTGCCGCCGAACCCCTCACCCCTCCCCACCCCTACTTATAGGTCTTTCACATAACATACGGTGGTGGTATTTATTTTTGTTTTGATGTATATTTATGGTTTTGTGTATTTATTATTCAAATCATATTAGCCTGTACATCTTTTCTTGTGGTCATGTACTTGATCTGTTCATTTAATACGCATGTACTTGTGTATTTTAACCAAATTGTACATCGAAATATTGTGTAAATTTGTCTATAAATTCGTATTCTGATCCCACTTAAATAAAGTTTTATTATTATTACGCCCTCATTCCACACTGGATTTGATACAGATATTTAATGTTTTGAGAAGAAGCCATGGTAACCCGAGGTCTAGCTTTTCCTATCCACCGTGTGGCAGTTATGAAGCAAAATTTATACATATGACATGGATTTTGATTCCGGAGTGCAGTCGTGTGTCTCGGAAGTTTCAGGGGTTATATTTTGCGATTAAAATTTTAGAAATCCTCTTTACAATATTTTAAGATAAAATTACAAACTTTTCAATTAATTACATCATTTCCTCTCCTCACCAAAAAATAAGAAAACCTACACTATCAATCAGTTCCGAGCACACCCCCCTCCCTCCTTTACTATAATAGTGTGGATTTTAGTGTTTAATTCTCTTCTCGTGCACGCGAAAACTGGACTGTGACGAACGAAATAAACATACACAAGTTTTTCAGGTCCCAGAAGATCCCAGAAGTGGAGCCTGTCCCTCAAACGTTCACGGTAGGTTGGGCCTTCTGGTCTGGTGTTAAGCTTCTGCTTTTCCTCCCTCAGCAATGTTTATTCAACGTGAATTCCTTTGTTACCCCTATCTGGGAGTTTTGATTCCTTCCATATTCATCTGTTCTGTTCATCTGTAATCCTTCCTTGGAAGAACAGTTTCGATTCTCCATGCTGAACAGCCTTTTATTTTCTTTAGTTTCAATTTTCGGTAGTTATACTCATCTACAATTCTTCATCGTTAAACATCTGAGTTTTAATTTATCGCACTATTCTTTGACAGTCCGTTCTGTATCATCTGATACAAATTTACTGTCTCTTCATTTAACAACTAAACATTTAAAACACATTTTTAAAAAAACTGATGTTGAAAGATAACACTGGAAATGTTTTGAAATCTAATACTAGTATACCAGTTATTACCCTTCAACGATTTTAAAAAGACTTTCAACAATTCCCTTTTTGGTGAAGATACTATGAAATTTTAAAAAAGATCTTCTAAATACTTTACCCCTAAAAAAATAATTAAAAAAAACTTTAAGACTGTACGATAAAATGAAATGAAATGAATGGAGTTTTACGTCCTACGACTGTACAATGAAATAATATTAGTCTTAATATACATATTTAAATTTAACGATCGTGTCGGGTCGGTTACAACGTATAATTAAACACTAAAACCCATTCATACACTCACCCCTTGTCCTCCTTCTCCATATTTTACACACACTCGAAATAATTACATCTCAATATATAAACCATATCACGTCATTAACCCTTACCCCACCCAATCCCCACCCTCCTCAATAGTCCGTCTGTCAATCAGTATTGTTATACTGGTTACGAGTGGGCGTATGTGTTGTAAAGGGGTGTCTATCTGGTCTCGGCGACCTTGAGCACCCCTCCCCTGTCAGTCAGTCGGTTGGTCGATAAACCAAATATATCTTATATTGATCTAAATAGGGATTTTGGAATTGAAACCCATTATTTATGTGTTGTAAAGAGGCACTCATGCAGTATCGTACTGACCTGAAGAACCCTCACATTGCTGTATGGGTATTATTATTATTTTTCTCTGAAAAATGTTGGATCTGTTGACCTGTGGATTTGTCAATTCCATATTAATAATGGGGGTATATGTGTTGTAAAGGGGTGCTCATCCAGTATCCAACTGACCCTAAGCATATTAGGGTTATATAAGCATAATATTAGATTATATTTATCTGAAAAGGGGTGTTAGATTTGTTGGTCGGATTAACTATTAGTTCTAACGTGGTAAAAAGGAACCGAACGTGGTAAAAAGGAACCGAACGTGGTAAAAAGGAACCGAACGTGGTAAAAAGGAACCGAACGTGGTAAAAAGGAACCGAACGTGGTAAAAAGGAACCGAACGTGGTAAAAAGGAACCGAACGTGGTAAAAAGGAACCGAATCCTTTATAATATATAATATTATCAATATTGATATGAATTATTTTTTAGTATCGTTATCGTTATATACAGTAGTATAATTTGTAGAAAGAGCTGGACGCTCTATTATATACCCGATAGTCCCCCTTGATTAGTCAAAATTAATCAAAATCTTAAACTTTAGACTGTTATTTGAAAAAATAAATTCTAGCCCACTTCCTGTCATTCCACTAGATTTTTTTGCAATTCCTTAAATTTAAAAAGTAAGCTAAACTTCTTCGATTTCAAAATCAGCCAAATACCCACCTTAATGGAACTTGAGAAAATGGTTAAATAAATCTCGAATTATCTCCCTTGATCGCCAATCAAAATAAAATAAAGCTTGACTTAAAACTTCTGTTAAATTTAAAATAATAAACAGACTCCTTACAAGTTTTAATTTAGACAAAACACCAGATATCGTAGGTATTTTAAATGAATGTTTATTAGAGGAAACAGATGCAACCTGCTTTGAAAATGACACTTAAATTTCAAACATATCGAGTCTAGATAAACCGACCCTGGTAAGGTGTTTTGTGTAGTTGATATCTTTAAGGACACTTAGAATTCTGTCAAATGAGGACCGTTATCAGTTACTAGTATATCTCTGGAATAAAACTAGTCGTTATTCATATTTCCCAATAAAGTTTTGTTGAAATATTTTGTTATAAGTCTTGAACGACATTTAGGGACTCATCATTAATGAAGTGTGTTTATTCCGTAACATCGTCTTGTGTTTCTGATTTGTAACCTTATTAAAGATGTCTGCTTATTTCATAACATCGTCTTGTGTTTCTGATTTGTAACCTTATTAAAGATGTCTGCTTATTTCATATCATTGTCTTGTGTTTCTGATTTGTAACCTTATTAAAGATGTCTGCTTATTTCATATCATTGTCTTGTGTTTCTGATTTGTAACCTTATTAAAGATGTCTGCTTATTTCATATCATTGTCTTGTGTTTCTGATTTGTAACCTTATTAAAGATGTCTGCTTATTTCATATCATTGTCTTGTGTTTCTGATTTGTAACCTTATTAAAGATGTCTGCTTATTTCATATCTTGTCTTGTGTTTCTGATTTGTAACCTTATTAAAGATGTCTGCTTATTTCATATCAGTTGTCTTGTGTTACTGATTTGTAACCTTATTAAAGATGTCTGCTTATTTTCATATCGTTGTCTTGTGTTTCTGATTTGTAACCTTATTAAAGATGTCTGCTTATTTCATATCGTTGTCTTGTGTTTCTGATTTGTAACCTTATTAAAGATGTCTGCTTATTTCATATCATTGTCTTGTGTTTCTGATTTGTAACCTTATTAAAGATGTCTGCTTATTTCATATCGTTGTCTTGTGTTTCTGATTTGTAACCTTATTAAAGATGTCTGCTTATTTCATATCATTGTCTTGTGTTTCTGATTTGTAACCTTATTAAAGATGTCTGCTTATTTCATATCATTGTCTTGTGTTTCTGATTTGTAACCTTATTAAAGATGTCTGCTTATTTCATATCATTGTCTTGTGTTTCTGATTTGTAACCTTATTAAAGATGTCTGCTTATTCATATCGTTGTCTTGTGTTTCTGATTTGTAACCTTATTAAAGATGTCTGCTTATTTCATATCATTGTCTTGTGTTTCTGATTTGTAACCTTATTAAAGATGTCTGCTTATTCCATATCATTGTCTTGTGTTTATGAAGATTCTGGAAATCTCATTTATATTTTAGTATTTTTCTTTACAATATTTTTCTTGGAATATCTGTACGAACAGAATTCCATAACATTTGGAAAATATTGCAAGAATTCGGGTAGAATGTATGGAATTCTAGATATGCAACAGTGATTGACGTTATACTGCACATTGCTTGCAACTTTCACTGTTTCTTAACAAAAATAGTCAAACGATGTTCATTTTGTCATGTAGTCATAACACCTAATAAAATAACCAATCTTATAAAAATTCAGTTTATTTCAACTATTTCGGTTTTTGTTTCTTCATAGCAGAATTAGTGTGACTTTTTTATAAAATAATTAAGTACTGCTTTTACATACACGTATCTCGGATTCTTAACTTTAGTCCAATTTTTTAAGAAATGTAGTTATCTAACACAGCTAAATTTAAAATCTATTTTAGAGACTGACCAATCAGATAACTGGAACACTAAAATCATCTTAAGTTAAGTTTTCAAGAATAAGGTCCCAGATAACT
Organism: Nipponacmea schrenckii; assembly: GCA_030562195.1. Classification (NCBI taxonomy): domain Eukaryota; kingdom Metazoa; phylum Mollusca; class Gastropoda; family Lottiidae; genus Nipponacmea; species Nipponacmea schrenckii. The sequence goes on along the minus strand of JAUJPP010000007.1, from coordinate 12,238,885 downwards.
GGAACACTAAAATCATCTTAAGTTAAGTTTTCAAGAATAAGGTCCCAGATGACTGGAACACTAAAATATCTAATTAACGTTTTCACAGAAAATGGCCCGATTTTTAATCCAAAACATGGTTTTGTGTAAATAATATGTCCTATAAGGACTGAAAGACTAATAATATCTTAAAAGTTTATTTTCAATCCTGCATAGTCCTGATGCACAAAAAAATCAAGTCTCGTATTTTCAATCCCACATGGTCTTGTGAAATAAAATATCTATAATGAAGTAAAAGAACAATTGACATAAAACCGTCTGAGGCTGTATAGTTCAATCCATGCAAAGTTTGGATGACAATTTAATATATCAATAAATGAATAAAAGAAGAATTTGCATTAAAACCGTCTGTACTCGCTGTTAGTTTTTAGTTTCCATCTCAGCATGGTCTGGATGACAATTAAAATATCAATAAATGAATAAAAGAAGAATTGCATTAAAACCGTCTGTACTCGCTGTTAGTTTTTAGTTTCCATCTCAGCATGGTCTGGGTGACAATTTAAAATATCAATAAATGAATAAAAGAAGAATTTGCATAAAGACCGTCTGTACTCGCTGTTAGTTTTTAGTTTCCATCTCAGCATGGTCTGGGTGACAATTTAATATATCAATAAATGAATAAAAGAATAATTTGCATAAAACCGTCTGTACTCGCTGTTAGTTTTTAGTTTCCATCTCAGCATGGTCTGGTGACAAATAAAATATCAATAAATGAATAAAAGAAGAATTTGCATAAAAACCGTCTGTACTCGCTGTTAGTTTTTAGTTTCCATCTCAGCATGGTTTGGATGACAATTTAATATATCAATAAATGAATAAAAGAAGAATTTGCATTAAAACCGTCTGTACTCGCTGTTAGTTTTTAGTTTCCATCTCAGCATGGTCTGGGTGACAATAATAATATATCAATAAATGAATAAAAGTATAATTGCATTAAAACCGTCTGTACTCGCTGTTAGTTTTTAGTTTCCATCTCAGCATGGTCTGGGTGACAATTTAAAATATCAATAAATGAATAAAAGAAGAATTTGCATAAAGACCGTCTGTACTCGCTGTTAGTTTTTAGTTTCCATCTCAGCATGGTCTGGGTGACAAAATAAAATATCAATAAATGAATAAAAGAAGAATTGCATAAAGACCGTCTGTACTCGCTGTTAGTTTTTAGTTTCCATCTCAGCATGGTCTGGGTGACAAAATAATAAAACTAGGCCTAAATAATATATATCTTGTAGAACGGGTTGAATCGCGTGTTTCATTCAATGGTACCCCTTTAACTGTACGACGTATAATCAGGTGTATATTATATTATTATATTCTGGTGGCATGTAGGTATTACAAGGTAAAACAACTTGTGACTAATGCAATTGATAATCGTATCTTTCAACGTGATTTTGTCATTATTGTTTCTCGGATTAGAATTAAATCATTCGTTTCAATAACTTGCGTATCCGATAGAACTTTTCTCATTTTAACTGGGATTTTGTCATTAGTGCTTCGCGGATTGTGTATGAAATAGTGATACCTTATTTTTGAAACACTTTGGAGGTAAAACAACTTCGTGACTATTCCGTTTTTGTTTCACGGAAGTTGAAATGGATTTATAATGTTAATTTGAATATCTTGTGACATCCGAAAGTCGTTTTTTTAATTTTCATTTCGCGGACTGTGTTTTAGAAGGCGATACTATTACAGAAGACAATAGTGAAACTGTGTAAGTGATTTTATATCTGATTGTTTGAAATTAGTAACTCAAATGTTATTTTTGTGAAATCGTTGATTTATTGATTGATTTATAGATTCTGTTGATTATTTTAATGATAACGTAATAAACAGTGCCGTTCTGAGGATACGAAGTTATTAAAGTTGACTTTCCTCTGTATTTAGATGTGTGACGATATTGATCGTCAAAGAAATACTATATCAATTTTTTGGGATATTATATATGTATTTGGGATTTGAATCGATGTCGCTCTGAGGAGACATAGTGACAAGATCTACCTTAGCAGTATATCGAAATCGATATTGAATATACATATCTAGATAATATTTGAATAATATACAAGCATTTGTAATTTTGAATCTATGCCGCTCTGAGGATATTAGTGACAAAGTATTTCTACCGTAGAAAATAAAATACTATTTAATAACGATGTGAATCTGCGAATTCAAAGGCTTATATTAATTAGGATGGTATACCATTTTGATTTAATAATGTCTTTATAAATCGGTGTGGATATTATTGATTATTTGATACAGACAATCGGGGTTGATTATTTCGATACCATCATTAAATAATTAGCATGTAATAAAACTGATTCATATACAGTTTATATATTTGATTGTGTAGGCTTTTGTGAATCATAATTAGATGAGAAATTAAGGAACGTATTTTGTGGGAATAAGTAATAAGTTATTTGAATAGAATCGCGTGTAACATGATTCATAAAATTAAAGAAGATATCATCTTTATAGCATATGGAACCGAATTTAAAATCTAAGTTTGTGAATTTATTAAAAATAGGAAAGTGACGCACAAAAGCATTGGCCGTGGCGATTGACATATCTTTTCACCTGAGATAAAATAAAACTGGTATTGAACCATCTTGAAATATAGACCTTGTGTAATACATTGTTAAGGTTTTCTATTTAAGGTTTACGATTAGTAAATGATCTCATACACCACCTTACATCTAATTCTTCAAGTACAACCTCTCCAGTAATAAAAATTAAAAGTTATTTTCAATTGACATAGTTTACAGTTTGTTTCTAAACGAAGATTGACAAAGTGTTGGGTCTAAGTTGAAAAAAACTGTCTCGACCAAACAGTCATGTAGTATTTTTAAACCTCATTTACTCAATAAACGTATTTGTTTTGGACAAGTTCATGTTGTTGTCTGTGGTTTTTGTTTTCTGATTTTTAAATATTTTTCTTCTTATTGGCCTGTTAGTGAATCACTGAATGAAACGATGAAGGGAAAGTCTTCTCTGACTTAGATATCAGATATTAACGATGAATCGGTTTAAAGGATTGGAAGAGATCGACCTCGTCTGAATCGATTTAAAAGGAATGATAATGTTTGAGGATTGTAAAGTGTACATTTTCTTATTGAATAATCTCTACCGTGGTGTTCTTTCTGAACTGACAACAAACGGTCTGTAATATATCTAACGTTAAGCTGAAAAATTATTTAAAAACAAACCACGAAGCGACAGAATTGTTAAATTGTGATGTACGGATATCTGATAAAATATCAAAACAACTGACGATTGGTAAAACTAAAAATCCGGAGGAGAGAAATTTCAAAACAAAACGACCAAAGTATTACTATTTATTTCAAGTTTTGTTGTCTTGTGAAGTAACCTTTTAGGATTGTGGTTTGAAAAAAAAAATGAATGTCCAAGTCATTTGAAAACAAACCACGAAGGCGACAGAATGTATGGCTTGTGAAGTGGGGATTTTTTATGGAGTTATTTATTCTGTTCGTATTAATAGGAGTTTAGAAAAAATAATTTTGAGAGGAAACGATCAGAGTAACATTATTATCAGAGAACAATTGTCTTCGTTTAGTATAAACACTATAATAGTATTATTCTATATTTATAGAAACTTTGTGTTACATTGTTGCACTTTTATATAATAATACTGTAAGTGTACTACAAAGTGTTTATTGCAGTAATTCGACTATTACACTTATATCATTGGATTATTACAATAGATTTTCTATAAAGTGCATTTAAAGTGTCAACTTGTGTTTCTAAAGATCGCAAAATTAAACATTACTAAATTTTGTTCGGTTTGATAAATTACAGAGGAAAGTGTTATACAGCTGTTTGTGCATTCTTTTTCAAATTCGCGGAGTTCTTGTGATAATACTATCCAATGATAGTGGCATTGCTTTATCTAATTTTATGTATTTCTCAAGGCAGAATGTTCCAGCCCTTGTTGTAGCTAGGATTACAATGCTAGATGATGTATCAACTGGTATTCTTAATTCTAATCTAATTCTGATTCTTAAAGCCAATATCTGATACCGGACGTTATTTAATGAATTTGTAAAATTTATTCGATCTATGATTATTTATTTTACTGAATAAGTTTGTGTTAATCGATTGTGTTTATATAAAATTGTGATATCTGAAGTAACTAAGTGAATCTGTGAGTTTGGAAATTTATTTATTGTGTTTGTGAGAGCCTATAATTATTTGTTCGTAAATTTCTTATATCCAAAATATTGTGACCCGAAATTTTCCAATGAAATTTCCGCGGATTAAGGATTATCCCGATGATGGATTTAAAGTGGGATTTGTTGGAGATTAACGGCAGCCATTTTGAGGGATGGGTAGCCGATTAGGAAACAAGTAAGTTTTTTTTAAAATTTATTTTATTATCGCATCCAAGTCACTATTCAAATTGGTAAATACAGCCAGCCAGTCACCACGGCAACCCAGTCACCATAACAACCTAGTCACCATTCACCCAGTCACCACAGCAACCGAGTTACCATTCACCCAGTCACCAAAGCAAACTAGTCACCATTCACCCAATCACCACAGCAACCTAGTAACTACAACAACCCAGTCACCATTCACAATGGTACACACACCATAGGGAAATACCTACAGTTACAAATTATACGACCACCAATATTTGAATTCATATATTCTAATGCCATGGTTTCATCAAGGACATGCAATCATAATATGTATGTACCCAGGTACCCCTCGTCCTCCATAGCACACGTAAATATCATGACATAAACTTAGTTTAAGAACATTAAAAGGGCTCCTATGATACCTCTTATAGTGTTTGCTGGTTTCCTTTGTTTTAATTTTGATATTTTAAGTATTTTATCTCTATGACCCATGGAGAACTTAAAAATTTATACTGCGACGTTTCGTCAATAATACAATACAATTCCATTCAATAGAAATTCGATATATGGACTACCACGATGTTTCGACAAAATGATATCATATGACACTTCCCATCAATAAAAGATAAAAATGCATAAGAATTACGTATTCTAGTATGGAGAGGTATTGTACAGGCGAACCCCATTTCTCCAATATGTTTCTTTTATTAATAATACTTTATTAACGAAAGGCCTATTTTGTACGTTGAAAAGAATTTGTTAAAAATCTTGTCGACAATAATCTGCTTTCCTCAACACTTCATCAAAACTTGAAGTTAAGATTTGACATGAATTGTGATTTATGTTGACTCGTTATATTGACGAGTGTGTTGTGTCAATACTCCAACACTTTTTATTGTAACAATATTGTCGTGCACATTGTCCGGAAGTTATTTGATGTGACAGATTGAAGTGGGGATTATGGGAGGACGATGATTTAAATTCGTTGGTTATTTCTGAGTTTTGCTATATTTGTAACTATAATTTTAATGAAGATACACGAAATAGAGTGTCTTATGTTCGATTTTACTTCTAATTATCCCCAAAGTAGAAAGAAGCTCTGGATATCATACATTGCCATTATCATCCATAGGCTTTAGGACACAATTGAAACAACTATATTTTACAAGGATAACAACTTAGGTTCACAAGTCAGTCGTGGCAGGGATCCTTTCTATAGCTGATCCTCTGTCATTCCTCTCGACATTAATCTTTCCCGATTATTCGTACCCATTTACAGCTTGGTAAACTGGAATTGTGAGTGAAGATGACTTATTCAAGATCATCGGACTATCACACTCTGGTCGAGATTAGAACTCACGTCCGACATTTTCAACGTATCCAAGCAAATGACGTCATGACGCTCTAATCGCCTATTACTGAAGCAAATAGTCTCACCTTCCTTTAGATTTGAAAGAAAACTTCAATCGACGCACCCCCCAAAGTGGAAGGAATTAATCATAATAATAAGATGGTACAAAAAATTTAAAGAACTAGAAATACACGTGTCGTCACACGCCATCTCGTGCCCCAGACGTCCTCTTATCTACTAACAACTGATATTGTTTAAAAACGCAAACACTTCAAACTTTTTACTGGCGACATGAAATTTGTTACAAAAAACTAGTACAAATAAAAAATATAGTGTTAATATTCATTTCATTTTCTGTATCTTGTAACAGTTCACAAATTTTCGCTAACCATTCAACAGATTTTAAAAATTCGAGGAAAGGGTTAAGAGATTAAGGACCGAATTTATAAAAAATAGCAATTTTTGTGCTGTGCTTTTCCTAGCTAAGCAAAAACTTTTCCTTAGACCAATTTACTTATATAAATTCGGCCTGATGTATTATTATTATTAACGATTTTCAATATGAAATAACACTACAACATGTACATCTTACATTGAGTAACACGTGTATCTACCTGTGTCTATGTTCTGATGGTATTCCCCGAGAGAGAGGGAACCTGCTGAGATATAACACAATGTAATACTTTGTTCACGGGAATAAGCATATTTCTACCAGCAGGTACTTGTATCGTAGTACAAACATTTCTACTAATAACAGAAAGTAATGTAGGTATCTCCTGCACTAAGACATTGCTGAGAAGAATTTGCTTTGCTGTTAGAAACTAATACAATATTGTACTTTGTAAGGTTTTTACTGCCAATATTATTGACAGTCTGAACTTACTTCTATCCGGCGATATCTGTATTAAAGTACACATTTACGTGGATGATGTAAGATTAGGTAGTATCAGAGAAAGTATACGGTAGTTTAAGAGAAAGTATAATGTAGTATAAGAGAAATTATAAGGTAGACATGAGAAAGTATAAGGTAGTTTTACAGAAAGTATAAGATAGTATAAGAGAAAGTATACGGTAGTATAAGATAAAGTATGAATTAATATAAGATAAAGTATAAATTAATATAAGATAAAGTATGAATTGATATAAGATAAAGTATAAATTAATATAAGATAAAGTATAAATTAATATAAGATAAAGTATAAATTAATATAAGATAAAGTATAAATTAATATAAGATAAAGTATAAGGTAGTATAAGAGAAAGTATAAGGTAGTATAAGAGAAAGTATAAGGTAGTATAAGAGAAAGTATAAGGTAGTATAAGAGAAAGTATAAGGTAGTATAAGAGACAATATAAGGTAGTATAAGATAAAGTATTAGGTAATATAAGAGAAAGTATTAGGTAGTATAAGAGACAGAATAAAATAATATAAGAGAAAGTATTAGGTAGTATAAGAGAAAGCAAAAGTTAATATAAGAGAAAGTATAAATTAAATATAAGAGAAAGTATAAGGTAGTATCAGAGACAATATAAGGTAGTATAAGAGACAATATAAGGTAGTATAAGAGACAATATAAGATAGTATAAGATAAAGTATTAGGTAGTATAAGATAAAGTATAAGGTAGTATAAGAGACAATATAAGGTAGTATAAGAGACAATATAAGGTAGTATAAGAGAAAGTATAAGGTAGTATAATGTAAGTATTAGATAATATAAGAGACAATATAAGGTAGTATAAGAGACAATATAAGGTAGTATAAGAGACAATATAAGGTAGTATAAGAGACAATATAAGGTAGTATAAGAGACAATATAAGGTAGTATAAGAGACAATATTAGGTAGTATAAGAGACAATATAAGGTAATATAAGAGACAATATAAGGTAGTATAAGAGACAATATAAGGTAGTATAAGATAAGTATTAGGTAATATAAGATAAAGTATTAGGTAGTATAAGATAAGTATTAGGTAGTATCAGAGACAATATTAGGTAGTATAAGAGACAATATAAGGTAGTATAAGAGACAATATAAGGTAGTATCAGAGACAATATAAGGTAGTATAAGAGACAATATTAGGTAGTATAAGAGACAATATTAAGTAATATAAGATAAGTATAAGGTAGTATAAGATAAAGTATTAGGTAGTATAAGAGACAATATAAGGTAGTATAAGATAAAGTATTAGGTAGTATAAGATAAAGTATTAGGTAATATAAGATAAAGTATAAGGTAGTATAAGATAAAGTATTAGGTAGTATAAGATAAAGTATAAGGTAGTATAAGAGACAATATAAGGTAGTATAAGATAAAGTATTAGGTAGTATAAGATAAAGTATTAGGTAGTATAAGAGACAATATAAGGTAGTATAAGATAAAGTATTAGGTAATATAAGATAAAGTATTAGGTAATATAAGAGACAATATAAGGTAGTATAAGATAAAGTATAAGGTAGTATAAGAGACAATATAAGGTAGTATAAGAGACAATATAAGGTAATATAAGATAAAGTATTAGGTAGTATAAGAGAAAGTATTAGGTAGTATAAGATAAAGTATTAGGTAGTATAAGAGACAATATAAGGTAGTATAAGAGACAATATAAGGTAGTATAAGATAAGTATTAGGTAGTATAAGAGACAATATAAGGTAGTATAAGATAAAGTATAAGGTAGTATCAGAGACAATATAAGGTAGTATCAGAGACAATATTAGGTAGTATAAGAGACAATATAAGGTAGTATAAGAGACAATATAAGGTAGTATTAGAGACAATATAAGGTAGTATAAGAGACAATATAAGGTAGTATAAGAGACAATATAAGGTAGTATAAGAGACAATATAAGGTAGTATAAGAGACAATATAAGGTAGTATAAGAGACAATATAAGGTAATATAAGATAAGTATTAGGTAATATAAGATAAAGTATTAGGTAGTATAAGAGACAATATAAGGTAGTATAAGATAAAGTATTAGGTAGTATAAGAGACAATATAAGGTAGTATCAGAGACAATATAAGGTAGTATAAGAGACAATATAAGGTAGTATAAGAGACAATATAAGGTAGTATTAGAGACAATATAAGGTAGTATAAGATAAAGTATAAGGTAGTATAAGAGACAATATAAGGTAGTATAAGAGACAATATAAGGTAATATAAGATAAGTATAAGGTAATATAAGATAAAGTATTAGGTAGTATAAGAGACAATATAAGGTAGCATAAGATAAGTATTAGGTAGTATAAGAGACAATATAAGGTAGTATAAGATAAAGTATTAGGTAGTATAAAAGAAAGTTTATTGTGAATATAAATATTAAGATGTTGGGTATATTCTATAACAATCCGTCTATAGTTTCTCAGTAAAGAAATACCAAACATTTTCCACTCTGTTTCTATTTATCGAGAATGCTGGGTATTCAGACACAGGGTGTTTAGTGAGGAGTGATCTTTCAATGTCTTGATAATAGATGTATGTTCATATCTTATCACATGCACGTGTTAAATAATGCACACACTGGATTCTGTTGTATTGAATGTTAAAGGGAAGGTGTGTGCATGTTTTGTAAAAAATAGTTCATGATTCCTGAATTACATAAGTTGGTTCCAGTTAAAATATAAAAGTTAATTTGTTTTTATAAAATTTCTAAAAATGGTCCGTTTCATTCTCCCCAATCGACGATTAGCTTTGATACTAATCCTGCATTATACCTGGTAGAGATATACGAATAAGTCTTTTAATATACCCTGCCGTAATGCATTCTACCACTTTAAGTAAATATATATCTATAACACAAAATCTACTCTTCTACAACTCGTCTCCACCCGTCTTCAGCATCAGTTGAAAGGCCAGAATCCTGTTTATTACTCATGTTTCTTCTAATTTACCTGAAACCCGCTATTGTTTGTTTTTACCCCTCCCTGTGTTTATTTTGATTCTGTTATTGTGTTTGTAAACAGACAGAAAAATTATAAAAAGATTCTGATAGAAATGAAATCGATTTATTGATATGTTTGTACACACTGTTGTACATTGTTCATTTCTCATGTTTGTACACATTACAGTGCATTTATACATGCTGCCATACGATGATCATTGTCATTTTTGAAAATGGCTGTACACAAAAACACATTCTTGTACACTGTTGTATATTGTTAAGTTCAGTACATTGTTGAACATTAATATACACTGATACACATTGTTGTACAATGCCATATTATCATCATCGTTTTTTGTATATAAATGAAGATTGCTGTACATTAAAATACATTCTTGTACACTGTTGTATACTGTTGTACATTACCATACATTGTTTATTGTCAGGTGTATACAAACTGTTGTACATTGTAAGTTATTGTGTTTGTACACACTCTTATATAATGATGTACACAGATACATTGTTGTACACTGTTGTACATTGCTCAGTGTTATGCTTTGTGCATTTCTACACTGTGATATGTTGCTTATTGTATGTTTACAAACTATTATACACTTATATACATAAGTAAATATATATATATGTACACTGTACAAACTGCTGTACAGTGTTTTACACCGTTATACTCCAAAGAAACAGTTTTTCTGGTAACATTTCAACCTACTTTGTGCATGAACGTAAATATATGCTGTTAATTTAATTACACTGTTGGACACTTTCATACATTAGTCACTGGCTTGTCTGTACACTTTTATAGATTGTTTTACTGTTAAACTCTCTTTTCTTTAACACGCAAATAAAAAATCCAACAAGACAGTTTTTCTCTTAACATTTCAAGCTACTTATTGGATGAAAGTAAATATATGCTGTTAATTTATTATGTAATTTCACAAAGAAATCTGGATATTACAAAACAAGAAAGATTCTACATGTCTTGATATTAAATTAAGAAGATTTCTTAACCTAGGTTTGTAGACCTATAACAGGTAATATTTATCAAGAGTCGTCTTGGTGCCAATATCTCGGGTGGTATCAGACAGACGGACTGGTCTTGATTTATTGCTGGGTATCATATAATAGACCGGCTTTTAACAGTTTTTAACAAAACATATTGTGCAAATAAAAACGGCTATTGCTATGCTAGGATATACGTCGCATCCGGAGCAAAGATGTAGTATGGTACAATACAGGTGGACGGTTCTGGATAAACTGATCTATCGATCTCGGTTGTCATGTCTGACGTCATACAAGACGCAAGCATACTTTGCCTTTATGGTTTTTAAAAACGCCGCCTCTATTAGAACAAGCTATCGTTATTTCAGATGTCTATTGTATCGTCTTTTAGTGAAAATATACCATTGTAAATACAATTTTTAACAGTTGACTATTTCAGAAATTAGATCCTACCAACTTTGACAGTAATTTGTAATTTTCTAATTGTTGAAATATTACGATATTTTAGTACATAATTTAGAATTGTTCTGTGGTTGCTCGGGTTTCAGCAGTCTTGTAAGAAATGTTATGAATGACATATTTTGTTAAGTAGGTGAATTCTCAGACGTCATGTATTATCGTCTGCAATCAGCGGTAATTAATTATCTCCCTTTATCAAGCGATCGTCTGCTCTAAAAACACGTCTGTTACAACTATCATACGTCATATTTTACCAGATCGGTGAGTGATGGGCCTTGTTCTTTCAAATTATTTGTCAAAACATGCAACAACCACTTTTTGTCTCTTTGGCAGCTTTTTGGGTTGGTGATTATCAACAATGAATTTGCGTTGTAGAGCCAAGAACTAAGAGTTAGGACCAGTGTTCTGACTGGTATGGTATATCGCTGTTACGTTGCAGTGACTGTATTAATATAAGATTGTGTTAAGTTCTGAACTTGGTAACAATTGAGTGATATACTTTCAAGAGCTAAGAGCTTTTAATAATTTTAATTGATTAAAATGATGTATCAACAACACCGAATTTACCGAATTTAACGATGTTCTTTTTACCAATTTTACCAAGAATAATTAATTCTCGCATAATCAATAAGCTGATCTATTGTTCAGTGACCTAGGGTAGTGCTTTCATTATGACCCCTCTTAATACACCCTGACACCAAGACGAATTTACGAGTGTCTAAAAGCCTAGTTATTTTTTGGGGCTCGAAGTTTTGCCAACAAATTGCTGTTGAGCTGGGAGAAGGGTAATCCCAGGTCTAGGCTTCTGGCTATTATATTTACTAACGTAGAGTCTATTGATAATACGGATTACCAGCAGAATCCATCGAAGCACTGGTGGTGGAATATGAATTCGTAATACCCGTGCCCTCGTATCCAAAAAAAAAAAAAATACTCAATTTAACAAAACCTTTAATTTATTAATTGATCTGGAGCCGGTTTCACGAAAACTTAACTCAGGATGATTTTAGTGTTCCAATGCTCAGATTGGTCAATCTCTAAAACTGAGAATCTATAAACCAATCAAATCTTGATTGTATCTTTGATAAAATTTTGTGAAACAGGTCCCTGTCCAGTGGTAGTAGGGTGGATGTATCTAAGGACAGTCAGGGACGTTTCTCAGGTGATTACACCGTCCTATGTTGACGTCAAAAGCCGTCAAAATAGGGCAAGGTCTGGATACAAGTTGACCATGAACACATTGTAAATATCTGAAACAGTCCATCGGGTCGGGTCTAAGACCATATCCATTACACGGCGCTGAAATAACAACATTGGAAAGTTAAAATTTCAGTGAGTCTAATCTACTGGCGGAAACGAGCACTTATTTCGACAACGTTGATATTTGAAACCGTGGATTGGTGCACTGTAAACAAACAATAATGCTATCCTACTGTAGTATACCTAGAATAACAAATACAGGATGGAAGAGATCCTAGACAATAACGTATATTTATAAATAAAAATGACTTACCACTCCCTGGATTACAGTTTGGTAATGTTTGAAGATGGACGCAGACAAATCCGCCGAAACCTGTCCCTGGTGCACAATTTCTAGGTATAATTTGACCCCTGATGGTACATTCTAGATAGCCAGTACAGTCGTTCGGATTTGGGAATCTCTGACCGGTGAAGCACGGAACTAAAAAAGACATAAAAACACGTAGAACTGTTCAGCCAGCATTTACAAACATTGTAATACCGGTACAATTTATGTATATCTAGACTATACTTATTATGTATAATGTGTATACTCGTTCTCCAGGTATCCACACAGATATCAACAGGTATAGATATACTATATTTATTGCCCTACAGTTATAAAATAGAAATAAAAAATAAATTTTATCATAAAAGAAATGGCACCATACCCTGACCGTAGACAACTACTACGTTGAGCAGCAACGCGACAATCAGCAACATGTTAACACTCTGTTTGATTCAAGTGAATCTCATTGAATCTAACCAATGTTGTATATAACAGTTGACTGTGGACTGAGTAACGCCATATCTATGCTATATATATAATGTTATAGTCCATAAAGGCATACGTAGGAATAATTTTATTCATTTTATAAATCTCTTTTCATGGAATCTCTTAATTTTTCTTACTTATAGTTTTCTCACAAATTCTCATAATAGGTGAGAACACCAGCAAGGCTTTATGGCTGGTATTTTATCGAAACAAATTTGAACTGAGATGTATTTTCTAATTTTTAAAATTTAAAAAAAAAAAAATTACTTGTTATTCATCCATTAATATTCAAATTAATTAATATTTTGAAATATGCCAGCGGATACATTTTATTGCTATAAAACTATTTCTAGATTAAATATAAATTAAAATTTCGGAAATATCGATGGCAAGTGGTTTGATAAATTCACCAATATGGAACGAGAGGTACCGTCAGCTAACGATACACGACCTCGCGATACGATTATCGTATATAGCATGTCAGTATTGCGATATACCGATATATGGTGACAGCACTATAATAGTTTGAAGCGTTCTATCATTCGTCATTGTAAAGTAATGTTCTTTACAAACTTTGGAGAACACAAGTGAGTGAGGTGTTCAAAGTTATATATTCGGCGCTTGATAAGATCTTTCCGGATAACGAAACCTGCTAAACGAACAGATTTAAACGCAACTATCTATATTAGCATACTAGTAATTATTATTATTATACATGTTGTTCTTACTTGAAAATTACACATATATAAGAACAGTTGTCCGGCTGTAAGGCTGGTCGGTGGATCGAGGTGAACCCCGTAGGGCCATCGGTACTGACATAAATCATCTTAGACCTCGAGTTGTTATCAATTAGATTAAAAGTTCGTTTCTTTTTAGTGATTTTCTTCCTTGATCGCGTTTTTATGAAGTTATTTTAATAAATCAATCAATAATGAAAAATTTCTTTCCTACAATAAAGTAGAGCAATATGGTTGACGGCTACCTCACGCGAAACGGCTGGCTAAAAGGGTCACTGTAGAATGGTGATTAGATTGGGATGTTATGGATGTTTTGGTTTCATTTATTGCTCTGAAAACGGCAGATAGTTCGGCTGGTTATTGAAATTATATATCTGTTGTCAAACAACCCCATTCGTCAAACTTCCACCGTGTCCAAACCACACCCCCATTCATCACACTTCCACCGTGTCCAAACCCCTCCCCCTTCGTCAAACTTCCAACGTGCCCAAACCACACCCCCATTCATCAAATTTCCATCGTGTCTAAACCACAACCCCATTCATCAAACTTCCACCGTGTCTAAACCACAACCCCATTCGCCAAACTTCCACCGTACCCAAACCACACCCCCATTCATCAAACTTCCACCGTGTCTAAACAACACCCCCATTCGTCACACTTCCACCGTGTCTAAACCACACCCCCATTTTTCAACTTCCACTGTGTCTAAACCACACCCCCATTCGTCAAACTTCCACCGTGTCTAAACTACAATCCCATTTTTCAAACTTCCATTGTAATCTATCATCTATCATCTGCGCTAGGCGTAGTTGACAAGGGAAGAATTATATATGAGCCCCTCTTTTGCTTTGTCCCCAAGACTCCCCCAAACTATTGTACCAAGTAAACGAATGGTAATAGTTTTATTTGATATAAAATCTTCACGTGTTACCTATCTCAGTTTTCAAGTGAGGCGAATTTTTAAAATTCTTTACAGATCAAAGTTTCAGAAGGTCATCTTCTAGTTTCATTGTTTAACATGTCACGGGCGATAACTCGTGTAATGGCACGAGTGGCCTCTTGGTTTATCTGGTTAATTAATTATGATAAATATTACCAGTTTCTAAAGAAATTAGAGACTAGATGTTCCAGACATTGGTGTTATTGATTTATATTATTTGGTTGATCGAGACTACGCGATAGTGGAAGTGTCGTAGAAGATACACAAATTGCTGTTTTGCTTTTATACTTTTCAAGTCGTTAGCGCAATGAAATAAAAACGTATTCGGTTAATCGAGACTACATATTAATATCATGTCGTAAATATCAAAAGGCCACGTTATTAGTCGGCTCTTCCGGTTTGAGCAACCGACGACCATGAGAATATTTCTTTTTTTTTGAAAGCCTGACTCCATACGTCAACCCCCTCCCCTCTCCTTCTACCCCTCCACCCTGCATCCATTTGATCTGTTTCCGCGGGTGTAGCATCAAAATCACAGTTTTTGAGAATAAGGACCCTGAGGTAATCGTCTAATACACTCAAGCGGAGGTTGATTTTTTACCGTTTTATTACGGTGCTCATAATATTACTGGACGAGACACGAGATAGTTAAACCGAGAATGCGTCCAGGACGTTAGTTTACCGTCTATGATGGAGGACAGTGTTATTTTTTATGTGTGTTTTTTATCAGAACATGGTAATGAGGTGATTAAAGTCGCTGAATCTGAGATAAAACACAATCCATGCATCTCTTATTTCCTCTATAAAACACGAATTTTACCGGCACGCGACTTCGTCTTATCTGACATTCTCTGACAAATTTCACGAGATTCTGTTCTTTCCGTGCCAAATTCCAGAAACCGACATTAGCCAAATGATTCTTAACTTTCCATTTAACTAGCATTTTATTTCTAAAATTGTTTTAAAACGAGACCAATTGATGCACAAGATACCCAAAATTTCTTCCAAGATTGTAATCAGATCTGCTAAAAATAACAGTTCACACAAATTCTCATTTCTTATATTTTCGGCATTAATGAAATTTTTTTTTATACAGAATGTATACTTCTTGTTATATTGATGATGTCATATCAATAACGTATTTGACCCCTGACCTGTTAGTTTAGAATGACGTCATATTACGTGTCACCATGCCACTACGTGTAACTAACGACACCATGACAGTATTTTTGCCATCTTGAATGACATGTCTTCTTTTAAAAAGTAAATTTACATTTTTAGTCATCATTTTTAACAAGTTACATTTTTGGTCTCTACAAAGCCTCATTTTCCCACAGTCGGAGAAACGATGTCGCTAAAAATATTCACTATTGATTAACGGTTTGACCATTCACTAAACCAAATAGCCCTACTGACGATCCAAACCGCAAACCGATACCCGAAATGCAAAACAACATGTCGGTTTCACTAATGACGAGTGTTTTTGTAAAAGACTTTCTAGGCCCTGTGTGCCATTGGATGTGCACGTTAAAGATCCCTAGATAGTTGGAAATCGCAAAAAGAGTAGGCTAATGCCGCTGTCCCGGTAAAATTTCACTTATTGCATCTTGCATGACGTTGCCTGTCTTCATTAGACCTTAAGGTGCAGAAGAGTAAGACGTAAAACCCCATTCATTTTATTTTTTCTGGTTTTAATATTGGCATAGCGAAGATGATTATTGAAATCACTTGTTACCTATATTTAAAACTGGACCAATGACATAATCAAAAAGATAGTTTACTTTGTTTCAGTCGATTTTAGCTCATTTCAGTTATTTACGTTTCGAATTTTTGTATTTTTACTATTATTGCGTTTGGGCTGCTTGTGATTATCGATACTCAGGGCCTACTGTCTCCATGATGAAGATTATTAAAAGGTAAAGTTTTGCTTGTTGCCTACCTCTCGACCATGGTTGTGGTTGATTGTTAAGGTCGAAATGTACTTTCGGATTGTTCTGCCAGTGATGCAGGTCGAAGGGACTGACATAGATCAATGTCTAGTCGTTCGGATGGGACAATAAACCGAGGCCCTCTGTGCTACAGGCTGTGCACGTTAAAGATCCCTCGTCAGTTGGAGATCGCAAAAAGAATAGGCCAATGCCGCTGCCATGGCATTGCTTGTCTTCATTAGCTCATTAGGTGCAGACGAGTAGGATGTAAAATTTCATTTCATTTCATTTTGTATTTAGGGCAAATTTTGTCCGTATACTTTGATCTTCCATTATCATTTTGAAATCCTTTTTATTTCTGTGATTTAGAAGACAATCCAATAAGGCTCATCTGTTTCTGGTACATTGAAGGCTGGAAAGAAACGATATTTGTAAATAGATTTATAATGCGATCTGGCCCACTTGAAACTACTTAAGGTTGGTTTTCTTCCTTTTGATTGCGCGTGGGAGCATTCTTTTTATATCTTAAAAAATAACAATCGAAACTCAAGTGATAAATTGTCCGAATACTTCTGTAGTAATGCCTTATTTAGTGTCAAAGAATTAATCGTTTTCGCTAAGAACAGGTTTGTAAACCTTAGAATGATTCGGACTATAACCAATCTAGGCGATATTTTAAACTAAAATCAACATAACGCCGTTAATAATACCCATTCTGGAACTTATAGCACCAATTTTAGAATTTGATTGAGTGAAATACTCCCGAATTACTTCCGTTTTAAACTGAGCACGTGACAGACGTCATACCCCCTAGTAACCATGATTTTCCGTGACGTTATTTTTTAGGTGATATTCCACCTTAATTTAATAAACTATTTAATAATGCATATTGTTTTAATTTCCATTCATTTTTGGATAATTAATCGGCTGAGTTTTGTTTGAAGCCGCCTTTTGGCTTACGTCAAGTCACCGTTTCTAGTGTTTACGGGAATGTGGAGTTAGGTAAAACGGAAATTAAAATAATGGTGGGTAGATAACTCGCAGTTATTAATATGGATTTTAAATATTTTGAAATATTGCTGAAATTTGTGTCAAACTTTGGTAAATATGACAGAATGAAAACGAAAGTAAAAGATGAAAGTTTGACCAGTGATTTGAATTTTCTTAGTGTGATTTCTGTAGAAAAGTTACGGATGTTTATCAAATACATGGGGTAAGTGGATTCTATAATTAATTTTAACCGTTTTTTTTAATTTTAGAGTTTTAGGTGTTAAATTTCAGAATCTATTATTTTTTCCTTGATATTTATTTTTTATTATTATTATTAGATAAAAAGTCTAACTTTCAATGACTTACATTAAAATATCCAAAAACCCAACAATTTTCCCCTACCCCGTCATTTCTCCAGGACACAAGGTTTAAAAAAAGGCAGTTAATATGAGATAAGGAGAGAATTTTGGTGTCATTTTGAAAGATATCAGCTGTTAACTGTTGGAGACAGACGAAAAAAACCGGCGCCATTTTATATCTCAAGGTCATAAGTTAGTGTTTGAAAGTAAAAGTTTTAAATTTCCCGACATGGTAGTTTATTATAACCTAATGTAATTATACAACATTTACCTAATTTAAAAATCCATTCAAATTGAAAATTACTAAAAATATATCTTAAAATAGTTAAATTCTAAAGAAATTTTCATTTTTATATATTATTTAACTTGAGATTAAAACGTTATAATTTGAATTTTTATAATTGATATTTAACGTTTTAATTTTATGTTATTCTAAACTTATATAATATAACGTTATTTAACTTGATAATATAACGTTATTTAACTTAATAATATAACGTTATTTAACTTAATAATATAACGTTATTTAACTTGATAATATAACGTTATTTAACTTGATAATATAACGTTATTTAACTTGATAATATAACGTTATTTAACTTGATAATATAACGTTATTTAACTTGATAATATAACGTTATTTAACTTGATAATATAACGTTATTTAACTTGATAATATAACGTTATTTAACTTGATAATATAACGTTATTAACTTGATAATTAACGTATATGTAACTTATATATAACGTTATTTAACTTGATAATATAAGTTATTTAACTTGATAGATTAAAGTTATTTAACTTAATTAACGTTATTAACTTATAATATAAGTTATTTAACTTGATAATTTAAAGTTATTTAACTTGATAATATAACGTTATTTAACTTGATAATATAACGTTATTTAACTTGATAATATAACGTTATTTAACTTGATAATATAACGTTATTTAACTTGATAATATAACGTTATTTAACTTGATAATATAACGTTATTTAACTTGATAATATAACGTTATTTAACTTGATAATATAACGTTATTTAACTTGATAATATAACGTTATTTAACTTGATAATATAACGTTATTTAACTTGATAATATAACGTTATTTAACTTGATAATTAACGTATTTAACTTGATAATATAACGTTATTTAACTTGATAATATAACGTTATTTAACTTGATAATATAACGCTATTTAACTTGATATATTTAAATGTTATGTTAACTTGATAATATAACGTTATTTAACTTGATAATATAAGGTTATTTAACTTGATAGTATTTTAAGTTATTTAACTTGATAATATAACGCTAATTAACTTGATAATTTAAAGTTATTTAACTTGGTAAATATAATGTTCTTTAACTTGATAATATGACGTATTTAACTTGATAATATATAACTATAATTTATTTTGATACAAATTTCTCAGTTATTGACAGTTTTGTAGAAATAGTTATTTGAGCACGATATTAGAGCACGATAATGAGTCAGTATTCTTCCCAATTCACAATGATATTCCAATTGTTTATCAAGGTAACCGCCCTACTTTAAAACTGTACACAAACTGTAAATTAATTATCCTTGGTTTGAATTGGCCTCTTGTCATAATGAAGTAGATTTATTTATAATGTCGTACTGGTTGGGATGTGGTTGAGAAGATTTATCAAAACGATGTTAATCTATCTCAGGAAGACCTTTTGAATAAAATAACTTGAATAAAACTGGGTCCATAAGAACTTTACCAAGGTATCGTCTGTGACTTGCCCGTCCAGTTGTTTGTATAACAATATTTTATTTATACGGTAAAGGGATCGGGGAACAGGTACGCGCGTAATTAACCCCTCTCCATAATATATAACAATATAGACCATTGTGCAAATTATAAATTAGAAAATTTCAAGCGTATTTACATGGTTGTTTTTAGCATCTATCTATATCCGTCCAGCTGTGATTCCAGCAAGGCGAATACCTGTATTTGGAATATTTAGTATTTGTATGTGGACTCTCTAGACTGAAGTAGAATATTTATGAACTCGAACATGTCTGTGAAGTGTTTTTGTATTTATCTGAACCCAGATCGTCCTATTTTGATGAGACTTGTAAATAAAGATAATTGTAACCGTCCTTATGAACCTGTTTTCAGTATTTATTATATCCACCTCGTCGAATATTAGTAAGATTAAATTTAAAAAGACATATTAATATGGATGTATGTGTTGTATTGGTATTGATAGAAAGTACTGACAATGGTACAAGTTTTAAAACAGTACTGACAATGGTACCAAGTTTTAAAACAGTACTGACAATGGTACCAAGTTTTAAAACAGGAATGACAATGGTACCAAGTTTTAAAACAGTACTGACAATGGTACCAAGTTTTAAAACAGGAATGACAATGGTACCAAGTTTTAAAACAGTAACTGACAATGGTACCAAGTTTTAAAACAGAATGAAATGGTACCAAGTTTTAAAACAGATGACAATGGTACCAAGTTTTAAAACAGTAATGACAATGGTACCAAGTTTTAAAACAGTAATGACAATGGTACCAAGTTTTAAAACAGTACTGACAATGGTACCAAGTTTTAAAACAGGAATGACAATGGTACCAAGTTTTAAAACAGGAATGACAATGGTACCAAGTTTTAAAACAGTAATGACAATGGTACCAAGTTTTAAAACAGTACTGACAATGGTACCAAGTTTTAAAACAGTAATGACAATGGTAGCAAGTTTTAAAACAGTAATGACAATGGTACCAAGTTTTAAAACAGTAATGACAATGGTACCAAGTTTTAAAACAGTAATGACAATGGTAGCAAGTTTTAAAACAGTAATGACAATGGTACCAAGTTTTAAAACAGTAATGACAATGGTACCAAGTTTTAAAACAGTAATGACAATGGTACCAAGTTTTAAAACAGTACTGACAATGGTACCAAGTTTTAAAACAGTACTGACAATGGTACCAAGTTTTAAAACAGTAATGACAATGGTACCAAGTTTTAAAACAGTAATGACAATGGTAGCAAGTTTTAAAACAGTAATGACAATGGTAGCAAGTTTTAAAACAGTAATGACAATGGTACCAAGTTTTAAAACAGTAATGACAATGGTACCAAGTTTTAAAACAGTAATGACAATGGTAGCAAGTTTTAAAACAGGAATGACAATGGTACCAAGTTTTAAAACAGAAATGACAATGGTAGCAAATTTTAAAACAGAAATGACAATGGTAGCAAATTTAAAAACAGAAATGACAATGGTAGCAAATTTTAAAACAGGAATGACAATGGTAGCAAGTTTTTGAAACAGTACTGACAATGGTACCAAGTTTTAAAACAGTACTGACAATGGTACCAAGTTTTAAAACAGTAATGACAATGGTACCTAGTTTTAAAACAGTAATGACAATGGTACCAAGTTTTAAAACAGTAATGACAATGGTACCAAGTTTTAAAACAGGAATGACAATGGTACCTAGTTTTAAAACAGGAATGACAATGGTACCAAGTTTTAAAACAGTAATGACAATGGTAGCAAGTTTTAAAACAGGAATGACAATGGTAGCAATTTTAAAACATTACTGACAATGGTACCAAGTTTTATAACAGTACTGACAATGGTACCAAGTTTAAAACAGAAATGACAATGGTAGCAAATTTTAAAACAGGAATGACAATGGTACCAAGTTTTAAAACAGGAATGACAATGGTACCAAGTTTTAAAACAGGAATGACAATGGTACCAAGTTTTAAAACAGTACTGACAATGGTACCAAGTTTTAAAACAGTAATGACAATGGTACCAAGTTTTAAAACAGTAATGACAATGGTACCAAGTTTTAAAACAGTAATGACAATGGTACCAAGTTTTAAAACAGGAATGACAATGGTACCTAGTTTTAAAACAGGAATGACAATGGTACCAAGTTTTAAAACAGTAATGACAATGGTACCAAGTTTTTGAAACAGTACTGACAATGGTACCAAGTTTTAAAACAGTAATGACAATGGTACCAAGTTTTAAAACAGGAATGACAATGGTACCTAGTTTTAAAACAGGAATGACAATGGTACCAAGTTTTTGAAACAGTACTGACAATGGTACCAAGTTTTAAAACAGGAATGACAGTGGTACCTATTTTTAAAACAGGAATGACAATGGTACCAAGTTTTTGAAACAGTACTGACAATGGTACCTAGTTTTAAAACAGTAATGACAATGGTACCAAGTTTTTAAAACAGTAATGACAATGGTACCAAGTTTTAAAACAGTAATGACAATGGTACCAAGTTTTAAAACAGGAATGACAATGGTACCAAGTTTTAAAACAGTAATGACAATGGTACCAAGTTTTAAAACAGTATTGACAATGGTACCAAGTTTTAAAACAATAAGACAATGGTACCAAGTTTTGAAACAGTACTGACAATGGTACCTAGTTTTAAAACAGTAATGACAATGGTACCAAGTTTTAAAACAGTAATGATGTCAGTAGCAGGTTTTAATATAAGGTAGATGAGATTAAATTGCCGCGAGTTATAATCAAAATATATTATGTTATAAATAGTAACAAGATTTCAATCAGGAGCTTAATATAGATTTTATTAGTCTAAATTGATTTTGCAGCTGCTACTTTCATTTTCACAGACTGTAGTGGGCGACTGTAGAATTTGCTCATTCAGCTTCTAAAACATTATTGCATTTGTCTGTAATGTTTCAAAGATTATTCATTATTTTACACGACCTGCTGCCTTTTCTGATATTTGTTTGACAAATTGACAAGACGGACATGATTTCACCCGCTTTCATTACAAAATTTCTCTTATTGCACACTTTATGTCTTCCTTAACCGAAAAGGCTCAGCAAAGTAGAACATTAAACTTCTATTTAGGCGAATTATTCTTAAGAAATTCTAAAAGTAAAATATCGAAGGATTCACGAATTACAGGGACGTCCCTGGCTAAAACACCTTCATAATAACCATAGTGAATATCTCTTTTAAAATGTCAAATTGAAGCCAATAAGTAATCGTCTGTAACGACCCTTTCTTTCCGCTTGTAAACATTTTTCTGAAAATAACTGAACAATAAATCAATCAGATCGATCTGCTCCCACTCCATCAATATTATCGATTAACCCCATCCTTCGTCTCTTTAATTAGAACCCATTGTCAATATTTCAATGCAACATCTCCCCTTTTAATCGCTGTCTATTCAATTGCGCATGTCGTCACCGGAAACACAAATATTGATGACGTATTTCGCAAAGTACACACCTTTTGATGTGAATATTTGAATAAGCTAAGACTGGAAGCTTGTTGCTATTTCTAGGTCTAGAATTGTCATCTTCCGGAAACCAATGTTTTGTTTTCAGCCATAAATAGCTTCCCTAGGTGAGCCGTGGAATGACCAGGAGCGGTGAATTTTATTTTAAAGCCATAAATAGCATCGTTTCATCAAAACTTTCCCCTGGTTTTTGGAATTCTGGTGCGTCGTCTGATATTATTATGCTGGTAAATTTACCAAAGTTCATATTATTTATAAAATAGATCACACAAAGTCTCTCTTTTATTGACTTTTATTGAAGGTGTCCAAATCCTTGCGTCTCGGACAGGGACACTACAAAAAAACTAAAGTGGACAGTTAGGCGGTTTAGACATATAGGCATGGCGAAAAATTTCACAATGGCCAAGCATGAAAAGCCTGTCGGCTGCATTCATACGCTTCCATTGTTTGATATTTCTAAATAAGGTCTACATTATATTGTTGATAGGGACGTGAAAACCTGGCAACACATCGGTCGCACAGAATTATGCCACAGGTCGAAGTGCTTCAGACGAAATATTAGAATAGCCGAGCGTGAACAGCCTGTCAGTTACATTATTCCGCTTAGCTCGACTTCCCTCGCCATCGTCTACATCATCAAATTTAATATACGAATTTAAACCAAATTTTGTTTAAAAACCATTGCCTGTACTGCCTTATTATAGATCAACGATGTACCCACTCAACCCGAAACCTCTTAATAGCCAAGTTAAATATCCTATTAAATAACGATCTAATTACAGGCTGATCGATGATCAATATTGATTTCATCTTCTACTGATTGACTTTTTCCATTTTTATCAATTTTGGAGAATATCCTAATATATGGTTTTACGCCATTTGAATTTCTACTTAACAATCAGCTTCGTGGATTTAAGATAAACTTATAATAACAAAATCCACAGCGATGGATTCAGTGAAGTAATGAAAGGGGATCTAATCTACCATGTACAAGAATATTACTCAGATTTTTATTCCTTTTGTAAGCTGTCACTAAATGTTTGGTATAGATATTAGGGAATTCATCCTGGAGTTCTTTATAAAAGCGTTTCACAATCACAGAGACATTTATGACTGTAGAATTGTAGGCTGTGACAAAGTATAATCTGATTGTCATTTGGTGACAGATCAATTAGATTTATTAAAAACACTCAATTAATTTAAGAGTTACGAGTTTCAGAAATTCAAACGAGATCAAACCACTAATAAACACCCGTTCCGCTTCTAGCGTGTTCAGTTCACATGCACCCTTTCTCATTCCCCCAGGCAGCTCCGTCTTCATTTAGCCTATTAGATGCAGAAGAGTAGGATGTAAAACTCCATTCATTTCATTTTTCTCAGAGAGCCCAAGGGGTGTACCAGGTCACAAACGCCTTTGCCCTTTCCCTCTAGGCGGTGTAAATGGTCACAAGCACTATTGCCACTACCCTCGGGGAGCTCTGTCGTATACCATGCTGTATACAAGAGGGCAATAATAAAGTGCACGAAAGCAAACTAGTCACAGTTACGGACCACCCTCTATCAAATATGTAATAATTTCTAAAACATTGCAGACGTCTAATGTTCAGAAATGAAATTACCGAGTTTTTTGTTACTTATTTAGATTATGGGATTCCTAAAATACGTTTAATAGCTAGATGCACATTTCGGGGAAATTGTAAATATTTGGGCGTGTAACAGATTACAAGTTATAGCAGTCGAGAAAAGATGAATTTAGTTGTAACAGTTGTCTTTTTGTGGTGATTAATGATTCTAAAACGACTGGAAGAAAATATAAAAACAGGCGGTGTTTCACCCTCCATGGTATATTTAACATAGTAATTATATTTGTATGAACAATGCTCTCCCAGGGGTCTGGTAAACATACACCGCCTGTTAACGTGGAGTCTGTATTTGATATACTACCTATCTTGGAATGAATTAACTGGAAATTTCGACCCCTTCCCTCCTCTTCCCCCTATAATTTCCTGGTCCCCACAGCAATGGGCCACCCTCTGAATCATTAGTTATAATGTCGGTCGTGGTTACCTACAAATAGATATTACAATCCGTAACTAGCCCAAAGTCTCAGAGAAAAGGGGGTAGGGAAGGGGCTGAAAATTGAATGGGTTTCAACTGTTTAACAAATCAATCATAACCGAGGTTTAAAAAAATGTCTTCAAGAAATATATGAGCCTACATATAATAGGACCTTTTTCGCCGTTGTTGCCCCTTGGTGTAATTAACGTTGGACGTAAAACTCTATTTCACACGAGTTCTATAAATGTGTTGTATTATATTTTTAAAACGAGAATATTTATTATAAAAACACCCAAGTTGGAGGGGAACTGAGAAAGACAGAAACATATGTTTACAATGTTATTCTCGAAATAAAACCAACCGCGAGTATTTTTCAATCTATTAAAAAAAAATTCTGTTTTGTAACAAAATAGTACAGTTGTAACATTTCTAACTAATCGACGGCAAAAAAAAAATCGGAAGAAAATTTATTCTGCGGTTAGGTTCACTGAATAGATTTTAAAAATAATATGGATCTCTCGGGAGGGGTGGGGTTGATTCTCTAATAAATATACAAGCCTAAGATAGGACGGATACTTTCATTGAGAAATCGAGTAAATGGTCTGAAACTAATGAGTATTTTTCGTTTTTGGGCTACTACCAATAGCTCTAGCCTACTGTCCGAATTCTCAACCACCTCGTCCAAAGTCTTTCATGAAACCACTATATTAAATACGTAGTAATATTTGGTAAACAATCTAAAAATGTATTTTTAGTAAGGGTCATATTTTGAACCTTAACTAAAATGTTTATTACAAAAAGTGTCTATACTTAAACCACTTTGTATTGAAATAACAGTGAAATCAAAAGAGACCAGAATACGGTCTGTTCCACGATTTTTAACAAGTTAAACCGATCAAGCCAGGGTCGTTAAATTATGCGTCTTAGAAGTCTTTAAATCCGGAAGTTGTTGAAAGCCTGGAGTAGGAACTGTTACAAAATGTCTCAAACTTGACTCGTTTGTGTCCAAACTTCTTAAGAAATCGACCCAACTTCAAAAACTGCGATTTACTAAATTTCTGACTTTTAAAATGTCCCAGCGATATCGAGAGTAAAACTGTGGGCATGTGAAAACGATATTAAGTTTAATAATTTATTAATGTGCTGGAGACCACCCCGAGAGATTGTCAAGTATTTCCTATAGACCAGACGATCACATTGACGTGCAGGTCTGTTGGAAACATGGTCCTTGGTTTGTAGGTGGGAGGTGGGAATTTGTGTCTGGGAGTCTAGGAGGAAGGAGGGGGGGGGGGTTCTGGGTTAACTTTTCGTTTACTTGTCCTTAAAGGATTATATTCAGATTCACTGCACAGATTCTGGATGTAAAAGTTGAGGTTAACGAGAATAAATAGGAAGGACTTTGGCTCAAGGTACAATGGGTCGTCTTGGGTGAGCTCTTCGTCATTAAACCGCGGTATTTTGTACTAATTGTCCAGGATTTCCTTATATTCTTTGTAATATCTATCGTATAGTCTAAACTAGGATTTAAACTGAATGATCAAGTAAAAAGAAATCAAGATTAAAACTAATTTTTGTGTGTAAAACGTTAAAGAAAGTTTTAAAACGAAAATAGATTTTCCTATTGACTTTATTACACACAAAACATGACTGATATTTCACTGTTAATCCGTTAATCTATATACACAGTGTATCTCTGGTTTTTAACTATTATTTATTAATCCAGTTCCTTACTGCCTTCTCGTGCTTTAAGAAAATATTTCTTAGTGAGGACATCTTCATAATGTCAAACTATTACAAACTTCATACTTATACCTTGACTACAATAACCACCTTTCTTGATCACATCTTTACAATGTCAAGCTATTACAAACTTCATACTTATACCTTGACTACAATAGCCACCTTTCTTGAATCACATCTTTACAATGTCAAAAATTACAAACTTCATACTTATACCTTGACTACAATAACCACCTTTCTTGAATCACATCTTTACAATGTCAAGCTATTACTAACTTCATACTTATACCTTGACTACAACAGCACCTTTCTTGCATCTCAATGCTTTGACACCTCGGAATCAAATTATTCAACATTCGTACTTCACGATCTGCCAACGTAGCCCTTCATTACTTATCGTTTACAACTTCCTGCAAAGTCGAACTATGACTCAAATTACCCTTCGCCTCCCCCTTTGCACTCCAATCTTCCCAAACTATGTCTAGCTCACTAAACTCGAACTTATACCGAATAACCCTCACCCCACGGCTTTCTGATCTATCATTCCCAATGTCTATAATACTCGGTTCAAATTACTCGTAGATTTACTTAAGAATGTCATATTCTGTACTATTTTACCTCAATTCATAGAACATGTTTTTAATTCTCCTCCTTCATAAAGCCTGGCCATAAATTTACATCTTTAAAGTTTAGATTACAACATACAACTTTCATAAAGCCTGGATAACACCACAATGATTGCGCCATACTTTCTCTTTCCTACATAACTCGATAATCACTGATCCACCATAGGATACAACAATCCATTACGATTTCTTTTTTTTTGTCTTAGGGGTGGTCCACTGTTGTAATATTGTCTGTTTATAGAAACACCAGACATCACCTAACTCTGGGTTATATTCTAGAGAGTGGTCCACTGTTGTAATATTGTCTGTTTATAGAAACACCAGACATCACCTAACTCTAGGGGGTTTTATTCTAGAGAGTGGTCCATGTTGTACTATTATCTGTTTATAGAAACACCAGACATCACCTAACTCTGGGTTATATTCTAGAGAGTGGTTCATTGTTGTACTATTGTCTGTTTATAGAAACACCAGACATCACCTAACTCTGGGTTATATTCTAGAGAGTGGTCTAATGTTGTACTATTGTCTGTTTATAGAAACACCAGACATCACCTAACTCTGGGTTATATTCTAGAGAGTGGTTCATTGTTGTACTATTGTCTGTTTATAGAAACACCAGACATCACCTAACTCTGGGTTATATTCTAGAGAGTGGTCCACTGTTGTACTATTGTCTGTTTATAGAAACACCAGACATCACAAACTCTGGGTTATATTCTAGAGGGTAGTCCACTGTTGTACTATTGTCTGTTTATAGAAACACCAGACATCACCTAACTCTGGGTTATATTCTAGAGAGTGGTCCACTGGAATACTACTGTCTGTTTATAGAAACACCAGACATCACATAACTCTGGGTTATATTCTAGAGAGTGGTTCACTATTGTACTATTATCTGTTTATAGAAACGCCAGATATCACATAACTCTGGGTTATATTCTAAAGAGTGGTTCATTGTTGTACTATTGTCTGTTTATAGAAACACCAGACATCACATAGCTCTGGGTTATATTCTAGAAAGTAGTCGAATGTTGTACCATTGTCTATTATTCAAATAACACTTTACCCTTGCATCATATACCGTAAGATAATTAGTTCTCGGTTTATATTAGACGACATCAAATATTTCTATATAATTAATGATGTAGATAACCCCCACCGACCTATTTCCGTGTTCTTGTTTTGAAAACACTGCAGGGCATCACCTCTGTAAATTCCTAGATTGAAACATGCTGAATATTTTAACTCTGTCAAGTACAGTGATATCTAACCTGTTAAAGTTATAAGGGACACCGTATGGTTCAATATTTTCAGTACCAGTACAGCGATTTCAAACTTGTAAAGAATGTAATAGGGTTGTTTAGGATATTTTTGTGTGTATCGGACGATTATATCACTGAACATGTAATGTATTTCAGTTCCTATAAAAGAATAGTGAGTTTTTATACCTGCCAAACATCAATCATAACAAAAATAAATAGATATTTTACCCGAAACCATTTAATTCTTTTTTTCATTTTACTGTTAAAAATATTGTATAGGGATTTTTCTTACTTTTTATGTGTATCAGGGACACTGATAACATCAATTTACACCATCTCATATTTTAGTAAGATGTGGGTCCTGAAATAGGTGACAAGTCGTTGGACAGGAGCGATGAGTCAAGTAATATGAATGATGATGCAGGTTGACCAGAGATCGTGATAATATAATACTAATATAACATAGAAATATAGAAACAACAAATCGAATACACAAGAAATACAGAAACAACAAATCGAATACACAAGAAATACAGAAACAACAAATCTAATACACAAGAAATACAGAAACAACAAATCTAATACACAAGAAATACAGAAACAACAAATCTAATACACAAGAAATACAGAAACAACAAATCTAATACACAAGAAATACAGAAACAACAAATCTAATACACAAGAAATACAGAAACATCAAATCTAATACACAAGAAATACAGAAACAACAAATCTAATACACAAGAAATACAGAAACAACAAATCTAATACACAAGAAATACAGAAACAACAAATCTAATACACAAGAAATACAGAAACAACAAATCTAATACACAAGAAATACAGAAACAACAAATCTAATACACAAGAAATACAGAAACAACAAATCTAATACACAAGAAATACAGAAACAACAAATCTAATACACAAGAAATACAGAAACAACAAATCTAATACACAAGAAATACATAAACAACAAATCTAATACACAAGAAATATAGAAACAACAAATCGAATACACAAGAAATATAGAAACAACAAATCTAATACACAAGTAATACAGAAACAACACTTCTAATACACAAGTAATACAGAAACAACAAATCGAATACACAAGAAATATAGAAACAACAAATCTAATACACAAGTAATACAGAAACAACAAATCGAATACACAAGAAATATAGAAACAACAAATCTAATACACAAGAAATATAGAAACAACAAATCGAATACACAAGAAATACAGAAACAACAAATCAAATACACAAGAAATACAGAAACAACAAATCTAATACACAAGAAATATACAAACAACAAATCTAATACACAAGAAATACAGAAACAACAAATCTAATACACAAGAAATATAGAAACAACAAATCTAATACACAAGAAATATAGAAACAACAAATCTAATACACAAGAAATACAGAAACAACAAATCTAATACACAAGAAATACAGAAACAACAAATCTAATACACAAGAAATACAGAAACAACAAATCTAATACACAAGAAATATAGAAACAACAAATCTAATACACAAGAAATATAGAAACAACAAATCGAATACACAAGAAATACAGAAACAACAAATCTAATTCACAAGAAATACAGAAACAACAAATCTAATACACAAGAAATATAGAAACAACAAATCTAATACACAAGAAATATAGAAACAACAAATCGAATACACAAGAAATATACTAAACAACAAATCGAATACACAAGAAATATAGAAACAACAAATCGAATACACAAGAAATACAGAAACAACAAATCTAATACACAAGAAATACAGAAACAACAAATCTAATACACAAGAAATACAGAAACAACAAATCTAATACACAAGAAATACAGAAATAACAAATCTAATACACAAGAAATACAGAAACAACAAATCTAATACACAAGAAATACAGAAACAACAAATCTAATACACAAGAAATACAGAAACAACAAATCTAATACACAAGAAATACAGAAACAACAAATCTAATACACAAGAAATATAGAAACAACAAATCTAATACACAAGAAATACAGAAACAACAAATCTAATACACAAGATATACAGAAACAACAAATCTAATACACAAGAAATATAGAAACAACAAATCTTATACACAAGAAATACAGAAACAACAAATCTAATACACAAGAAATATAGAAACAACAAATCTAATACACAAGAAATACAGAAACAACAAATCTAATACACAAGAAATACAGAAACAACAAATCTTATACACAAGAAAAACAGAAACAACAAATCTAATACACAAGAAATACAGAAACAACAAAGCTAATACACAAGAAATATAGAAACAACAAATCTAATACACAAGAAATATAGAAACAACAAATCTAATACACAAGAAATACAGAAACAACAAATCTAATACACAAGAAATACAGAAACAACAAATCGAATACACAAGAAATACAGAAATAACAAATCTAATACACAAGAAATACAGAAACAACAAATCTAATACACAAGAAATACAGAAACAACAAATCTAATACACAAGAAATATAGAAACAACAAATCTAATACACAAGAAATATAGAAACAACAAATCTAATACACAAGAAATATAGAAACAACAAATCTAATACACAAGAAATACAGAAACAACAAATCTAATACACAAGAAATATAGAAACAACAAATCGAATACACAATCTAACACTATTATTCTAGTATATATTATTTTATACACATTGTTTCATTGATGTATCGTACATATATCATTACACCGTCTAGGGTGGCTTACAAATATACAATAGTTAGTACATCGTCTTTACAACCTCAAGGGTGGCTTATTACTAGTTTAAGATTTCAACCATCTGCATTTCAAGATGACTCTACATTATCCATTGTCAATTAATAAACAATAATGAAACAGAATTTCGAATGAGCCAAATAAGAAAGAATTCAGAAGAATTTCGAACTCATTCATTTCATAGAACTGGAAACGTATTGTTACCTTGCTAACTTAGCTGTAGAAGGATTTACCTTTCTGTACTTAATTGGCCTATTAAATACGAGCAATGGGCGCAGTTGTTAATGAGGGGAATTTTGTCAAGAAAGCATATTGAAATGAAGTATTTCCAGAATAGTTATTTTACAGACAGAATGTTACCAGATGATTTGTCTGTAAAACTTGAACTGTTATACACGACTCTAGAGACAGATTGATACAACCTTTATTTTCTACTTTCTACAACATTGTATAACATTATATAACATTGTTCTACATTGTCTTATACTGTCTTATATTGTTCTACATTGTCTTATATTGTTCTACATTGTCTTATATTGTCTTATATTGTCTTAGATTGTATAACATTGTCTTATATTGTTCTATATTGTCTTAGATTGTCTTAGATTGTATAACATTGTCTTATATTGTTCTATATTGTCTTAGATTGTCTTAGATTGTATAACATTGTCTTATATTGTTCTATATTGTCTTAGATTGTCTTAGATTGTATAACATTGTCTTACATTGTTTATATTGTCTTATATAGTCTTATATTGTTCTACATTGTCTTATATTGTCTGACATTGTTTTATATTGTCTTATATTGTATAACATTGTCTATAACCGTCTTATATATGTAAGGGAGTTTGTTTCAAAGCCAAATACGATCTCTATAAATGCCACTAAAAGCGATATATAAGAGAAACAACTATGTGCGACTCTGCATTGTTAGGTACTTGATAAAACAATATATATATGTATCGATATCCTCCTTCCACCCACTATAATATACAAGAGACTAATTACTGCAGGAATTGACCAATGTTTAAGTGGTAAGTAGGAAGGGAAACCGGCAATCGATGTTATAATATATAATAAAACTTTGACTTGACTTCACTATTAGATAACTTTTATTCTTATTTCGGTGTCTATTCTTACACCATATCGGACTTATAATTTCACTTATTTCGTCTTTCGTTTTCTCTTTGATCATCCGTGTTGACATTTTACACAGTCAAGGTGGTTAAGAGGACGTAATACTCCATTTTAATTCATTGTTGTATTCCGTAACTCCAGTAATTCTACCCTGGCATTTTAACTTTCTGTTACACATTGTAATACAAACTGGAATACTGTGATAGTGTTTAAAGCAATATTTGGATGATAATCGCGCTGTTGGTATACGTTTTTTTTCTGTTTCATCTACGTGTAGACAAATAGGACGTAAAACTCCATTCAATTTTCTTCATTTATCTATTTCGTAGATTTTAAGATATTTGGATTACCTAGCTACAGATATCATTGTGTATAATTTTACAGATTCTACTGTTTATCACTTATATTATTTGTGTGTCGTTTAGGTTCCACTCTGTTAAAGTTTGAATAACTCTCAGTTTGAATAACTCTCAGTTTGAATAACTCTCAGTTTGAATAACTCTCTATCAACTGTAATATTAACTGTTCTTGTGAGAATTTAGAGATTTAGTAAAAAAGCGATAATCGGATATATTTTTATGAGTATGTTCTGAATATAGATTATATTTTGTGAGATTGTGGATATCAAAATATTTTTGAATGAATATTAGAAACCTAAGGTAAGACCACTTTATTTAGTAATTAAGTATTGTTAACATTTCGTTAACTACTTTTCGTTGTCTCCATGCTTGCGAGGACTGTTTTGTTAAAACTACATTTCTTGTGTTCACAAACAACCTTATTCTATCATAAACAACCCCGATCCAATCATAAACAACCCCGATCCTATCAGAAACAACCCCGATCCTATTCAGACCAAACAAAAAACCCCGGATCCTATCATAAACAACCCCGATCCTATCATAAACAACCCCGATCCTATCATAAACAACCCCGATCCTATCAGAAACAACCCCGATCCTATCAGAAACAACCCCGATCCTATCAGAAACAACCCCGATCCTATCAGAAACAACCCCGATCCTATCAGAAACAACCCCGATCCTATCATAAAAAACCCGATCCTATAATAAAAAACCCGATCCTATCATAAACAACCCCGATCCTTTTAACAACCCCGATCCTGTCACAAACAACTCTTATCCTGTCATAAACAACCCCGATCCTGTTGACAACTTCGATCCTATTAACAACCCAGATCCTGTCACAAACAACCCCGATCCTATTAACAACCCCGATCCTGTCATAAACAACCCCAATCCTATTAACAACCTCGATCCTATTAACAACACCGATCCTGTCACAATCCCGACCCTATCATAAACAACACCGATCCTGTCATAAACAACCCCGATCCTGTCACAACCCCAACCCTGTCATAAACAACCCCGATCCTGTCATAAACAACCCCAACCCTGTCATAACAACCCCGATCCTGTCATAAACAACCCCGATCCTAACGAAGATGATGTAATGACTGTAACATTAGGCTATATCCACACCCAACTCTCAAGTGTTTAAAACAAACCAACGGAAATATTTGGTAAATTTCAACAAGTGACTGTATCCGCTAATAGATCTTTACTAATAGATCTTTACTAATAGACCTTTACTAATAGATCTTTACTAATAGACCTTTACTAATAGATCTTTACTAATAGATCTTTACGAAGCAATAACCCTGGACCTTACAGTACAGAAACGACTTACTCTTCCATAATTGGTTGTACTTATGGGTACTGTCCAGGGTACTGTCTGTCGGGCAGTTAAAAACGGTTTTGAAAACATTGGTGGATTAGCAGGTCCTGGAGGTTACAGTGGCGATTTTCGGAGGTTTTGGAGGTTTATTTTGATTTCTTTACCCCAGACTAACCCTCTCCTTGATAATGTAGATGGAACAACATCCTTCTTCCCACCCTTTCTTCAGCCCCACCCTCTATTCCTTCTCCCTCCATCCACTGGGTGAATTGTCCTGTCGTTGTCGTAAAATAGAACAATGTTGAAGGAAAGCCAGAAACTAAGAATGTGCTGGGAACTAAAGAATGTGTTCAACGAGTCTCCTAGATCAAATTAATTACAACCGGAAGTAATCAAATATGTCAAAATAAAAATAAACATCAAGTATTTCAAGAGGATATTAAGTAGGAAAATAGTGCATGAAGTGTTTACTGATTTTTTTAAATACCCGACGTCAGAGTTCAGGCAGAGTGTGATTAATCCCCCCCCCCCTCAAACAATGCCAATAACCTGTTAACTGCTCAGTAACTACAATTTCTTAAAGAAATTTGGTTCTCTTCCATACAGTG
Organism: Nipponacmea schrenckii; assembly: GCA_030562195.1. Lineage (NCBI taxonomy): Eukaryota > Metazoa > Mollusca > Gastropoda > Lottiidae > Nipponacmea > Nipponacmea schrenckii. Next base: position 12,203,561 of record JAUJPP010000007.1, on the reverse strand, counting down.
ACGTTTCTACGGGTTATCAGAAACAAGACTGACCCGAGTTAAGTCCTAGTTTCGAATTTCCCCTCTCGCCTCTCTAAGTTGTTAAATGCTGTCACCCCTTGACAATTATTTACCCCCATTTTGGCCCCTCATAGGACTCATAGAAACTCCACCGCTTGCAAAGAGCCGAACAGACCTTTTTTTTACCCCGCAACACTTGACGAGAAGCTCCGTTGCTATCAGGGAATGTGGACGTTTATAATTAAAGTTTAAAGCACCTGATGTGCTTCTGCTTCTCAGTTGGTTGAGTTATATAATCCTAATAACCTGGATAAATTTGGAATTGATCGAATTAAACGACAGAATTCAGGAAATTTGGAGAAATCTGTACAATAAAAGTGTACCCACTGAACTGAATATTGATTTGTTGATGCCAAGTTGAAAATAACAAACAGTAAAATGACATTCTGAATTTAACCGTCTGATTGTTTATTTAACCAGTGATAACAGTCAGTCAGACACCTCGTTAATGCATTTAATTCACAATTATTCTGACAGTCACTTAAACAAGATCTGGTGTAGATTCGCTGTCGAACGTCACTGGGCATGGATTTCAAACCCTCTATTGACGTATATTAAAGATTGGTTCTTGTCACTCCGGTCGTTTACTCTTTATATCGAAATTGTAAAGGTTTAGAGTACATCCTGAAGTGAATTTGCCCCACTGCACACTGCATGGTGTGTGTCCTTTAAGTAGCCTAGTTCAATAAATAGTTGAACACACTTCACAAAATGTTCGACTTGACGATAGTTTTCATTGACAATAATCGGTAAACAAACATAAAGAATATTACAAATTTAACCCAAAATTTCTTCTTTCACATGACAGCACCACGCTACAGAAACTGTGTTAGGTACAACGAAAGTTTTCTGTGACTAGAATAAGTTAAACTAGCCGTGTGGCTTCATTTAAAATATCGGTAGACACACAGGTAAATATTATTGAAAATTAAAACCAAAACTTAAAATAAAAATAATTTGAAAATAAAAACCAGAAATTGCAATAAAAAATATGTAAGCGATCTGGAGGTTAAAGGGTTGGGTTAATGGAATAAATTTGTTAACCCCGTGTACGCCAGATGGTTGACGTTCACTGTTTTCAGTAATAAGTTTAGAATGTTGAAAATAAACTCGGCACTGAAAGGGTGTAGATGAAATGAAATAAAATATAATTATTTTAAACATCAATTTCTACTTTTCGATATCAAATATTATGATATTTTAACTTGATATTTATATTTATGTGTAATAAAAGATATATTCGATATTTTGAAACACTGTATTACTCAACGACAGATTTATTAGTTTCAGTGGCTGTTTAGCTCAAGTCAACCCTTTCGTATATTCCTTTGTAGACAGTCGATAATAGTGCTTCGAGTTGGAATATTAAAGCATTCCCGGTACGATTCAACATGAACAAACAATGTACTTGGAATTGAAAAAAAGAGCCGCGGTGGTTCAGTTAGATTGACGCTGTATGCAACTTGAATTAGAAAGCCGTGTTGGCTCAGTTAGTTTGACGCTTGCTCGCTAACCTGAGGGTGCTAATTATTTTGATTTTCCAACCTTTTGAGGTAAAAGTTGCGATTTTCACCTTTGTGAAGTTTTTAATTCATATTGAAAAATGTATTATGTCGGATGTGAGCCACCATTATACTAGAACTCAGTCTAAACCACAGATATCTAAGTTTGAGATAAAAGATATTATTATAGTATAAATCATTCCCCTGATCTATTCAATAGGAAATATTACTCTTTATTTGGTCAATGAGAGATACGTAATATATCAGTCAATGAACCACTTCCGGTTCGAGTTGTGTCACTTCCGGTATTCGACTGAACCGTGATATGCATGTTGTCAATATGACCATTTAACCACTATCCAAGTAGTAAGGATGTTTTATGTCGATAGTGAAATGATATTTAAAAACAGGGGTATTTAAGAGAACTCGCGGGTTCCTCCTGTCGTATTTGTTGGTATTAAATGTTGTAAACCATAAAGATGAAAATGTTTCAGTCGCAAAGTTACGAAGTACCATTTTAAAACGCAACACAACCAAATTTTTTACTATATTTCTATAATTATAATCTGAATTACCGTTGAAGATTTTAAAAGATAATTCGATTTATTTGTGTTGATATTTTAGTTACCAGAATTCATGAATAACAATTTTAAAACCAAATTGCTGTAATTCTTCAAACCTAGTTCTTACCATTGAATCTTTATGAATCAAGGGTCCAATATTTTAGAAAATGATTCGATATGTTTAAGTAGAAGTTGTGTTAAGTATAAATTTGTTTTCTCCAAGTGTATTAATGGTAACAATTGGATACGCTCGAGTAACAGATCTAGAGATATAGTGTGGTATCTGGTAAAACTATATTATAAATCAGACCTAAACCTCCCATTATTACACCCTCTAGGTTGATAATACTTCAGTTTAACAAATTATTACATAGTTAGATTGTTTTATGGTCGACAACACGTGTTCATAAATTATCAGATGTAATTCTCGAGGTAGGATTCTAGACGATACACCAGGTAGCGGTGGGGTTAAAACTTTAATACATGAGTTTTGAAATAGATCAAGGGGTCCTCACATTATAGCTATCATCAGTTTATCGCAGACTGTTGCGAATATGTATAGCGATCATTAGTTTCGACCGCAGCTCAAAATTCAGTTAGAATTAGCTCAGAATTACAGTATAGTCTGCGTAATCCGACATTCACTAGGACCGTAAAATAATGTCGGGTTAGTGAGAGTGTCGGATTACTTTTTAAGCAAGCGTATAAAACTTAAATAAGATTAAGATTTTAAGAATTTCCAGAAATAAAGTAAAATTGTTTAAGATTGAGTTGGTTTTGATGTTAGAGATAAGTATTAGTATGTTCCAGCCCTTTGTTGAGGTTGTAACATAACTATTTATATCTTCGGCAACTTTCGTCGAGATAAACTGCCCGAGTCACTGTCTCTAGAGAGATTATAGACTAAATAGAACTAATAGACGGACCTCTGTTAGATAATTAACACAGATCAGCTAAATATTATCGAGAGTCAGCACATTTCTCAAAGAAAAACCATTAGAAATAAAATGTAAGACTAATTAGTACAAGTCTCCAGGTCAGGTAGATTGAATCAGTTTAAGTGATTAGGTGTTTATTTATCAGGTAAATTTGACGTTTTTTTATAAATTTGATTTTGAGCCCGAGGGTCCAGACGAATTATTTAGACAGTTTTGATTGGTTTACTCCCACACCCTTGGCGTTGGCGTCTACACCTACGTCCGCCCACCCCTCCGTCTATGTTTGATATACAGTGATTTAACTCCGAAGGTTAATAAAAGCAGGGCAGAGCAGGGTGAGGCATCAGACAGGCTTTGGAATAAGCAGGGTAGGGTGGAGCAAAGTAGACAGAAGTTTACATAAGCATATAGCAGAGCAACTTTAAATCAATCATACGTCAAAAAGGGTTTCGTGTGTATTTTCCAATGATTTCTTTTGTCATGCTAATTGAACGACAGACCACCACCAGCTATGAGCTAATAAAATGCAGCCGAATTTCCATAGCAAGTCGTTCTGTTATGAAATACGCCTCTCCGCCTGTTAATGAAGACAATCTTTATAGTAATGCCACTACTCTACCACTCTTCGCGTCGCCATCCTGCCCAGATTGTAGTGTGAATAAACCCTGAAAGAATGAATGAACGAATCATTTTATTTGATTACAAGTCAAGAGTTTTTTCTTCAAAATAAAAATTATTAACTGATAATGTTTTGACTGTTTAAGTGGGTTGCGTCCCCTTAACTACCACCAACCTGCTTTCTTCAAGACCGTGTCTTACAGCCTGATGCATTTTACTACCCTCAGTTTCCTTCTCCAGTAGATTCTCTCATCCTTTTCGGGGAGGTGGTGGTGTTAATGTTCACAAATGAACAGGCATAGGGTGGACCAAATACTCCATAAGAAATATTTTATAGAATATTTTAAGTATTTTTTCTGAAGGTAGGTGTAATATTAACTCGCCCAATTCGAAAAGAGACTCGAGCGTGAAATTCCATTTCGTTTCGATAATATGCCTTCGTTCATTTTGAAATTTACGTTACGAGAATCTGGGATGACTGTACGAGATTTGACTGAATGACGAATAATTAACCAGCTGTCGACGATGTGATATTATTTAATAAAAACATGTTATAAATCATTGCTTTATTATATTACCAATCTGTTCACTGATTATTTCTATATTAAAGACAGGCGACCAACACTTCTATCTGAGGAGCTGATATTGGAAGGTGTCTAGTTGTTCTGATGGGACAATAAACCGAGCCCAGTGTGCTGCGGGCTGTTAATGATCCCTCGACAGTTGGAAATCACAAAGAGAGTAAGCTGATTTGTCCTTGCAAAATTTCCCTCATCGTACACTGCATGAAGGTTGCTCATCTTTATTAGCCCATTAGTTGCTGGAGAGTAGGACGTAAAACTCCATTCATTTCATCTTCATTTTCCAATGTGGATGTTAATGCGTGGTTAGGGTATACATCCTAAACAAACTTAGAATAATTTAAAATCATAAAATGCCACCAGGGACAATACAATATCCTGTATCCTGTGTCTAATATATCTAAACCAGGTCGTGTGACTTTAAACACAAACTCTGGTTGGTTTCCGGGGGGTAGATTAGAGATGTGTCAGGTGGTCCCCAGGCTCCTAGATTCTATCCGGGAGACCCCCCAATTACCCAGACATATCCCCTTCAGATCCCCTTGAACCCTTATCAGACGGAGGTTTAATCAGTCAGTAGGTCTCGGAGTCTTACTATTTTACTATATTATATTAACTTGTACAATCTTTAGTTATTGTCATACAAATTATTACAATGTTGCTAACAGGATTGGTGTGATTGGTGATTATTGACGTGATAATTGAGCTAATGATAATATTCTTATAACTTGAGTGAAGACAGAGTTTTTACTGTGAAGGATGCAAAGATGAAAGTTTTGATATGTAGGCTATTTCAGATTTGTAACTAATTCAAGTTGTGGTTGACGATTGGGATGATACAATTCTTACTGTGTGAATTCAAACCGATATTTTACCATGACGATACCAACTTTTATAATAATTAACAATTCTATTTATTCAATTACGTGAAAAAGTGGTTGATGCCAGTTTTATTGTATTTTTTAACTGATTGATGATTTGGATTATTTCTTACTATAAGCGAACTATACAATATCGACGAACTTGGCAAGTTGTTAAAAACTGAACTTTGCAAGTTGTTAAAAACTGAACTTTGCAAGTTGTTGAAAACTGAACTTTGTAAGTTGTTGAAAACTGAACTTTGTAAGTTGTTGATAACCTGGGATAATTCTTTCAGTGTATACCTGTGTTAATTTAATTCATCAGTTTTTTATTGGCCAATAGTTGTAATACCTTGAATAGTAAAGACATTACTTCCTACCCCTAAATGTCGCTCAATGATAATTTGTAATACCTTGTATATAAACTAACAGTTTTGTTCTAGTAACAAATAGTTGTTCATCTCACGGAACTAAGAGTTAACTTGTACGATGCTTGTCAATGGCTGTCTATATTGTATATTATATTATCAGGTATCAGGTTTCACGGAACTGAACTGATCATCGCCAATCAGGAAGTATTTAACATTGTAGATTTATCGCTGTTTGTTTTTGTGTCTGAAAAGGGCAGATAAAAGTAGTGATAAATAATGCTAGATTATAAAATCATTTCGATTTAAGAAACAGGAAGATTGTGGTATGACAGATAAACCAATCAGGAACTGATCTTTTCCTAGAAAATCTCAATTGTTAAGCCTTAAGCCCTGCTCACACTTACAGCTGCCTAAAATAATGCTTTCTGAAGTATTACTTTTTGTGAGACTTTCTGCTCCAATTGTTTGTTTCGACAAATCTTTACATTTCGATTATTGCTTGCAATGATTGGTGTATTTTGATTAATAAAACAGAATTTGGTTCACCTTTATTAACCAATCACATTACTCATATTTAATTCTACTGTTCGGTCACCTAGATTATATCGAAGTTAAGTTTTTGTGAAAAGGTCCACTGTTGTGAAGATTTAAAATTTCAGCAAGGTGAAAACTAGAAATAGCTTGTTATCAGCCCGACACTCATATCATTGCTGGGGGTGCCTCTTATTGATAGGGGGAGGGGACTAGAGAGATGCACCCTGCTGAGACTTGTTGATAATCTTGACTGGAGTATTCGACGTACGTGGATGTACCTCTCCCTGTGGCTCTGGTGACACCTTTACCAGACCATATCTACACTCATCTGAAAAAATATCGACGTCTTAACGGAAAACTGATAATTGTCAAGTCAAGGTTTTTAATTTTATTCTCCTAATTGATACCGGAAATTGTTGAAAGAATCCGTCAAAGATAATTGATATTTTTCCGTCCCAGTGGTTCATTATTGTTTTGTTTTCTTGAATTTTCGTTCTGACTTTTTCGACAAATTACACTACATCAATTTTCGTAATGGCTTGAGAATTGATGACCATGTCTCTGTAACGTAACGTTATAGTTTACGGTTTAGGTCATAGTTTTTGGTAATATTACCGGGTTTTTTTTTTGGGGGGGGGATTTTTTAAGGATGGTAAAAATAGTGTAGTTGATATATAAAGTTGTTGAGTATTGGTGTAGGGCTTGGTATGTTATATTGGGTTGTTATTATAATATAATTATTATTATTTATATACCGATATTGTGAAATAGAATAATATCAGAATCTCTTTACGGCCATCTGGGCTGTAGAACGGACCTGACCGTATCTGTGAAGGTGTAGGTGCCTGATTTAGGAGTTCGATTATAGATCATTTGCCTTGTGTGATTTATGTTTTTATAAGGATTAAGGACCTGTGTATCGATATCGATTGAGTCATTATAAATTATATATTTACTAAACTCCTTGTTCTACTGTCTGTCGACTCATTGTGGAATAAAACGGTGGGCAGATGATAAATATAAAGACAAGAAACCAGAAAAACTCAGTAGACACGTGAACTTAGTGAATCAATCCGGAACTTAAAAGACAAACTACTTTTAAAAATTCTTGTGAAAGTTTGTGAAGATAAAAATGAGTGTGAAAATGGAGAAAAGTAAATTGGAAGTGATATAAATTATGTTTTGGAGTAAAAATAAGATAGTTTCTGAACAACGAGCCCCAATCATCAGCCTGTCTACAACTTACAGGTAGGTTCTCTAATTCTTAACTTGATCACTAACTATAATATATTTATCATCCTATAGTTAAAATAAAGTTTTGATAATACAACTTTTTACTCAAAAATATATAATAAAAATAAATAAATACAAAGAATAAACAAATGAATGAATAAATGAATGAATGAATAAATAAATGAATGAATGAATGAATAAATGAATGAATAAATAAATACATACAAAGAATAAATGAATGAAAATGAATGAATGAATAAATGAATGAATGAATGAATAAATGAATGAATGAATGAATGAAATGAATGAATAAATGAATGAATGAATAAATGAATACATGAATGAATAAATGAATGAATGAATAAATGAATGAATGAATAAATGAATGAATGAATAAATATTGAAGATTTGAATAGATAAACGACGAAACATCGATACGCAAAATAAAATAAAATAAAATATATCAGGTGTAAACAAATTAGTAGGAATTCCTCAACATCCGTTCAAAAGTCTTTGATTCCATAAAATTTTCAAACTTAAATACTTATTTATAAAAATGATGACAATATTTGTAATAATAGTTAATGTCGACGCTAAGTTAAAATTAATAAAAAAAAAACACGATTAAAGATTGTAATAATAATTTACACCTTATTTCTAAAATATTTTCAACCTTCTAGTAATCATGGGTTATTTATATTCAGGTAAAAAATGTACCTTTATAAAAGAAACTGGGTTTGAATTTTCTGACGATTAGCCTAGTTATAACTGTTAAATATATTTTCAGTTTGACTCTGAATATTGTGTTGAAATCAATGTTAAGAAAGTTTGTATTGACGAGGTGACGACCCCAAATTTCCATAACCAAACCCCTAGAATTAAAGTGTAATTCATCAACAATACAGCTCCAGTGTGCAGGAGAAAATTGAGGGTAATTTAGACTTGAATAATGTATGTTAGTGAAATACAGGGTATAGAATTGTATAATAATCATACACGTATAATATTGTTACATTGTATTGTGCCTTTACATGTTCTATTAGTCGGAATATTACAGTCAATATGAACGAAATGTAACTCGAATACCAGCTCTAATGCTCGTAAAATATACTAATTCTTTCCCTACATCCTGAACTCATTCCACATTTTCTGTAGCAACGAAACGAAAAATTAAATATTGGAATAATAAATCTCTTAATATCAATGTATTATTTCAAGGCAGATAATTACGCATTAAGAAATGATTATTATCAACAATTCAGATTAATTTTCTGTTTAGATATAAGAGGTTCAAGGATAATTAATATAAAACTTATTTAAACGGTGAATATAGATATAAATCAATTTTTATTATAAATATAACGTCCCACTCTTCTGTTCCATCTGAACGACCAGACACTTTTTCCACGTCGGCTCCTCCGACCTGCATCACTAACAATATTATTTAAAGATACAATTCGTACTGTATGACTATAATTGAATTGAATTGAATGGAGTTTTACGTCCTACTCTTCTGTTCCATCTGAACGACTAGACGTTTTTTCCATGTCAGCTCCTCCGACCGGCATCACTGAGAAGGAGTTAATATTATTTAAAGATACAATTCGTACTGTGTGACTAGAAGTTGAGACTGGACAATCCAAGACTATGAGAACTTGGATATTTTAGCTTATAATTTCGTGACGAGATCAATTCTTTCCTGACAAACATAACATTTTTACTCGACTCATTACCATAATCTTTAAAACAAGGTTCAAAATGTCAAAATATAAAAATAATTTAAAATCACTTAACTACAATAGGTGTGGAGCTTCTTTCTCAACATGGCCCCTAATTTTATAATGGTGGTTTAATTCTTGAAAGAATATCAATGGAAATATTTGTGGTAAGACGGTTACATGGTTTGTAAAGAATATTTAATCAGATTTCACTGGCTCATTGACTTAAATTTCCTGTCCTCTCATTTTAAGTCTGGTTTTAAATTTTTAAATTTTACAATGAAATGACTTCAGTTGAACCCCCTTATTTATCTGAATATAGAAAATAGGACATAACAGTTGATAGGCTTCGTGTGTATTAACGGAAAAAGCGTCTAGTCGTTCGGATGGGACAATAAACCAAGGCCCCGTGTACTACAGTCTGTGTACGTTAAAGATTCCTCGACAATTGGAAATAGCAAAAAAAAAAAAAGAAATACGCTAATGCCTAACAATAGACGAGACAAACACTTCAAGAGAAACGTTAAAATAACTATCTAAAATTTAGATATTCCATTTTCTTTGGTAAAACAGGGCTATAGTATTGGTAAGGTAGTCACTGAAATTTAACAAGAGAAGAGCCAAAAACTTGAAAAACTTCAAGAAAATAGTTAAAATAACTTAAGTAAAAATCAAACGATTCAGTCAATTAAAGCTCGGAGTTAGATTTCACCGTATCCTTTAATTAAACCACAGTTTTATAATTTAGTATTGGGTAACTTCAATCTTTATACATAGTTTTTACCTGAATCGCTGGGAAATTTTTACTGAATTATTCCCTTCGTGATCTATTGACTAGAGCTCATCTCACACCGTCGACACCTGTTTCAGATACACAATCATCATCAGGATAACTTTCAAATATATAACGCAATGCCATCTAAAACATGTATGTAAAACCTGCCAATGTGTCAGGGTGGGTTAGATAGTGTAATCCCGACCCTAGTGAGTTAGGGTGAGGGGAAGGAGATAGTGAAATCCCACCAATAGTAAGTTTGGGCGAGGGGAGGTAGATAGTACAATCCCGACCCTAGTGAAGCCAGTGTGAGAAAAGGCAGATAGTGAAATCCCGACCCTAGTGAAGCCTGGGTGAGGGGAGGTAAGATTATGAAATCCCGTCCCCAGCTAGGGTTAGTAGATAGTGAAATACCTATCTTAGTGAAGCTAGGGTGAAGGAAGGTAGATAGTGAACTGAATGGGAACCACTTGACCGTCAATAAACACCAGTCGATATGGCGGTGTGAGTATTACAACAATATATATTATACTCTTGACGGCAGATCCATCAATATAATGACAATTGGCACAGCTCGACCTTCACAGTAAAACATTCGTTCTCATTCATAATGTCCCTTCCCTTCAAGACAAGGCTGGGGGTCGCACTGAAGCCTTAGACGCGAGCCTGGGTGTAGTGGCCGCGGGTGCCGATCTTGGTAGTAGCAACTACTCTCTGCTATTCAATGCGAGAATACAATTATAGAAAGCTTCATTAAAGTGGAAATATGGCAGTGTAATTTGCACATTGTACATAACTACCCCCCTTCTTGAAGATTTTTTCAGATAACTGTCATCTTCCATATTACAAGCCGAGTCATGTTTATGTACAGAGGCAGTACAATTTCCAAAATATTGCAGAAATGAAATGAAATGAATGAAGTTTAACGTCCTACTCTTGTGCACCTTCTCTTAACAGTTGGCAAAATGTTTTCCAATCCTTGTCGATTTTTTTTGAAAAACTACTATAAGACAATCATTTGTGCAAATTTCGTAAATTCTGAATCAAACAGAACATCATGATATCCGCCATCACGTGATAGAACAATATCAACACTTTAATTGGTTATTGAGTTTCGTACACGCACTGACCTCTGGTGGTGGACATGACCTAACTCTATCTTCCCGGATTAAACTTTTAAATCTTACAAAATACAAACAACATTTGACATGTAGGTGTCGGGTTCGGTATCAAAGTCCAATATTGTGTTGTCCACTGTTTTAATTTGAAGTAGGTCCGAGTATTCAGGAGTTGTTGTGTAACATCCTTGTTACGGTCCAGATCACATGTGTCATATGTCATCATCCCATTGGGTGTTAACTTGTCTTTAAAAAATACCCAATCATTACAGCGGGTCCACTTCGTCTCTTGTTATTTTGGAAATGGTTTCTCCGCTCAGTCAGTTTGTTAGATGTGATTCTTGTTATGGTCTGAAACTCCAGAACTAACCAACTCCAGTTCGTTTCCAGTACTAAGATGGGATGAAATTATTTCAAAGTTCCCAGCGAAATGCACATGCAAATCAAGTCTTGAATATTGTAGGGGTTCATTGTCCGTTATGTCCTGTATTTAACATTTCAAATTCACCCGTTAGTGCTTTAAAAACATCACTACAAGGGGCATTAAGTGATATTTTGACTATTTGCAATTTCTGGAAAATCCACACAACCTATAACCTATATTTTAAGTGTCAGTACAGACGAAAAGACAACATTAAAATCTCTGATAATCTACAAACAGGCTAATTACCTCAGTTCTATATTTCAATATAAAACCTATTTCTGTCCTCGGTACAAAGTCGAAATATTGGCCCTGATAATACACTTTCAAGATGGCTAATTATTCAGATTTAAATGATTTTAACTCGGGAGATATAGATATATATAGTTTTATCGTCTGCCATCTGGTCTGGGTGACATCTTCAAGGTCAAAAAATGTGGGTCGGGGATTTTTAATTTATCTTCAGTTGCCATGAAAATACACAGCTCTCATACAGGGTTTACTTGTTATAATTCCATTCAATAAATATTAGAATATTCTTCATTGGACACTGTATGGCCAACGTGAACTACAGAGTTGCTTTAGTTCATTTCGAAAATGTTAAGTCCAACTGATGTTTATCAAATTGTTCTGAAAGTTAACGTTTGTTTTTTACACTTTAAATGGCTTTGATTGTCTTTCATTTTGACCAAGAATAGTAGAATCTAAAATTTTATATTATTTCGTTTCCTTTCCTTAGAACTGAATAATTTCTTCCTCTGATTTCCTTGATCACATCTGGTATGGTTAGTTAAGTTACTGAAAGACTTGTATATCCGTTGGTTTGATTTCTTCATACCGTTATAAAACAACCAGCTTCCAATTAGTCCTATATTACGAAATTCTGAGCCCCGACGAAATCTTTATTTTAAACGTAGTCTTCGTTAAAATTAATTAATTTTTACAATGTTACCAGATTGTCTGTCCTTTCGAAATTTATCTCAGACTCTTTTCTTCTTTATTAGATTTCGCAATTCCATCAGGAAAGATTCGGATTTGACTTGAAATGTCGGTTCCGAAGTTTTCAATTCAGTTTTTGTTTTAGAGAAACAAAAAGAAAATTTTGCACAACCTCGACATTTCCGTGAAGTTGGGATCTGATCTGAATTGAAAGGAAACGATTGGAACTTGTAATTGGCTCTTTTGGGTATTAATTTGAGTATTCTGAAATTATGTAGTGTTATTGGCAAACTTTGTATGAAGTAAATTGGCTTTAATATATAGTATCGGGTAGTTTAGTTTAAAAGTCTTCCAAACTTGAGATATGTTTTTCAAATTTAAGTCTTGAAACCGTACCTTGTTTTATAAAGATATAAATGTAACAAGATTGTATTTACCCTCAACTTCTAAATGTCGTTCAAATCCAATTACAGATAAAAATGCCAATTTTGGTCTAGCTAGCCCCAACTTCCAGTGGTTATACGTCTCTATTCAGCCGTAACATGGGACTTGCAAACACATCTTTATGATTAATGTCGTTACAATTACCTTGGCATATCTCGATGTAGTCTATTATTCCAAATACAGATCTAAAACCAACTATGATTTGTTAAAATTGTACTTTATGATAGCCTTGACCTTTAAGTCGTCTGGCAGATCGTATCAAAGGGAAATAACTCAGATGTGTTAATCGTCGATCAGTCTTGGCACTCACATGAAATAATTTGTCTTTGTCAACTGTGAAACGTCGATTTCTGGCCTTCAATCTTCTCATGACCCGGAAATGATCACTAACAATGTTTGGTCGTCTGCTGGTTATCCGCCAAAAGATTGATCAGAGAATGTTAGCTCGTGAATCGATTAGAGGTCAAATAAATATTGGTCATCCGAGTACAGGTTGACAGTTAACACGTTATACTTTACAAATCGTTGTTGTTTTTCTGTACTTTTAGAGCAATCTAGGAGTTGCTGATGGTTTGAAATGTTAGGTTAGGGGGTGTAGAAACCTTTAGCCAAGGCAGCAAAAACATGAACAATTTCTTTTTCCCCCTTGCCCGACCTGAAGCCAAACTTGATGGTTCGGAGGGCCAAGATATTTTTCAGTGGGACTTATCATTGTTGCTGTAACATTTGTTGTTGGTATTGGTAGACAGACAGGGTCTCTGGAGGTTCAGAAAATACAACAGTGGTACATTGACATCTATAGATATATCTAAAACATTGAGAAACAATTCAGTACAACAGAATCATATCAATTACCATTATCAAGTATCCACTACATGTTGGCATGTCTGGTCAGAACAGCGGTAAACTCCAATCGTCTCCTAACTCTGACCAGTACTATACTTATATCTCTCTATCTGCCCAACACCACTCACCTCTCATGTCCAAATTAGTCTGACCGGTGGAACGTATATCAGTAACTGATCCGTGCCAAACATATTAATAGTTACTAATAGTGAACGGATCAGGTTACATTGCAGCCAAAGCCCTTCAATTCGGTTGTCCAAATTTCTAATTTCCAACTGCAAGTTGACGTCAAGTATCTGGCTATGAATGAACATTCCAACGACCCCCCGGGTTCAGGGTTAGATACAGGTATGTCACCTTGTGGTAAGGGTGGGGCAGGTGTGTCAGGTTGTGGGTGGAGCAGGGCACCTGTATAAGTTTATGTTGGGGCAGGGGTGATGTTATGAAAGTATGGTAAAAGTGTCGAGGTGTTGCGTTATGTTATTTTTTATCTGATATTCTACTATTGATATATACCGACTCGTTATCTCTCCCCTAACACCTGGCCACCTTGATATTACAGGTAACATAATTATAACACTGTAAAACTTTATCATACTCAAGTTAATATATAATGGCTCGGTGTTCAAACTGGATTCTTCTCGACATCTAAGTCTGTCAGCGTTTTAATTCCATACCTGGCTTTTCATTACAGGTAACATATAACATTGTTTTATTCGGTGATCAATTCCATACCTAGTTTGTTAGGTAACATATAACAATGACGTCACTAGCTTGATGTTCTTTCCAAAAATTGATGTGCATTCTGCGCTTGATTTGTCAATTTTACACCGAATCATAACAGGTTTCCTTCAACACAAAAAAGGATTTAAGTTGCTCCAAGTCAACTTTCTCATTTCACCCCTAGTTGGGTATATATAGGCCTATATATAGATATCATATGTACAATGGCTAACTAGTCTGTAATATCAGCATCCACCAATTTCTTTAACTACTTTGCGTTTCAGCATGCAGTGGAAACGTCATATACTGAAAGTAAACGTTAGCTTGTCATCTACCAACCAACCCAATCTGGTTGCCATGACACCTAATAACAATCTACTGCTCAGTTTTCCAATTCTTCTTTTTCTAATAATCCGGGCTTTATTTTCAAGGACGATTCATTTTAAATGCTTTTCACACTGTCCATCATCATCAAGATGTCGATGCAATGCAAATGCAATATCCCACGCCCAGTTTTTGTCGATAACATTTCTAAATATTTAGGAACACCTGACGCCCCCTGCGGCTTGGTTTGCCAACTGGGAGAAACGGGTATTTTTTACCCATGGGATAATTTTAAAACAGATTTACCAATCAAATCATTTGGGATCACGTTTAGGTCCGGAAACGTTAAGCCTTAAGTTAAACGGAGCAACTATGCGAGAGGTAAATCTAAAGATAGCGTATTATCTCTCCTAATCGACCAACCTCCCCTACAGTTAAGATTTAATTTCAACAAACTCGAATCTTGGGAGAGCTGTTTGAAGGAGAGGGTTAAAGTGTTACAAGCTTCGTGGTGGGTTGAGAACTTATCTAACACGTGTTATTTAACAAGTCAATCATTCTTTTTTTTAAATTTTCGATTAACAGTCGCCGTTCATTCAACTTTTATCTTAGTCTTTACTATTCAGCTTGGGTCGTTCGGCGTTACTATGTGACTGCGTTTCATAGTCTACCCACATTCGTTGGACTATTAGGCAAAGTCTACCCGAGAACATTCGCCTAGACAATACAGTCTATAGTCTACCCACATAAGATGGACTTACGTATCATTCACCTAGCTAGACGTTTTTTATGCAGTCTACCCAGAGCAGAGAACTTTCGCCTAGAGTTAAATATACAGCTTTGTTTGTTCGGCTTTGATATATGACTGCGTAGTATATGTATATATACTCTATCCACATACGTTAGACTTTGTTAACTTTCATTCATCTAGCTAGATATTCGCTACTCAGCTTGTCTATAGTTGATCTTTTGTATGAAATTTGACTACGTTTTATATGCATAGACTGTCAAGAAATAATCCAGTTTTAACCAATCCATCCACCAACTATAACTACCAACAACAACTACCTAGTCTGCGATTTCAGCATCAACTGGAAGCGAACATTAACTTGTCATCTACCAACAACTACCTAGTCTGCGATTGCAGCATCCACTGGAAGCGAACATTAACTTGTCATCTACCAACAACTACCTAGTCTGCGATTTCAGCATCCACTGGAAGCGAACGTTAACTTGTCATCTACCAACAACTACCTAGTCTGCGATATCAGCATTAACTGGAAGCGAACGTTAACTTGTCATCTACCAACAACTACCTAGTTTGTGATATCAGCATCCACTGGAAGAGAACGTTAACTTGTCATCTACCAACAACTACCTAGTCTGTGATATCAGCATTAACTGGAAGAGAACGTTAACCTGTCATTGACCAACAACTACCTAGTTTGTGATATCAGCATCGGATGCGAACGTTAACTTGTCATCTACCAACAACTACCTAGTCTGTGATATCAGCATCCACTGGAAGCGAACGTTAACTTGTCATCTACCAACAACTACCTAGTTTGTGATATCAGCATCCACTGAAAGCGAACGTTAACTTGCCATTTACCAAGAACTACCTAGTTTGCGATTTCAGCATCAGCTGGAAGTGAACGTTTACTTGTCATCTTCCGACCAACTTATGATTTACAGGTATAGGCTGGGCAGAGAACTGTGTTCTGTTTATTTTCAAACACGCAGACGGTACGTTTCAGCAAGGGCTAGGTTCTTGGAGCATTGCAATTTTGAAGGAGCGTTTTGTAAAACAGTCGCTTACAGTTTTTCAAACCGTTTGAACTATCTATTAGACTATAATATATGTGTATGTATAGACCAATATGATATATTCATATTTTAATATTGATGTGAATTGGTCAATCGATAACTGAAGTGATACTGTCATAGGGTCTGGGGCTGTGTTTATCTTAATCAAACCATAATCTTTAATACCTTTACTTCCTCAATATATCTCAATCTATAAATTAGCTTCAAAAACACATGGCAATGATACGAGTTGTCTGTACTAGTCCCTTTTAATATCCTAATCTAGAGGTCACCTTTGTAATACAGTTTCTAGAGAATTAAATGAACTTTATTTTTAACTGGAGGGGCTGACACGGAGAAAGCGTCTAGGCGTTCGGATGGGACAATAAACCGAGACCCTGTATGACTGTGCACAGATTCCTCGACAGTTGGAAATCGCAGAAAGAGTAGGCTAATGCTGTTGTCCTGGCAACATTTCCCTCATTACACACTGCATGGCAGTTTTCATTAGCCCATTAGGTATAGAAGAGTAGGACGTAAAGCTCTATTCATTTCATTTTCAATTCTGCGTCTACGAATTGTGTTTGATAGTTTCAGATGTAGATAAAAGTGAAATATTATTTCTATCAACAATGTGTATTCTGTTCACTGAAATTGTAGAGAATATTGTTAGAAAGGCGTGGCTTATAGACAGGTAACGCCACGAGGTTTGCAATGAGGGAAATTTGGATTGAGCTAACCACGACAGATACTTTTCTGTTAGAGAAATTCTGCGTCTTCATCGTCTATTCTTACTAATAGTGTTAAAACACTGCTGTGATATCAAGGTCGTGGTGTAATACAGCCTGTATTAATAACACTAACAACACTATAATACTATATAACAATAATCACTTAGTTTATTTAACCCAGTAATCGATAATCTATCACTGATTTATTGATCACATTCCAACCCCTCACCCCCTACCCCCTACCGAGTATTTATATCTACATCATAAATTAGTATTTTACTTTCATTGTGATTTTAATAACTATGATTTAAATGGCTCGAGTTATTTTGGTTATCTGGGATCTTTTCGATGTGTTTTTGTTGTCGCTCGAGTTTTTTTTACCTGTCAGCTATTAATCTTGTATTTAATCTCTACCTCAAAGACACAGCGATTTTAATCTTAATTCTAGTTCCGGAATGCTGAAATACCCAACACTATAGGTACGGGCTGAATTTAGAATTTAGGGGATCGATTCAATCCAAATCCATCAACAAGTCAACTTTACTTTTAAATCATTAGTTTTGAATGAAAGCACATGCTAATCGCGGGACCAATCTTTCTCCATGACCCCCCCCCCCCATCTCCTTCTTTAGGAGCTCCAGTGATCTTACATTCAGCTTGTATATAAGTAGATAGTTATAGAATAGAAGCTATAAGTATCTCTATAATCTGTAACATACCAATTAATCGACCATACTATTTATAAGAAAAATAGAAATTGACTAAAGTTTTTGTTGTTCAGCTAAACATCGAAATGAGTTATTTAGGATAGATTAGGCAATATATTAATTTTCACATTTACGATCGTTGATATTTTAAACAGTTTGGTAATAATTTTAAAAATACCAGGAATAAAGAAAAGAGAAAATAAAGTTTATAAATTATAGTTTATACAAGAGATTGTATAAAAGGTTTTCTTACTTATTTCTCCATCTATTTCACCATTCCAATATATAGTCAGATGTCCGTGGTTTTTGCAATATGACTATGATTAAGCTTCTAAAATTATTAAAGGAACTTTGCGATAATGACGTTATAAACTGTCAGATATAGAGCTCAATGAAATAACAATACGTATATAAAATTGCCCTGTCTCATTCAAACATGGCCTAAAGTTGTATTTTATTTTCATTGTTTAGATAAATCTGAGATAAAATTTATACATTGTTCTAACTTGTTCTACATTTATTACTAATATTACTAATGTTTTTAAGTGAATCAAGTTGAAATGAATAACGACTGGTGGGTCTGGTCTACTTTCTCACCCCCGCAATCTACCCACCAACATTTCTGAAAATATATTTCACTTAAAAAAAATCTCCAAAACAAAATGTCACAGACACAGACAATGAACCATTACTTTTTGAAAAAATGAAATGAATGGAGTTTTACGTCCTACTCTTATGATTAATTTCTGAACGATGATTGTTACTGGTATTGTCGGGTTAAACCCACTGATATTTTCGAATCTCGAATCACATTTCCTATCTGAGATTTCAAACCTAACAAGTGGCAGTTTTATAAGCTCCGTGATTTTTAAAAACATTTTCCAAATGCATCGGTAAGTATCTTCTGTATTCTGTCTTCAGGTCGCTTGTGGGTGGGAAAATTATGGAGAAGGGGAAAGGTGAGGAAGGGGGAATAGGTCCGATATCCCCTTTCATCAAACCAAAATTTTGGTACTGTAAACTTTTCCATAAGCTTCAATAAGTTTAGACGCGACAAAATATAAAACATTTATCTGTGATAGTTGATTTTAACATTTTATCCATATTTTATTTTTACTAAGTGTATTATAGTGCCACAGAGCAACGTGGGTGGATTGTAGGCACTCTAAAATAAATTATTATTATTATTATTATTTTTTTTTTTTATTAATCAACATTTCTTTGATACCTGTAAATGTTATATTCGTCCAACAGTTTGATCAATATATACGGCGGAAATTATACGTTTTAAATATTTCAAACATTTCAATCAGAAGAACTTATAGATTTCCAAGTTTAGGACTTAATGAATTCTGACTTTTGAATTTGCTTTTATAAATCCACAAGTTATTTGACATTGTCAACAATAGAGTTGTTTTCCTCCCTAAACTTTTTTATTTTGATGCGTAGGACGCAAGGTTTTTTTAATCTTTAACAGCAAAACCTTAAAATTTCTAAGTGTAGACGTAATACTCCTCTTCATTCGTCTCAATAAGAAGATTTGCTATCAGATATAGTTGTTGATATTTGTGATTAAGGAAAAACGATTCGAATTATTTGTGCAGTCTAATGACAATGTGATATTTAATTAATACAATACGGTATCTATTCTCTCGGTAAATATGCTTTCATGCACCCTTCCCTCTCACTGGGGTTAACGCTAATCCCTCCAAATATTTGAACCCAGGTTTGACCCACAGGGTTAAGATTGTCCCCTGTCAGTTTCGACGATTGTTATTTTACAGTATTGACAGACGGGGGTCTCGGCTTTCTCCAGTCTTCAATACAACACTAAACCAACAAATTTCATCTTAACTCTGTTTTATATAAGATGCCTTGCATAAAAACGAGTTGAAATTGAAGCCCCGTTTAAACAACACCTAGAATCTGGTTGTGTATTATCCTCGTGGTTGTTTGTGTATTGAGTAGATTATACCAGAATGAAAGGAGAGAAACTGAGATCCTACATCGTTTACCGTGGATTACCTGTAAAAATAATCGAGTTTATTACAATAGGACCATCAACTGGGATATATCAACTATCGATATCATCTCGATTCGACACCCGTATTTAGATTCTACTTGTCAATTATCAACCCTCAATTGTTACTTTGGGTTGAATTTCAGATTGTATATTTGCTGTTTGATTCAGGATTTTTTATTAAAATAATTGGGTTTGATTGAGGGTGAAATTCGGTCATACCTCCATGTCGCTTGATCAGGGTATACACGGTCGCTAGTCAGGTAAAGATGGTGGTTGCTAATCAGTCATTAAGGAGGAGGGGGACATTCTTGTGGTCGTATATTGAAGGTGGCCTCACATTGAAAGAGTATATAGTATTGTATATCATACTATACTAGTAAATATACGGTCGCTGTTCGCATGATGGTGGTTGCTAATCAGTTTTTAATTATATTGAAAACCTGTAGAGGAGAGGACAGAGGGGAGGACTTAACTGTGGTCGTTTATTGAAGGTTGACTCTTAATAAAGGTGGTCGTGTGAGCAGGATATACTGTAAGATCTGTTATTTGGTTGTTACATAAGAAAGATGGATGTTTCATATTTGCCGTTGTTTCGATTTAGCTTTTTCGTTATTTTTTGATAAATCAGGAAGGTAGATTAACAAATCCAACCTTTAAAGACACATTGAGAACAGAGCACTAGGACGTAAAACTCTTTCCACTTTCAGCTAGGAAACCGTATAGAAGTTTTATCAAGTGCACAACAGAAGGATGTAAAACTCCGTTTCATTTACATTAAATGAGGAGAGATGAGCTATTTTAACTTTTTTCAAGTTTTTAACACTTTCCATATTTTTTGTATGATTTATGTCACCACAAACGTGTTTATCTCTCAAACTTTTGAAGTTCTGTAAACCATCCTGAGGGTAGGACTGGTGCATTCCCCTCGACTTAAACAACACGGTCGTTATATCAATCAACAGACCCCGTAACTTGATCTCATCCCCTTCTCTCATCACCTTGTCTACTTCACAAAATACTCAATGGCCCTTTTTGTTCCTTGACGAGCCCCCCTTTTCTCCACTCCCCTGTTTGAGTGAAGTGATGAAAGGTAAACGCTGTTGGAGTAAGTAAATACGAAGCTACCTTGATAAACATGCGAGTTAACTTATTGTGCAGTTGTCAAGTTTTGACATCGGTAAATTTTTATATAAAAATGATTTCGGTGAAGGTTGCTGTTAGCTATAGTCGAGTTCCTTTTATAATCTTTTAGCGATATGTAGATAACGTCAGAGTATACTACTACCGAATTTACACAACGTTTCTATAATTTACATATTCGTTTATATAGTATACTACTCCTGAGTTTTACACAATGTTTCAGCAATTAACATTAGTTTATATAGTGTACTATTCCTGGGTTTTATTGTACACAATGTTTAAACAATTTACATTGTCATCATCAGTTTATATAGTATACTACTCCTTAGTTCTATTACATTCAACGTTTCTACAATTTACATTGTCATCATCAGTTTATATAGTATACTACTCCTTAGTTCTATTACATTCAACGTTTCTACAATTTACATTGTCATCATCAGTTTATATAGTATACTACTCCTTAGTTCTATTACATTCAACGTTTCTACAATTTACATTGTCATCATCAGTTTATATAGTATACTACTCCTTAGTTATACACAATGTTTCTACAATTTACATAGTCATCATCAGTTTATATAGTACACCACAAAATTATTGATGATTTGTCTATTACCCTTCCCAGTCCGCCTCCCCCACTACCAAATAAGTTACCCTTTTTTTAAAACATGGATTGTTTGAGACTGACAGTACAAAGTGAACCATGATGATCCTCCGTAAAATACACAAACTAAATATTTCCCTGCATTCTAGTTTCTACTTTGAAGTTGTGAAACAAAATGTCGATTTTTTGCCTAAATAATTTTAGAAATGTTATATTTAATTTTTGAAGACAAGTTTATTTCTATTTTCTCCTGCTTTGAGAAGGAACATGCATGTTGACATGTAATATCTTGTACCGTCTGTCATCCCATGATGAATTACCTTCATCTACACACAATTTCTTTAAAAATTTAAACCATGTTAAGTATGCAGGCTGGTAAAGGGTATAAGGACAGGTGGGGTGGGAATATCAGACTGAGGTAAAACTCAAACACAAAATTTGTAAAACCTATTGATGTTATATCTGATGGCAGGGTCAGATGTTGTTGTAACTTTCCCCGCTCTCTCCTCATCCCTCTACCCCTACCATTTCCTCTCTCTTCTCTTTCCCTCACCCTCCTCACCAATCCATCCCAATTGCTGCATTATCTAATAGCTTGACATCGGGTGTAAGGCTTATATGACTTAATGTAATTCTGATGCTGTAGAGTGTGGCTTGTAGACACTTCCCGCCCGGTGAAACCCTAAAACATCTCAGATTGATAAAGCTATTAGAAACAAGGGGGCAAGAGGAAGGGGAGGCGGAGGGGTGGTGTTGCCCGAATTAAGACATTCAATAAATTAATGCCATACTCCATTGCCCCTCCGGATAAGTTACTCACCCCTCCCAAAAACCAAGTCTGACTACGGATTTGCTTTAAAAACACCAGGGGCCATATTCTCGAAAAATTAACTTCAGATGATTTTATTGTACAAGTCATCTGATCGGTCAATCACTCAAATCAATTTTAAATTTAAGTTGGTTATCCAATCAAATTACCGTATTTCTTTAAAATATGAATTTTATAATATGAAAAATAAGTTTTGGAGAATAAGGCCCCGGGCGACTGTTGGTTTTTGAACTATTTCAAGGGTCGGGTGTTGCTGATAACAATATTCAATAGGCCAGACTGGAAAGGGCGAGGAAACTAAACGACTTCACTAAAGGTGATTATTGATAAATAATTATATATGTAGGTTAATGTAGTGTATGTCGCGAGTCAAATAAAAGAAATTATCAATATAAATATTATTGACCAATCAGATCATGGCGCTGTTTTTCTGCTTCATTGAACTCAATAATATCCACCAATCAGAAGACAGGAAAACATTCATTGACTGTGGCGATGAATCTTGTCAAACCCTATAATTTCCATTAAAAACCCAAAACAAATTGATTTAAATCAGAAGCGTGAAACAAGTGTGATTGTATCAAAAATTAAGTGTCGTCTGGCGCCTGCCGAATTCCTAACAACCCCCTTTTTTATATAAATTCATATTTTATACATTATTTCTTTCTTACAAAAAATGTCGTATTTTATAGATTTACAGAGGAAATGAGTCAAAAGCGGATTAAAAGATTCAGAACTTAATGGAAGGAACGACAAACAGAAAGCTCTTTATATAAAAAAAATTATCAATGAATCTATTTTTTCCATGTTTGATAGGTTGTCAATGGCGGAAATTAATGATCCAAAACGTAAATTTATACCCAGTTAATACTGAGTATTGTAATACAATATCTATCCCGTTTCATTAGGTTCAATTTATTAGGAATTCGAAGTCGATATATTGTCAGTGTATTTCAGCCCTACCGCCGCCACCCCCGCCCCTGCTTCGGTGTTCTTTAAAGTCATGGTGTACAAGATTTGCTTGATGTATATAAAAATGAGCTTATTGTATCATAGACTGGGAAACATACCCCTAACCCATTCACACCAGTCGTTTACGACTGCATTAAAAAATATAACTTTCAAATTCGTAAAATTGGAGAAGGGAAGGATTGATTCTTAAAAAACTGAACATAAAATTGAACTTTAAAAAGTTCAAAGTTCTTCTTGTTCGACCTTCACCTCGTTGTTGACTCGTCAATGAGCCAGAAGTTTTATGTTGACGCTTAAAACATTTTAATCCGATCAATACAACAAAATCTGTTACAAATATTGAGCGGTAGAATCCACGTCTGGGTTATTAAACTAGGCCAAATCGGTATATTCGTCTGTAACTCAGCTGATTGGCGGGAAAGCGTTTTACCTGTTGCAGACGTATTGAAATTACCGCCATTTTACCTTGAACTGTAAAGACGTCGTTCAAATGTAGAAGTTTTTGTCGTCCATCTTGATTTGTGAATTGTGTTCGTTGATGGATTATGCCATAAATTGTTGTGGTTTCACAAGTTGATCTTGGTAAACTTCCGCTAACTCTCAGCCATAATTCCATTGCCTCCTCTTTCATTCAATTTAATCTGAAAACCGCGGATTTAAATTGATTTCTGTGTAGAATATGGATGTAAAAAATCGAAACGTTTTAATTTAATTTACTAAACACAACTTTCTAGAGTTAAACCATATAGGGATGTATCTCGACCTCGTGTGACCCTGACCCTATGTAAAAAAAAGGAGTAAATGTTCAGGACTTGACCAAGAGAAATGGAGATTTGGTAGTCTGGGTATGATCCCAGTCGGGTAAGTTTTTATTTTGATTTCCCCCTCATTGCACACCGCTTGACGTTTCTTATCATGAGATAAACGCTATAGAGATAACAATAGCTTCTAACGTCTTTAGGTCTTGTGCAAAAGACGTAATAGAAAATTCGATTGATACCGGTTGAAGTTAAGTTATTTACATTTCATCATCCAAAAAGGTCACCTTACCCAGCCACCCCTACATTCCTGTTAACACGTCCCCTAATTTCACTGCTGCCCGGGGTTACAACACCTGGGATTAAAGACTATCTGTAATCTATCGTTCAATAACAACACAAAAACTCTAGACATCTCGGGTATTTAACGTCGGGTTATTTAATAAATAAATTCTGTTTTTTAAACATCAGTTATCTGGAAATAGACGTTAACTTGTCATCTACCAACAACTACCTAGTTTGTGATATCAGCAGCCATTGGCAGCAAACGTTCACTTGTCATCTACCAACAACTACCTAGTCTGTGATATCAGTTAGCTGGAAGTAGACGTTAACTTGTCATCTACCAACAACTACCTAGTTTGTGATATCAGCAGCCATTGGAAGCAAACGTTCACTTGGCATCTACCAACAACTACCTAGTCTGTGATATCAGTTAGCTGGAAATAGACGTTAACTTGTCATCTACCAACAACTACCTAGTTTGTGATATCAGCAGCCATTGGAAGCAAACGTTCACTTGTCATCTACCAACAACTACCTAGTCTGTGATATCAGTTAGCTGGAAGCGAACGTTAACTTGTCATCTACCAACAACTACCTAGTTTGTGATATCAGCAGCCATTGGAAGCAAACGTTAACTTGTCATCTACCAACAACTACCTAGTTTGTGATATCAGCAGCCATTGGAAGCAAACGTTCACTTGTCATCTACCAACAACTACCTAGTCTGTGATATCAGTTATCTGGAAATAGACGTTAACTTGTCATCTACCAACAACTACCTAGTTTGTGATATCAGCAGCCATTGGAAGCGAACGTTAACTTGTCATCTACCAACAACTACCTAGTTTGTGATATAGCAGCCATTGGAAGCAAGCGTTAACTTGTCATCTACCAACAACTACCTAGTTGTGATATCAGCCCATTGGAAAAACGTTAACTTGTCATCTACCAACAACTACCTAGTTTGTGATATCAGTTAGCTGGAAGCGAACGTTAACTTGTCATCTACCAACAACTACCTAGTCAGTGATATCAGCAGCCATTTGAAGCAAGCGTTAACTTGTCATCTGCCAACAACTACCTAGTCTGTGATATCAGCAGCCACTGGAAGCGAACGTTAACTTGTCATCTACCAACAACTACCTAGTCTGTGATATTAGTTAGCTGGAAGAGAACGTTAACTTGTCATCTACCAACAACTACCTAGTCTGTGATATCAGTTCGCTGGAAGCGAACGTTAACTTGTCATCTACCAACAACTACCTAGTCTGTGATATAGTTAGCTGGAAGCGAACGTTAACTTGTCATCTACCAACAACTACCTAGTCTGTGATATTAGTTAGCTGGAAGAGAACGTTAACTTGTCATCTACCAACAACTACCTAGTCTGTGATATCAGCAGCCATTGGAAGCAAGCGTTAACTTGTCATCTACCATCAACTACCTAGTCTGTGATATCAGTTATCTGGAAATAGACGTTAACTTGTCATCTACCAACAACTACCTAGTCTGTGATATTAGTTAGCTGGAAGAGAACGTTAACTTGTCATCTACCAACAACTACCTAGTTTGTGTATAATTAAGCACTTACCTGTTCCCCAATAATACCTGTTGTTTCGTTTTAATAAGTTAACTTGTCATCTACCAAAACTACCTAGTCTGTGATATTAGTTAGCTGGAAGAGAACTTAACTTGTCATCTACCATCAACTACCTGTGGAAGCGAACGTTAACTTATTTTCAAACCATCTAGTAGCTAAATTTTCTTTAATGATTCTCTGGAAATGATGGGACTGCAGGTGGCTACAGTATTTGGACTAGATGAGGTCTGGTGAAGAATGTGGGGTCCTTTGCTTAGTAACGTCGTACTAGTATTTGGTTTTTGCTTCTTTCTTTCGCCGGAATTAATACGTGTTCGTTTCGTCCTTTAATAACCCATCCTTCTTACGTCTGAGATAGTCCGTGATATAAGGGGGGGGGGGATTTCCAATTATTGCTCAACCCTGAGAGCGGAAACACAAGTTTTAAATTCTATTGATAAATTGATAAAACTGTTTTTTTTTTTTTACACTTTGTATCATTTTTAAATATGAAATATGAAATCCGGTTTCGTGGTCGAATATAATTTCCTCGAATAGACTTTAAACTCGACTTGTTACCTGATATACAGTAAGGGAAAGACGATATTTAAAGGGATTGAACAAATTTATGCGAAAACCGTATACCTTGAATTATTCGAACTGATGCTATCTTATATTGTGTCATATTTTACTCAACTAGCAATACAATAGTACGACGAACAACTCCTTTTCCATCCACAACAACCCACACCCACATGGACTAACGTTGGTCAGCTGAATCCAGGTTAGGTGGACCAAACAGTTGTCGTTTCTAGACTCTCTTCAGAGAGTCCACATGGCAACCATGCTGGGTTTATCAACTATATTCCCAAGGAACTAGTGCAAAACGAAAAGAAATGAATGGGATTTTTACTTCCTACTCTTCTGCACCTTATGAGGGCTGGCAAGGACAAACTGATGCAATGAGAGAAATTTTGCCAGGACTAAGGCATAAGCCTACTCTTTGCGATTTCCAACTGTCGAGGGATATTCAGCATGCACAGTCTGTAAAACATGGGGCCTCAGATTATTTTCTCATCCAAACGACTTGACGCTTTTCCAAGTCAATCCCTCAGGACAGTGGCATTAATCTACACTCTTTGAGATTTCAAAGTGTTATTTAACGTGTACAGCCTGTAGAACGCAGAGTTAATATCATAACTATTATACTGTGAAGTGATTGTAAAATTGAACCAAGTCCTCGTGTACTACAGGATATCCGTTGATGGTACTTGATACCTGAGAAAGGGTCATAGATTCAATATTTAAAACAGTAGACCTGACAGAAGTAGAAAGTAAGATTCCATTTCATTCATCATTTACTAGTTTGTTTATTTCATTGTTTGTAATTTAAAACCAGATAATAATTATTATTAAGTTAATGATTTTATCATTGAGAATTTCTAATCTATATTAATTAGGTCAATAGGTCATTATCTACCTTTATCTTTATCACACCTGGGCAGGTAAATAGTTAAATAAATAAATGAATGGGAAGAAAGGAAAGAAAGAGCCTAGAAATAACGAATAAAGGAATGTACAACCTACCTTTCAATCGACCAAGAGCCGACAAACCACCAAACCAATCAGCAATCCAAGAGCGAACATATGAAAAACAAACCAACCAAACAGAAAACAGGACAAATGAATAACCAAACAATAATTTCAGAGCAACCGTATGAGCAACAACCATCCAATCAATCAGCCAGCAAGCAAGCCATACAAACAACCAAACAAGAGCAATCTGAACGAACGAACCGAGAAAGAACAAAACAAGCAGCCCTCTCACTAGAGGTTACGCTAACATACCTGTGCCTACGCTTTCGTAACATTATGTAACCACGTTACAACCTAAAACACCTAACTTAACAAGTCCATGTCTAACAAGTTGATAAATAGAGTTAATATGATAAATATGGTACAGTACTCTATAAGTAGGGTAGAATCAGACCGATCAAATCCCACATAATAAAAATAACCATCAAATTTTCCAACCCAGTGCCTTGAAAAAAATAAAGATTCTTGGAGGAATATTTCTGGTTGTTATTGGTTACTGACTGGTATCTAATGTTACCAACCATTCATGTCCAATATTTTGTTCTTTGCAATCGAGTTTCATTGCCATGGTTTCGTAAATTCTAGAAAGGAGTCAACCTGATACATAAATAGGTATTTTGTATTTTTATGAGAAATTATGACGCCATACCAGGGCCATTATTCCGGAAACTTAACTTCAGATGATTTTAATGTTCCAGCCATCTGATTGGTCAATCACTAAAATCATTTTCAAATTTAGTTTTTTTACCAAATTAGGCTTTCTTAAATCTGGATTTTAACTTATTTAAGTTTTCGAGAATACGACCCCAGTTAAAGAAGTGTTCAAATTAATAACATCAATACCAGCAGATATATGTAGACACTTACTCATCTATCGATTCTTAGTGACTCATTTTACCAACCTCACAAATCACATTTCATCTGTATATTTCATCTTTATATTTCTATTGGTGCTATATAAACACTCTAATGTCTACTGTTAGTATCTTATCAGATTTACAGAGTTCCGCTTTTCTTCCGTGATCCATCGTAAAGAGTGTGTTGACTGTTATATTCAGTATGCCATTTGAATAGGATCAGCTCGGTTTCCCCTCGTTAGTGTTGCATAAGGTGCATGTATCTGGATAGATTTTAAATTGTATACGAAAGTTTCGTCATCTGTGGTTAAAATCAGGTAGTATGAAATAAACCTCCATTAAAATCTCCAGGGTGATGCTGGTTGAGTCCAGGCAACCGACGGTTTAATTCTTCAAATTTTATCATTATCAAGTTCTCTTACGAAACCGATCTTAAACTCAAAATATAAGCGATTGTCTCAGGACATCTTGGTCATTAGATCTAGATTTAGAAAATTATTAGAAAGTTAAGAACGATTAAACGGACTTTCAGATTTTAGTATTTTTCAGATGTTCAGTTTGTAGATTGTATATCTGGAACATTGGATTCAAACTTCCACCAGGGACATTTTAATACTCTTTAGCTGCAATAAGTTATAAAGACTTAATCGTGTATTTCATGTAAAACTTTTTTTATATTTTAAAACTACAAGAACGTGTAGAAGTTAGAAAAGTTAAAGTTTATAGGTAGTTTGAAATGAAAGTTTTAAAATTGTTTTAGTTTCAAAGACTTCTTTAGGAAAAATCAGGAACTGCATGGAATTTAGCGTGGAGGTGTTTTAAACCTTCAAAGTTCGGTATTTTTAGTTTCCAAAGCTCAAAACTGGACACGTGGGCTCAGTCTTCTAAACAGAGACTTAATAGTTCAAAGACTTTTCTGTTGATAATCAGGAACTCAGTGGAATTTCGTGGAACTTCAGGTGAAAAATCAAAAGGTTATATAAGTTTTAAGTTTTACCCAGGAACTAAGTGAGAAGGTTGAATTTAATGATGGTTGGAGATGCTTACAGTGTTCTGGCTTGTAAGTCTTAGAGTATCAGGAGCTCCATGGAACTTCTGGTGAAATATTTAAAGATTACAAAAGTTATATACTTATGTTTTAAGGGTTAATTTGGTTGATGGTTGGAACTGTTTACAGTGTTCTGGTTTCAAATTCTAAGATTCTTAGAGTATCAGAAACTCTGTGGAATTTCAGGGAAAATAATTAAAGATAACGAAGTTATTTACTTAAGTTATAAGTTTTACTTAGATACTAAGCGGAGAGGTTAAATTTGATGATGGTTGGAGATGCTTAGAGTGTTCTGGTTTGAAATTCAAAGATTATCAGGAACTCTTTGGAACTTCAGGTGGAACATTTAAAAGTACTAAAGTAATATACTTAAGTTTGAAGTTTTACTTCAGTTAAAAAGTGAAGAGGGTCTTGTAACTGTCAGTTTGTTCTGTAGCTCCACCTGACCTATCTATTGTACTGTATTAACCAATCAGACGACAGGATAGTTTAACGTTGTGACAAGCGGATAGTGTATCACTAGTAGCTTTTAGTTGGTCGGACTGTCAACATCTATTCCCTGCTATAATAACTACACTAACGATTAATTATTATTATACTCTACTAATTGGATTATATAGGTGTTAATATTACACCTGGAATTACCTGCCGTGACCTAATTTACCTGTCATCTGTTGACATTATAAAGTTTCACTTAAACCGGAGTTAAAACTAAACTTTTAAACTAATATTGTTCTCAAGGCGAAGTGAAGTTTTCATGTTAAAACATTACAGTGTCACACAGTGTTTTTATAACCGCTTTTAATTTGCGGATTATCTCAAACGGATTAAAATGTTTACAATGATAACGGATTATCTCTATCGATTGTTCGATTTGTCGTGAGTGTTAAAAGTGAATGTCTCTTCCCTATGCTGGTGAAAGCTACAAAGTTATGGCCTATGCGGCGTTTAGTCGACGGCCTTCGTCATGTTAAACGATTGCGGATACCCACGATTTTTGTCGATTATATAGATATTGAGGACGAAAAGGGCTAGACGAATTTTAAATTTTCTTATCAACTTTTTATTTTGTATTTTTCTTGGCCAGTTTTTTACCAACTGTTAGCGATACTTGTTAACGTTATCGATTGGATCAAACGCAATTCACGAGTTTTATTGAAATAGAAAAAAAAACGTTGGATATCTAAGCTCATTTGGAGCGCTTTAGGGACCGCGTTTTGGTCACCTTAAGGTGCTCGGATAGCGGATTCGCTTCCAGTGGACATTTATTTTGAGCCAAGAAACAATTTTTAAACAAATTGATCTAAGATTTTAAAGAAAACCACGCAATTTTATTTAATTATTGCAAATCTTTTACTTTCGAAGTTGAAGAAATCTCAACAATAAACGGATATTTTTTTATATTTTAAAAGTTTTAAGGATTTCCAGTCGAAAGGAATATTGTGTAGCGTCTGTGTGGAGTTTATTTGTATTTTATTATTATTAGTGTGTAGGATCTATATTTTACCTTTTGTGTTGAATGGATGTACTGTGTCAAACGTGGATTTCTAGGAACCGGTACAAATAGGATGGGAAAAGACAAAGCCGATGTCTGGCCGGCACATTATGAGTAAAGTGAGTTACCTATTTGTGGGAAACGGCCAATGCAGGTTCGTAATATATAATTTTTTTTTTTAATTTTCAGTTCTATCGTTTTTATTTTATAGTTATGGGATTCGGTTTTATGACTTGAATAAAGTCAGATTGTGATATATACTAATTTAATAACTTATAAAGACTTAGGAATTATTACCGGGACTCGATACTCTGTCTTGCTGTACCCCGAGTCTTGTACCCCGAGTCTTGTACCCCGAGTCTTGTACCCCAAGTCTAGTTGTACCCCAAGCCTACGTTGTACCTCAAGGCTTGTATCTCAAGCCCTACTGTATACTGCAAGTATGTAACTTTTGAAGACGTAGGTACTCTTTCCGGGACTTGGTACTTGTTGTTATACCCGAACCCCAAGCCCCCACTACTATAACTATATAATAAATACCATGGTGTATACCGGTATCAGGAATTATCATGGTCTATATTTAATACTGGGGAGATGTGGTTATATTATTATAATAAAGTTAGTTTTTAATATCTTATAATAGGTCTATATGCACGGTACAGCCAGTGGTGTAATTAATAAAATTCGTTATAAGGACTCGGCTTTCTTCATGACTTGTTGAGTTAAAACTGACGATATTCCGATATACGACTTTATATTAGCCAGTTGTATTATAACCTGTAGACTATATATAATAATGTATATTTTATAAGTTTGACACTTGTGTAATTTTTTAAAATTTGCTGTTAGGACTCGACTTTCTTCATGACTTGTTGAGTTAAAACTAATAATAATCCGCTATACGACTATAATAGCTAGTTGTATTATAACGTATATTACTCTAGCGTATTCTGTATAAAGTTTAAAATGTATAGGAGTATATATCTGTTTAAATTAATCGCACTTTAAATTATTTTATCTAAACGAATCTTTTCAAATCGTTGTAAATATATTCCTCATCTACATGTCGTTATTAAAGACGTTATCAAAGTTTAAATGTTGTTTTAAGAAATGAATTTACATTAACCTTTCACTGCCCTAAAGAAGGCGATTTTGAAAAGTTTTTTTACTGTCGGTGTTGATCGGGACTATACATATAAAAAAAAACTCTTTTGCACCATTTGTTTTCAGCATATCGCGACCAGTGTCCGAAGTGGTGTAAATGTAAGATGCGGGATTGAAATTATAAATACGGTATAAATGAAATGAAATGAATGGAGTTTTACGTCCTACTCTTCTGCGCCTTATGGTTAATGAAGACGGTATAAATACAGAATAGAAATGTTAGAATGAAATGCATAGTTACGTCAAACTGTTATTAGATATTTCTTACCAAAGTTTCAGTTTATCCCAGTGTTAGATTATAGATAGAGCTGTATTATGTAGGAGTGAATACACGGGGTAGGGAACCAGAACACGATGTGGGTACGATTATAGAATAATGTCGTGCAGTATCTCGTCTATTGGTGGTTTATCCCACCGGTAGAGTAGACCACAGTAAAACTGAATACATGACGTACCCATAGGGGCATAAATCCAGATTTCACCCTCGTATTTAACAATGGCGGACAGTACTGCTGGGTCAGGAATTCTACCTATAGGGGCATAAATCCAGATTTCACCCTCGTATTTAACAATGGCGGACAGTACTGCTGGGTCAGGAATTCTAGCTTGGACTTATCTAACCCCTACCTTGTCTTGCATCCTCGAGTTTTGTTCAACCCTCTTTTAATTAACCCCTGATTTTTTTGATTTTTTGGTTCCCCAAATTTTGTTGTCCCCCCAGTTTTGTTCAACCTTACACTCTACTACCGTAACTATGTATGAATGCTGTGGTATGCCGGTATCTGTATAATTACCCCGCGATTTGCTGGGGTGCGTGTCTCCCCAACTGTTTCACAAATTAGCTGACATCTTAACCAGCCTAATACTCAACTATGCACCCCGTCTTATCTTACATTCATCGTATATTTTAAATGTCTCTAAAGACTTTTTAAATAATTTTAGACGATGGGCGTGGGTTTTTGTTGTTGTGTAAATTATACAATTTATATCCGATCTGGTTTTTTTTAGTCGAGATCTATGCAATATTGGATTGCTAATAAGGAAGTGACACTGTACTATAAGATAAGCAATTGCTATACCAGTTTGACGTTGTTGTTGTTTGCACAATGTATCTGAGGAAGATGTTCATTGATCCGGGTCTTTCTAATATAATAGTTTATTAAAGCGGCGAGAATTGTTAAGTTTGATATCGAGTCAAAGATTTAGAATATGTTCTACACCGGGAGTTAAATTCGGGCACGCTAGGATTATTTTCGAAAGTTATAGACCTTACCTTAAAAATGAAATGAATTGACTTTTACCGCCCACTCTTCTGCACCTAATCGGCTAATAAAGACGCTTGAATTTAAAGCTGGCAACTGATATTATGGATTTGAGTTAAAACCAAACTGAGCATAAGAAATGTGATTGTGGTTCTTGTAGCATCGGTGCAGAAGAGTAGGACGTAAAACTCTATTCATTTCATTTTAATCGTTGTCTCCATTAGTCCCCATTAGATGTAGAAGAGTAGGACGTAAAACTCTATTCATTTCATTTCATTTGATCATGGTCTCCATAAGTCCCCATTAGCCCGTTAGGTTTAGAAGAGTTGGACGTAAAGCTCCAGTCATTTCATTTCATTTTTGAAGCATCTGGATTGAAAGTGAAACTTGAAAGTGAAACCCGTCCTGTCTGGGACTAGTTGGTGATGAGCCATACTAGAAGAATGTTATATTTAATATCTTTACGTGATTTTAATTCAATTTTACTTCTTAAAGTCTTGAGCTGACATATAAAACTACAGTGTTTCCAAATATTCACCCACGTGGACTCGGGATGGCTGACTTTAATCAGATTTAGAGGTGGTTTATTCTGCTGATTTAGTTTAAATATTGAACAGTTCACCCTAGTTTGAAAACACCCGTTTTAATATAAATGGTATGGTACAGGGTGGTGTGGGAGGGGGTCGACATTTTAGATTGAGAACAAGGCATTAAATAAAAAGAACCCATTCTGATATTTATCCAAAGTTTGTTTGTGTACCAATCAGTGGTTCAAGTAAATTTGATACCTTTGATAAGTAGTTCATTCTGTCATCCTGTTTCTATGATTGCTGTAAAAGCTTCAAAGGTCCTTTTTTTAGAGAAA
This sequence comes from Nipponacmea schrenckii, assembly GCA_030562195.1. Lineage (NCBI taxonomy): Eukaryota > Metazoa > Mollusca > Gastropoda > Lottiidae > Nipponacmea > Nipponacmea schrenckii. The sequence goes on along the minus strand of JAUJPP010000007.1, from coordinate 12,169,269 downwards.
TTTCCCTAAATTGAGTCATAATCATATTAATCATTATAAAACCAATATATTTTATTTTTTATGTTTTAATCTGACCGAACTTCATCCTGATAAAAATCACGTAAAGTGAAAGTTTGCTGGTCAAAGAAAAAACTGATAATTTTATTGTTTTATGATAGTATAGTGGGTTTGTTTCAACTTAATCGTGTTTCAAATCATGAAGTGTCCATTTAAAATATTGACTGGAATTTATGTAGAAAGTTAGTTTCCATACCTCTGTCCCCCTTTTCACAGTCTTAAGTCTTAGTCCCCGCTCCACATCTTCCTTTCAAAAGAGACAAATTCCCAGGCCAATCTGTGCAAGACCTACCCCTACTCTTTCCAAATCAGAACCAGACTAGTGTCCAGTGACCAGTTTCACAATATACTGTCCAATAGATGACATCCCCTACCCAGTCGAAGTGGATCAGTCCGAACAAATTGATACCACCCATCCAACTTCTTTTTCAAAATGGAGCCAGCCCCTGCTGTAAACGAAAGTCCAACCTCACTCTTATCCAATGCACAAGTCCCAACCCCACTCTTATCCAAACGGGTCTATTCCCACCCACCCCACTCTTATACAAAGGCACCAGCCCCACCCCACCCCACTCTATCCAAAAGACGTGTGACCAGGTGAGAATATTTCCACTATGTATCGTGTTTATAACAGGTGACGAAGGTTTAAGTTATCAATTTTTATCTTGAAAGCGAAATACCTGACATACCGAGTTTTATATCTCAGTGGTCATTATAAATATTAATAGTGTAATATTATTATATTGGTCATTATTAGATACATGATTAAACACACTAGGGATGTATTCCCTGATCCACAGGGAAAGTAGATAGACCTAAGATCTAAACACTACTAGATGGAGTAGTTCTTACTTAGTCATGATCTTTATTCCCAATCTGGGATACACGTACCCCGTGTTGATACCAATGAATTTCAATATGGTGTCCCGAGAGATCTGTTCAAAACAGATTGTGTTTTTGTCGATTTACAGATTAAACAAGTATTGACTCAAACTTGCAAGTATGGGTAAGATGGAGGGGGGGGGGTGTGTATTTTAGAAAATTAAAAGAGTAAAGAGGATTAAGAAAGCTATGACTAAATACACAAGTAAGTAAGGGTTAGGTGGAGGGGGGAGGGAGCTGCTGGTAGACTGAGAAGAGTCGTTTGAAGAGTAAAAAGGGTCTGGGTGGCTATGATTTAAAAAACACGAGTACTATAAATTTTTGAAGACATAAACGACAAGTAAGTGACCAACTAGAATTCAAAAACTATTGTTGATGTTTTTATTAGACCAATGAACTATGTATTATGACGTATATAGCTCGTGACTTGTGTTGATTAGGTGCACAGTTTATACCTAACATATAGATATACATATTTAGATATTATTTATTATACTGTAAGTTATATCCTACTAAATATAAACTGATTTGACATAGATATTGTCGTGATAACAGGTGCCCTGTAAGATTTACAGAAGAGTAGGGACTTCCTGTATTACCGATTGTTACTATGCGATAATATGCATCGCATGCTTTTCTACAAAGGATAATCAGAGCAAAAAGGATACACAATGATCTATTTACGGTTCTTAATCCAAGAGACAGAACAGTCCAACTGTAAATCATTGAACTATAGGATGTAAAACTCCATTCCTTTCATCAGATAACTCAATCCTTACAAATTACCACCCACCCATGATTTGTATATCAGGGACGGGAGTCGAGGCTTACACCCTACATCAACCATTCACCGTGGTCTTCACCCCTCATAATTCAAAACCACTGACAGAGGAATGTGAAGTTATGAATAAAATAGGCGAGATTTAACGCTTATATTTAATTCAATTTTCTCTGACGGCGGTTTATGTCTCGCTCTGAATTTTAATATCTTCTGTCATATTAACATGTTTTATTGTACCCCAGCGGTTTTATTACATAATTTAAACACCAGGGGCGAAAATTGTCAGGGGTACGGATACCTACATACAGTAGTAATTGTGTCACCTTAATTCATCGCCATAACTTTAAGGTTGAGTTTACGTTCACTCATCTTATGTGAATACTGGTTTGGAAATGGAGGAAGTATGACGAATGGAGGTTTGATATGGATACGATGGCATTCATCCAGGGAAGTGAAAAAGCGAGCCAATTCCACTCTTAAATAACTAAAGCCACTATCAAGAGTCTAGTGTTTCATTTTATAGTGGCATTTACTAACTGAGTAATAGCTCACTGGACACAATTATATAGATAACAATTACTTTAATAAATAACATGCGACGTTTCGGCGAAGATACTCTTGTCTTTATCAAGTAATAAAGTAAAGTTATCCATATAATTGTGACCAGTTAGTTGTGTTTCAATCTAGAAGGTCTTAATTCAAATTAGAGACATCAGTCTTGATCTGAAATAGCACCTTATAAAACTAGGACAATTCTCCTCCTCCAGTTTGTCAGTGGTCATTGTCTAGATCTTCTATCACGAAGATAATATGGGTGGAAAGGTTGTAGTGTGGTATTATTATTACAATAGTGTCTAGGTTCCTGATGTGTTGTTAATAAATTCCACATATAGGACAATAAACAGATGCGTCTTTGCACTAAGTTGTAAATAGTCAATTTAGTCTTTTTGTAACCTGGGCTCCCAAGACGTCACTTCACTCTGCGACTTGATTATATTCTAGAGAGTTGGTCTGTTGGACCCTAACAAGATTTTACTTCTAATTTGAAGTTTGATCAAATCTAGTAAAGATAGATGTGAACATCAGGTAACATTTTCAGAACTTGATCAATCTATGCTGGAGAATTTACAGGTAAAATACCTAATAAATCGTGATTTGTTCTAAACGGCCCTACATCGTGTATAATATTCAATTTTTAACAGATTTATTGCCTGATGATGAAATTAAAATTTTTTATCCCGGGTCCGCCCTATTTTTACCTTCCTATAAATTGTAACATTATTTGTCTGTTTCTGCTCGAGTTATTTTCTATTTGGTGACATGCAGGTTTGGTTTTAATAAATTTGACTCTGTAAAAACCTGTCAGTGTGTTTAGTAATCAGTTTAGTTTTAAAACATTATGTTAAATAGACCTCTCTACAGTAAATCAAGGTACAGCAGGCTAGTGTGCAATGAGGGAAATTTTGCAAGGACGTTGACATGAGCCTGTCGAGGGATCGTTATCGTGCACATCCTGTTGCACACGGGGTTTCGGTTTATTCATCGTTTTAATGTCCAGTCCCTCCGACCTGAATCACTGATATAATAATTAAGACATGTTTCACAATATTAAATATGTCTGTATTCTGTCTGGAGGTTACTGTGACAGTATTTTTGTCCAATTTGAATAAAAATCTTTTCGCCTGAGTTAAACTGAAACCTATCGCTTTCATCTACCTGAGTTGTGGTCTATGTCGTCTAGTATATAGATGCAGTCTGTGTTTTAGGAGTGGAGTTAGGTGATTTTTATCTTGAAGGGAAATTATTCGGGTAAAACAATATAACATTTGAAAGGAGATGAATAATACGGTGGTTTCAGTAAAAAAATGTTTCTAGTTTGTTCAAGTGCTATATCAAAATAGTTTGTTTTCACACTTTAGTGTTTCATAATATCAAACACCTAGTGGTCTATATCAAACACCTAGTGGGTCTAATCAAACACCTGTGGGTCTTATCAAACACCTAGTGGGTCAGTAAAATTTCATATCAAACACCTAGTGGGTCTATATCAAACACCTAGTGGGTCTATATCAAACACCTAGTGGGTCTATATCAAACACCTAGTGGGTCTATATCAAACACCTAGTGGGTCTATATCAATGACTATGAGGTTGATAACCAAGCGTAGTTCTAAATGATTTGGAAGTTTAATTGTAGTTTATCAATGTGTATGATTCTATTCCTATTTTATAGTGAGAAAGAATTAATGGAACATTTTACTACATTGTTGCAGTAATTATATAAGACGTGTATGAGTTACCTTAACCAAGTAAAAAAATCCTTCTCTCCCTCCTCCCCCGTCCCCTCCCCTTCTTTCTCTCTCAAATTCCTTAGTGACAATTAGAATTCCTTACCCCCCCCCTCCAGTGTTTGTTTCATAGAAACGCCATTGTAAACACTGTTGATAATACAGAGACTATACTGTTATATAGAATCAGACTGGGAAGCTGTAATTTAAAACCATTCGTTGGTCATTTACTATCAACCACGTGTCGTTATTATTCCAGCCTCTCTAGACAGTTTCTCACCTTACTTTGACCAGCTCCTCTCTTGTAATACTGTCATGTTTCACCTGTATTGTCGTGGACTTGACAGGGTATTATCTTTCATACAGTTGTTGCTGTTTGTGCTTCCAGCGGTCAACACAGTACAGAATACTGGTAGTAGGCCAATTAGTACTGGACTGGACAAGTTGTTGTTCTTCATTATACGATAACTGTTTGATAGTGTAGACGCTAATAATCAGGAGTATAGATGCCTGATCATTAAAGACTGTTCGCCATCATAACTACCTGTATCTCCTTGGCCAAACCTTTTGACAGTGACAAGTATAACAAATAGATTCACGAATGTTCTTTCTTCCAGAGAGTCCATGGTCAAACCTTTTGGCATAAATCTTTACCGGACCATTTATAAACAGGTACAACAGAGTCAACTAGAAGATTGCATACAGATCGCTGTTCTACCTATCATGAATATAAATCATTGAACACTTTTACGGTTAATCCTGGCCGATGATATAAATAGCTATAATAACCTCTTATTATACAATGATGAGGAAGGGTTAATTTAAAAGTTTTTTGTACATATTTGTATTTCTTCTGATCTGTATCACTGATATACACTGTTAAAAAACACTGTTAAGAAAGTCAGTCGACTTCAGGCCGGGATATATTATCTGTATTTGATATAAAACATTGTCATACTTAGTAATACAAATTATCTATGCCTGACTTACATTGTATAGTCAGTGTTTAGTTCTAGTTACTATTTCTCTATAAAACTTCGCTTCTCTCTCGTCTATATTATAAATACTGAGTTAGAAAATAATTTTACGCTTCTTTTATGTTTGTTCAGAAAAATACTTCATACTGATAATACTTTCGGTTTTGTTTTCTATTTCGGTGGTTCAGTGAGTTGGAAGTGTGCTCGATAAGTTGAACCAATCCCTGTATAGGTCGAGATATTATCGATTTATAAAGGTTTCCTTCCTTGTCAAAGGTACAGGTCGTAGGAGCTGACATAGTAAAGATGTCCCAGACGTTCAGATAGGGACCATGTCTCTGAGTCTTCGCGTGCTGCAGGCAGTGCACGTTAAAGACCCTTCGACAATTAGAAATCGCTAAATTAAGTAGACTTAGACATAATTTGTCTCATTGCACACTGCATGGCGTTGGTTGTCTTCATTTTTTCAGCGACCTGTAGAAAAATACCACGTAAACTTGTCAACTGTTTTAAAGTAACTAAACCAGATAGATTTATTACAGTGTACATGTTAATCACGATAAACAACCTGGGAGAGCGACTTTAAATAATTTTTTAAAACTCTGCAAACCTTTTATTATGAAACCTAAGTACTTTTCAAAGTGAAAATAAATCAAGAGATCGTTCACCTTGAATTCGCAACTTGATGTTACTTACTGGGGTATTTGTTTTAAAAACTGGAGTCTTTATTTCCACTAAAATTAATCTTAGAGTAAATTGACTCGTAGCTCAGATAAATGTATAAAAAATAACAGTTTTTGTGTCGACTAGACGGGGTATTTGACAGTTTTTGGTAAAAAATGAAAATAGATAAACACAAACAAGTCGTCAATCTTAACATTATAATTAAGTGACTTTATACTGCCGAAAACTACCTCGAATCGATTCTAGTGTTAGACAGAATGAAGCCTTATTCTTAAAAATATAAAGATTATTTTTTACAGAAATACATCATATTTGATTGGATGATAAAACTGAATTAAAAATCAGTTAAAGTGATTGACCAATCAGATTACTGGAACACTAAAATCATCATAAGTTAAGTTAAGGAAAACGAGAAGCTAACCTAAGAAAAATAAAATTATTCGTTGAAAGTATTCGAGACTATATGGACCATACTTGGGTAAAAGTAGTAAAACCTTCCCTTGATATGTTCGAGACTTGTAGTTAGTAAAACGTGTGTAAGTTACGAATGTGGCGACCACGTATGAGCCCAGTAATAAACCTACTGTCGATTGATATTCACTCAATCTTACATCACGTTCACTCGACAAACATTTCTTTACATCTCGAAAATAACAATTTCTACTTTTACTTTATTCTAATGTAGAGCAATTGGTAAAAAAACTCGGTGTGTGTTACTACAAATAAACCCGTGCTTATTTTACAATCTATTTTAAATGGAAGTTAAAGACCTAGTGGTCTCAACTTGACGTCTTTCATGTCTCTATTAGCCCAACTTTTCTGATATTTTACATAAATACGACGATTCTAAAACGTTTAGAAACACATTTCAAACATCTAAATATTTATTTCATGCTTATAAGTATTAATAATGGCCCTGTAGCTACCTTCAGCCCCTACATATTGTAACACAACATATTGTAACATATTGTAACATATTGTAACATATTGTAACATATTGTAACAATAGTTTGAATTGTATAGTCAACTAGTCAATCCCTACCTAATTTGTCTGGTGTAGAAAATAGTTCGAACTAACAATATCTTCAAAAAATAAAATGAATGGAGTTCTACTCTTCTGCGCTTCATGGGCTAATGAAGACGCAGTGTGCGGTGAGGGAAATTTTGTCAGGTTATTGTCTTAAGCATACTATTTTTCTGAATTCCAGTTGTCGAGGGATCTTTAACGTGCACAACCTGTAAAGCACGGAGCCTAGGATTATTGTCCCATCCGAACCAATATGGTCTAAAATAATCCAATAAATGTTCCAATCTAAATCAGGTTCGTTTTAATAGATGATATGAGCATGTTTCAATTAAAATTATGGAATTGAGAAAGCTACAGAGTTTAATTGAACAATACTAGATACACTAAAACAGCTAGATTAAATACCTTAAGGTAGAAATAGGACAAAATAATATTTACTGTATAGGATATTCACTTACTTATAAAAAAAAAGTGTGGAAATGTTTAAGCGGCGAGACGAAGTTGTCTATTATTTTAAACCAGACGGTATTCAATAGAATTTGTGAATCCTCTAAAATCTTTTGATAATTAATACAAATACTGAGAATTATGATACAACATGTCTCCAGACTCGTGTCAATCTTACACTGAGACGGTGAGGTGGCTTGTATGGGGGGCCAGCTTGGCCAAAACGTATTGTAGGATTTTTTTTTTTTTTTATATTTTTTTTTGATTTTTTTTTTTTTTTTGATACAACAAATTAGTAGAGTTCGTTAATTTGTATTGGAAGAGGGAAGGAGGGGGATATTAACCAAAAAATACTTTTGTATCGAAAAACAACCTCTGTCGAAAGGAGGGAGGAGAGACATTGAGACTGATAGCTAGTCTGTATGGTTGTTTATCAGGTTACATAATATAGAACAAGTCTGTTTGTTTGAATCTCTGATGTATTTATATTACTAGTTGTTTTGTGGGATATAATAACATCGACATATAATTATACATTATTATAAGCTCTCGGCAATATATAGGCTTTACTACGGAGAGTGATTGCTACATGACTTATATTAAGGCATAATCAGTAAATCTCGACTTAAACTTATTACCTACTCGTTGAAGCATCAACTTGACAACAAGCAGTAACGATATCCAGGAGATTTGTGAGATTGAATCAAAGTGTACCCAATACCACAGGTGACAATAAATGAATATTTTAAAAAATTCGAAAAAAAGAGTGGCAAGTGACTGAACTTTTATTATTCAAAAAAAAAAGATTTAATCAAAAATTGTAAATTAAATGTAACTGATGAAATTGATAATAAGAATAAATACAGTATAAAAATCGGGTGCAAAGATAATCATCGAAATGTAAGGTATGTCGTCACAACCGCCACCTGTACTGTTATACAATGTATTATTTTGTTATCGTGTTGATCAGACATAACAAAATCATAAAAACATATTGATACATTTAGATACGATCTTTAGTTATAGTCAAGTAACTGTTATTACGTGCGTTTATGACATGTGAAAAATTGTGACACGATTAGCCTTCCATACAAATGTTTAAACATTATTCAAATACTACATTCAAATAGAAGTTATTCATCGAAATCCATAGAAAAGGATATTTTTTGTATTAGACGATTGAATAAGTGGATCTCAATTCTTCTTATACTTGAATAAACACTGTCTACACATCATGTCAGAGTATTTTTAAACGTTTTAGAAAATTTAGGTGACTTTTAGCTCAATGATCTGTGTGAAGTTATACCTGATAAAAAATGAAAGAGTTATTTTGTAAAGAGAAGTATGTCGTATTCACTCTATATTGAATAGATATTATGATATAGGCAGGGTTCTGACGCAGGGTTATTGTTGGAGTGGTGGGGGTCGGGGTATGTGATGGGTGAGTCAACAGATTTTGAATATTGAATAGTATATATATCATGATGTATATACGGAGCTGTAACAGATGTTATGGGGGTGTCGATATACGGAGCATGGGGGTGTCGATATACGGAGCTATAGGAGGGAGGGGGTGTGATAGGACTAAAGTAGGGGGTATTTTGACAGTTCAACTGTTGAATATTGGATAGATTAGATACTAATTTTTAAAGATGTATCTCTGAAAGAGACTGTGGGTGGTTGATGAAGAGGGGGGGGGGGGGTCGGTTGAGGTTTGTATGTGGCTAGTGAGAAAGGGTCATTGTAGTAAGGGTGAGGGGTAAGAAACTGAACGCTGTCATTTATAGTCCTGATCAGGACAACAGTTTAAAACCGAAGTTATCTTTATCACATTGGATATAAGTACACGAGACAAGTAAGAATTCACTGAACAGATGCGACAAACCAAGGAAGAGAATATTCTACAGTAAAAGACAATAACTTTTCTTAACCCTTCCTAACTAACTGGCTAACTTAACCATCTGGTCTAATTCACCTGTTTGAATTTGTATCTAATATTTATTGCTGACGGTGACGAGATGTCGTAACAAAACTCGATAAAAAAAAAACTTGAAAAAAAAAACTGAAATATGTATCCTGTATTTAATGTTTATAGAAGTTGCTCGTATCAACAAAAGACGAAACTCGATAAAAAATAATAATAAGACTATAAGATGCACCTGTGTTTGGGTGGGTGTCTAATTTTTTTAAAATATCACCACGTTATTTAAACGCTTAGAAAATAAAATTAATTATTTTGTAACAAGTGGTGGGTAAAATTTTATGATTAGAAAATGAGACGCTAAGACTACATACTTGAAATTTTACTTTCTTTTGGAAACATTCCAATTACAGATGACCTTTTCAGGCACAGGGAAGGGTGGTGGTCGTCTGGTCGTCTGGGTAGGGCAGTAAATCAACACCCCCAGCTTCAGCGTGTGATCATTGTGATCACCTCCCTCTTTGTTTTGGTTGTAAAATGGATTAACGGTGTATCCTTATGGGTTTCTGTTGATCTGTTGACTTTCGATTGAAATCACTGTATGAGTGTGATCACGGCGTTATCTGTATTATTGTTAGGTGTTATCCAGGCCTTAGGGAGCCAACTTCAATCTAAGAAGGTAAAGTGTGACACTGACTATATTACTTTACAACAAGCAAGCTGTCCATCGAGATCTAGTCTGCTCAATATATACAGAGAAACAAAATATAAACGAATGGAGTTTTACGTCTTACCCTTCTGTCCTGTACTTAATGGGCTAATGAAAACCGACATCGTCAGGGCAGTGGCATTAGCTTACTCTTTTGATGATTACTAACTGTCGAGGGATCGTTAACGTGCACAGCCTCAGTTGATTGTCCCATCCAAACAACTACTATGCTATGAGGGAAATTTACCAGGACAGCTGCCAGGGGATTGTGAACATGTATAACATGTAGTTCACGGGACCTCGGTTGATTGTCCTACCCGAATAGAGACAAAGAAGACGGTTATAAATCTAGCTATATAGACTATAATTACAGATAAGACGAAGATATAAAACAATAACAAGACCCAGGTAAACTTGAAAACAAATCAAAGTTTCTATTATTACAACGTGTAATAAATCAGATTTTACTTATATTCTCTTCGACTAACATTAAATACTGACCTTATTCAGCGTTTTAATAAGTTTATATCTTATTTATTACGTACTTTAAAATTTCTTAAACAATATCATATTTTGAGTACATTTAGATTTAAAACTTGATAAATCTAACAATATATGTTGAACTAGCTCTAAGTCCCCGAGAGTCAAGTTTTTCACCATTAGTAAGATTGTTATTCACTGATCTAGTAGATATCCAACACAATGATGTTGTTGCCGGTAAGGAATTGTAGATTGTAACATTGTGGTAAACCCTTGTTAGTTGTTAAAAAAGCAAAGGTATAAGCATGTAGACACAACCTCCAGTGAAAGAGTATTGTTGATGCAATTTAGTTTAACAATATAGGCCACGAACCAACACATCAGCAATATCGGTTCCTAGAATATTTGGTAGAATATTTATACAATGTAAAACAAGTGGTCAGTTTCAAGTTTTAAACAGTTTTAACACCTATGGTGTTAGAACGAATGTTAGAAGCGTGTCTGTTTAACACTGAACTCGTCCTGTTTAACACCTAGACTGGTTATTCTGGCCAGTTTGTATGTACATCAAATTATATTCACTTTAACTGGACGTCGACATCACATATACCAGAGACAGACCATGTTTTCTGTATCTTGTGGCCTCGCTACAGTTAATAAAGTGTTATCCATAAGTTCTGATTATGTCCACGTAGTAAGACTGAGCAATGGGGCTTCTGTAGCACTTTTGGGAAGTCCGGGTATATTTGTACTTAATGGACTGTCAACTGACAATGTAGTTTGACTGCCAATGTAGATTGACTCTCAATGTAGCTGACAATGTAGATTGACTCTCAATGTAGCTTGACAATGAAGATTGACTCTCATTGTAGCTTGACAATGTAGATTGACTCTCAATGTACTTTGACTCAACTCTCTTGAACAGTTTCTAACGATGCAACTTGGGTAAGTTAACCCATTGCCACACTACTGAACTACTTTCCCGTACTTCCATGTAAATCTACTATACTTGTGGATCCTCTACAGTAGTTGTGACCCGGGGAACTATAATAATTATAACTGTACAGTAAAAACAAAGTAAGTTGTCAGTTTACATTAACACCGTGTTATTATACGAGGTGTTGAGGTGTAATTAATATCTTTCTGTCCTGGGTCTGACCATTCTCTTTATTTATCTTACCTTTATATACTCTATCATTCTACCTGACTTTACACCTGGTGGCAAGACGAGATGGCCTTATTATATCATACTATAAGATATTAAATCTGAAATAAATAGAATTAAAGTTGATAGAACTCAATTACAACTATCAACTGATAAATCAATAAAGTCAATCAATATAGATATCGAATATCAAATTTCAATATCATCATGACGTCATACGACTCCATATTCTGACAGAAATTCCAATGGATTCCAAGCCTTCACCAAAAACTATTACGTTTTATTATCAGAATGACGTGTGACACATCTCGTCGCGTCACGTCCCTGTCACACCGTCACGCCCCCAGACAAAACACTGAGTTTGGTAGAATGGACGTTTAATCCTGGCCATTGTAAGTGAGGATCAGTTTTAGGTGGTTGGACTAATCCCGGCTTGTCACTTGGATTGAAGACTTAATTTGCTTCGATATCAAGTGTTATGAAAAGCTCGGGTTTGGACTATCACAGTCTTCTAGATATTATCGGAAATAATTTAAATATCCAGGCGTATATCGTTTAATATTAGGCTACAAATTCAATAGTTTAGAACAGATTAGGCGATTTTATTTCTCTGTTTTGACAGTTATGTCGAAATACATTTTCGATTCGATCTAGCTTGAAAATGGTTGAAAGGTCAATACCAAGAGGCTTGATCAATGGTTTGAAAGGAATTTTGTGAACCTAAGTTGTTATCCTTGTTAGTTTGCTTCTATAGTAGGTTGCTTATCCTTGTCAAAACAGAGCCTCAAGGTTGGCATATAAGTTACTTATCCTTGTGAAAATGGTTCTTTCTCTTATCCTTGTGAAAATGGTTCCTTTTTATCTTTCTGTTATTTATACACTTCATGTGTTTTTGTCCTACAGCTTGAACAGTCATCTAGCTAGAAAACATAGTATGTATAGTAATCGTATATTATATTTAGCAAACCTGAAGCCAGTTGACCATGTAGGAAACTAAACTCAACATCGTTTTAATCTTCTAGAAGCTGACAGAGCCACGTCTCTACCGAGATAATGGTCACATCAGACACTAAACAACACGGTCGAAACCTGGTGACTAATGTTATTGTTTGTTTTTGTACTTTTCGCTGTTTTCAGTCAACTTTTTTAATCTGGTCATCGTTTTCCCTCTTGTCTATTGTCTTTATATTGTCTGAAAACAAAACACCTAAATTTTGTTGAGATAAGATCATCGATTCTACAGCTCGATTCTTTCATCTCTTTTCTAAAACGAATTATTGAGCAGAGGAGCTTCCTACACCCAAACATAGCAGGGTCAATCTCTATAAAAGCCCACTAGGTGTTGAAGAACATGACGTAATGCTCCCCATTCATTTCATTTCATTTTTGAACAGGGCTAAGACTTTTTAGCCGATTAAGGGACGGAAGAGTAGGACATAAAACGCCATTCATTTCATTTTTTTCCCGTCCTTATTAGCCCACTAGGTGTAAAGGAGTAGGGCGTAAAACTCCATTCATTTCACTCAATTTATGAACCCTTCTGTAATAGGTTTACAAGATAGTATAATAATGGCTTTATTCTGAATCCTGAAGATAAATTTCTAGAGTTTATGTACACCCTGATTCTCATCTCAAATACTGTCTCACAGAAACCGAAACAAACCAAAAACACGCGTGACATAATTTCTGGTGAATTGTGTTGTAACTCCGATTAACAAACCACTGGTAACTCGTTCCGCAAATAACCAAACCGAGACTTTATTTAGGATTCCCAGTTTGAATCTTTACCTCGAAATAACTAGCGGCTACCTTTTTTCCCCATTGTTCATGTTGACCCAGAGCAACTTTTACTCTCTGACTTGTACTTGTTAAATATTTTCATGTCCGTTCTCAAGTTAAACGTTCAACTGATTCGAGTTTACAGTCAGACCGAATAAACTTACCGTGGACAATTGAATTGTATTTATTTTGGGTTTGAAGTGGTCAGTTTCGGTATTTTTAAGAGTGTATTAAGGGTATATAGCCAGCGGTCAGGTGCCCTGGAGTATATGAGGATGGTTTTAAGGGCCTCAAAGTTGTAGTTTTAAGCATATATAATAGTATTTGGCCTAGGGTTTGTTGACGTGTTGACGGTCAAGACGACGAGGGCATAGAACACACATCTCACCCGACAACACCAAATGAAATAGAAATGAATAGAGTTTTACGTCCTACTCTTCTGCGTCTTATGGGCTAATGAAGACGGGCAACGACATGCAGTGTGCAAATTTTTCCTGGACAGCGCTATTAGCCTATTCTTTTTGTGGCTTCTAACTCCGGGAACACCATTAGAGGTATAAAGGTATGTAGCAGCAGGGAAATGTTACATGAAGGTCTAGCATTATATTTTATGGAAATATATCTACTAGTACCCCAGACGTCGATAACCCCAGTCTCTGTACTAGTCTGCTGTAAGTGTATTTAGGGTCTAGCTAGGGGTTGAATAGGTTCAGAGTACCTATTATAAACAGTAGTGATGTTTGTTTAATGTTGATGAAGGTTTCTCCAGTCTCAGTACAATGGGTAAAAACACAATGCAGTAAAATAATTGAAATGTGTAGTGTAAGTATCAGACCTGGGTCAAATTATCTACATCTTCCCTCAGTCAGGGTTCACGCTCTTGATAAAGCTCACTCGACAGTTGATAAATTGTTTAAAGAGTAGGCTTATTCGACTGTCTTGCCGCTCATAAGGTGTCGACGTGTAGGACGTAAAACTCCATTCATTTCATTTCTTAGTTTCTGTCAAATGTTAAGGTTCTGTCTCGCTCTGGTAGGGTCCTGTCTTCGTAAGCTATTGGTATATTAAGCCCATTGCTTTGATTTCTCGATATATCTGTATCTTTTCTTGTATTTCTATTTGGAAAGCTGTAGGTCAGATATTGAAATCTGGAACGACACAGGATAGCTCTTCCATGTCTACCTCATAGATTTCATTACTGGATTTAGATCGTACATGTTGTTATCCTTCTCATGATTCGAATCGTTCATTTACCAGATTACTTAAAGGATTCAGACTTGAAAGGTTATTCTCTGATATAATAAATATTATACAGCAGTTGTTAGCTCTCATCTGATGATTTTATACTTTGATATTGTGAAGATGTTTTTAACTGGACAATAAGATGACCAGTCGGTAGCCAGTAGATCTACACGACGGCCAATCGAGATGTTAAACCTTGGTCAATATTGACACAATCAAACAATAAGTGTACTGGAGATTGATATCATCCTTGACTAATTGATGTCTGTTAGACGATGTTGATAATTAAAACCGATTTTATTGTGGGATCTTTAACATGCACAACCTGTAGCTCCAACTTTATTGTTCCGTCTAGTCTATTAGAGATTTACAGTAACCGGGATCTTTAAGGTGCGCTACCTGTACACGCACCTGTATCACGTTTATTGGCCCGTCTAAGCAATATATATTTTCGTATTTCTTTTACAGTTTTACGGGAATCCTAAATATCTCGTATGAAATTAGGTTGTAGATGGCAAGGCAACTAGAAAAGACATTTCAAAGTCAGCCCGTGCGAACTGCGGATTGGTTTCGGCTGTGAAAGAAGACGATATGAAATTGAGGTGTATCGAGCATGTATTGATTATACAATAAATACCACAAAAATATTCCCCACCCCTCGGGGTTCCCAACCCTACACATTACTGTTTCTCAATTAATACGATGAATTTGGTGTTACCTCACCATATTCTACCCAGTCTCTCCACCTGGGTTCTCTAGATTAAACTATATCCAACCTATAATATGTTGTACTATATATTCACATTCGCTACACTAATAACCGCCCCCCCCCCCTCTCGGGTCCTGTAGATTAACTTGTATCAAACTGAATAATATGTTGTACTAGAAATATAACAGTAGATTGTGAAACTGTATTTAGTCGAGTCATCAGATATAATGAATAAGAATTCTGTAACGGGGTTTGTTTGCTCGTGTTTTTGTTCTTGTTGTAACATTGACTATAGAAACTGCCTAACTCTGATCTTCATAGTCTGTTTTACAAACCTTCTCAATTAAAACTTCTCTCATTGCATTCAGTCACTAGTCTTTTTATTAAAACTATTTATTTTATCTTATTCAATAGATTTATTCAATGAATTGTGGTGAGTTTAAAGGAACTCTGTCTACCTGTAAACTAACAGGCCGATTTAACTTCCTGCTGGATAACGACAAGAGAGTAAACTAACAGGCCGATTAATCTTCCTGTTGGATAACGACAAGAGAGTAAACTAACAGGCCGATTTAACTTCCTGTTGGATAACGACAAGAGAGTAAACTAACAGACCGATTTAACTTCCTGTTGGATAACGACAAGAGAGTAAACTAACAGCCGATTAATCTTCCTGCTGGATAACGACAAAGCTAGTTAATATAACAGACCTAGGTTAGGATGGCAGTGAATCTGTTCAAGGTATTTAAAGTTTCAGAGCCACAAAACCAATATTAATCAAAACGACAAGGCCGTACACTCAACGGATTATGTTTCTGTTTATTACCGTCTAACAGTTGCCGATTAACTTCAGTGCTTGGTAACTGACACAGACTAAACGGGAATTTGTGTAGTAATATATTGTTTTTTCAGTTTTCATTCTAACACCTGTTTTTGTTGCGAATTTCAGTTGACTTTGCACACTAGACATCATTCGAATTGTTACGAAACCTTTTGATTAAAACCATTTGTGTATGTAATAATTGGTTTTAAGTTCAGTTTAATATAAACCCGAGATTCAGACCGTGTTTTTTGTTTATTATCATGTTTTGTTCATCTTAAAAGAGGTATTCTGTTTATCTTAATTTGAATCATGACTTCATGCTATTTATTCAATTGGTTGAAAATATCCATGTTTCATTCCCAATGGTGTTAAATATGTCTCGAACGTTTATCACTAATATGAAATAAGTTGGATATTTATATTGCGGTAATTAATAAAACCCGGGAGACAGAAAACCGTGGGTATTGTTTATACGATAGATAGTTTCAATGGATCAGACAAGTATAGCTTGAAATAGAGGGGTATATGTTCAAATATAACACTTAAATACAAATCATATCTATATCATCCAACTTACAGCATTTATTACCAAACATTGGTCGAAAATCATCAAACATTGGTACAATATCACCAAACATTGAGCATGTGTCACAAAACATCGACACAATATCGCCAAATATTAATACAATAAAATCAAATATTAATACAATGTTGTACAATATAGCCAAACAGAGGGTCGTTTCAAACAATACAACAATCATAGTATACTCACCGTTCAACAACCGTCTTGTATTTCCCCATAGCCATATTCAAACTATTGTATAACAAAGTCTTATAATTCATCTCCAGTCTAATTTGACCAACGTCGAATTGTCGTGATCTCAAAATCTTTTCTTCCATTCACAGATACATCGTTTTTATATAAATTATATGTTTGTTTTTCTATTCTGTTATTCGACTACTACAAACCCCTCTTGTATTCTATCTTAACTAATGTCTTATCTTCTCTTGATCGTTGATATTAGAATCATTTAGAGAGTGACTTCTTTGGGGCAAACTGGACCCTCAGGGATCTTAAAGGACTTACGGTTTATTTTGACTTAAGATATTCTTGGATGTGAAAGGACCTAATATATGGGATGCACATAACCTTAGTTTATAGAAGGGAAAGGATTTACTGATATGTATTAAACAGAAGTATTAAAAGATTGGTTATTGGTTATTGGTTATTGCTTAAGTGCTGTTTAAATAATATTAAACCCTCAAATCAAGAAATTTGTTATAGTGTGTTAAATACTAACTTAAAATGGACAAATCGAATATCGAATTTATCGCGAAATTTTCCAGATTGTTAGGAAATGTTGTTTATTCTCGGATACAGGAAGATCTGTTCTGGATCTGGGTTGGAAGGTCAGAAACATTCAGAGTTTAAAATACTCCTAGATTCTTAATACACGCATATAAATTAACGGTGTCACAAACAAAAACCTTTTAATCAGTTTAATAAATTATAGTAAGCACTCACTGGTACCTTTCTGTTTTATTCTAAATATCAAGTCCCAAAGTCTAGTCCAATAAGTTAGCGAGCATGCTATCATCTAATTAACTGAAATTTATAATTGGCTAATAATGTCTTATATTTTCTACTTTCAGGTTGTTTACGCTATTGCTCATATTAACACTGAGCGCTGTCACAGTAAGTTTGTTTCGTTATTTTTCTTAAAATTTAGAACAATTGAAATGTAGTGGAACTAGTTCAGATACATCTACTTCACCATATCCAGAAGTAGATAATTTCTTAACAAATTGATGTCTACTGAAATTCATAGCATAGTCTCTACTTGTGACCTAGACCAATTTGGCCAATAAGAGTATATATTCATCAGTAGATATACCTGCTGTCATAAATAACATAACAGAATCCTTATATAATCTGATAAATCCAAAAAACTTATAATCATCTATAAAAATGCAATTGGTTAATAAAAAACACTGAATAAAGTGACAAATTGACCATTCTTGAGAACTTAAATATTAACTAACTGCATCTTAAAATAGGCATACAATATCACTTTTAGACTGTCTGGTTGACTATGAGAACCAAAACTGGACAAGATATCTTTTCTTTGCCAAAACTCAGAAAACACCGACCACATCATTCTGTCATACTTACTACGTGATGTGGCCAATCTTCCGTTTTATTAGGATATTATTTTTATGCCCAATTGATAAGTTGGTATGTAGAACATTACTATTGTGAACTCCCTAAAACTTGTTTTATTGAAGAATAATTTGCTGGTGGTTTAAATGTTGGATATGAATATTGGACCACTTACTGTGTGATATATCTTGTTATATGTTATTATATCTGATGGTGTATTTATATTGTATACCTCTATAATATAATCCTATCATAGTATATGGTTATATGGTTACTTGATCGAGAACGAGTTCGAATTGAGCTGGTGTCTTCAATTCATCATCCTTCAAATCGTTGTTATATTGTAGATTATCTAAAAGGATGTCTTATTGAATATCCCAGCCCTAGGGTCTCTTCAAGGGGAATGTTAATCAAAAAAAGAGCAAAGAGCAATAGCTAAATTTTAAAAATCTTGTAACCATAAAGTCTAAAAAGTCAAGATTGTAGAGAAAAACGAAAACCTTAGTCAAATATCATCTAGAAATTCTGAAAACTTCATCAGACTTCAGAAATCCAATTAACTTTATAGTACCACTGTTTTATTTCCGTCCGACTGACCCCTACCCCTAAACCTTGACCCCTAATAAAATAATATTACCCCAGATATCATAACGATAAGCTAATGTGATATTTTACTGGTCCGGGGAGAAATGGGGGTAATTCTGTAAATGGTTATTCAGTTTCTGGTAGAATAAATAGTCATTTCGGTGTCTTTATGACCATAGAGGTTGTCTCGAGAGCTGGACATATTGGCCTTTTGAGTTGAACCTTCGTCTTTATGACCGTCTAAGTTGTTTTTAGGGCTGACGTATTAGTGAACCTTCGTCTTTATGGCTGTACGAATTGTTAGGAAACGCTTGACCTTCTGGCCTTGTAACGTGAGGTTACGTTTATATTGTGGTTATGTTCCTAGTTACGTTTTATATTAATGACATTCAGGTTACGGTATGGCGTTACACAGTAACCTTCAAGAAGTTACATTTATATATCCTTAGACCTGTCGTCTAACATTTCAGCTAAATGCCTTCCTTCAGAAACACTTCAGTAGTTTATGATCACATTTTTTCGTCCCTCTATTTGTAATCCAAAGTTTAAAAATATAGTTAGTTATATTGTTCCAGCCCTTTCTGAAAACCCATTTAGCCAATAATGTATATATGATAGTAAATATTGCCAACTGAGTAACTTATTAAGTCCAGAAAGCTATTTTCATTTATTGAGAATTATGGTTTGTCAATTTAGCATCTTCTTCATTAAGTCACATAGCTATTTTGTCGATTCAGCATCTCGTTTAGAGACTCCACATAGCTATTTTGTCGATTCAGCATCTCGTTTAGAGACTCCACATAGCTATTTTGTCGATTCAGCATCTCTTCAGACAGTCCTAACAGCTCCTAACATGCTATTTATTGGTGTATATCACGGTATTTATAAGATTCAAGTCTAGTGGTATATTGTGATTCAGATTATAATTAACGCTACTAGCTGGTATATTGGTGTATTCAGTATTATAACAGTAACGCTACTAGCTGGTATATTGGTGTATTCTAACTAGTTATATCGGGATAATACTCGTGTTTAATTCACCATAAACACTGAACGACAAGATTAAGGGTCATTTTAATACAAATCTATTAACTCATCATTAAATCTTTATACATGTCTCCTTCTCAACTCAATTTGTATTATAAATCAATACTTTAGGGAGTCCACAAGGCTATATAGTACAATAGACTGTCTCTACACAAAACCTCGTACAGTTTTGTCTGTTTATAGAAGTGGTCGTTGCAAGGTTAATGAATAACTTGGGTTTTAGAAGGTTGGGTTAGTGTATATGGTGACTAGAAATGATTTTACTGTTCTGCTGGTGTAACTGGTGCTGTTCGTAATAAGTTAAGATCAATACTTGTTCTCCAGGGAACAAGGAACGAGCAAGTTAAGGTTTTAAGGTGACAATTGTTATCATCTTTAAAAACCATAATTTTTTTACATTTCGATTATAAAATTTAGAGTCCACATTGCCGCAATACAATACTCTTATCACAAATACCATCGTCGTTTTGTACTTGTTATAAATGTTAATACAACAGTTAATAAAATGGCAGTGAAACATACATATACTTGATAATATATTTATATCTGATAGCACTTGTTGATCTCTTCTCGTTTGGATGTCAAAAAAATGTAAAATTTTGGCTGTAAAACATCTTAATATAAAAATGTTAAATCTAAAAATAAGAATTTCCGATGATTTTTTTCTGTATCTCTTGATATTGGTAAATGGTTATAATTTTGGTTTCGTTATTTTATTGTATTGTGTTTAATAAATTGCAAGTCATAATGGTTGACGGTCTGAGTTAAAAACTAAAGACGGTAGATTTCTAGTGATTTATGGCGATTATTAACAATAAAAGAAGGAAGTCCTGGACTGTAATATTAAATATCACAATGTATAATATCTATATTATACTGGTTATAAATCATACACTCCAAATATTTCAAATATACCGTAAACTTTTAAATTAGAATTTCAACCACAAATATGTGACGTGAGTTTTTAAATTTTCTTTTGGTGTTAAAAAAACTTCTCGTGATTGATTTTGACTCGTATCGATCTTGATCGATGTTTTTTCTTTGTTTTATCTGCACCTGTTGTATGAATTGTAAATTCACCTCTTTCATCTTATTACGAGGTCGATACGATCTGAAGTTCGGGTAAAAAGGGAAAATGAAATTTACGTCCTTCTCTACTTCGCCTAATGGGTTCATGAAGACTAAAAAAGGGGGGTAGTTTATTAGTGGTACTCGTGGACATTTCGTCCAATCAAGATAAACGCTGTTAAGAAATCGTCTCAAAAGAGTTACCAGGCGGCAATAAAAGGAAATCAGCGATTTAGAATTGGAGTAAGAAGGGCCTGTCTGCAGATGATTTGTCACTTTTATGATTGTACGGTGCAGGAACTTGAAATTAGGGGGGTGATCACATGAACTAAGATCTCTGTGTTTTGAATCTTGATTCTCCTTTTTCTATAGAAAGTCAATTTTTTCCTTCCTTCTTTATGCTTATTTAGATTCATCCCTCCAACACCCCGTTCCACAAAACCTCCTGTTACATCACACCAGGGCAGGGTCACCCACCGGAAGTTACATTCCTCGTGAATCACTCGCTATCAATTGAACAGGAAAAGTATTTTTTTCTGATTTTAGCCCCAGGTTTTATAGTTATCGTATCTCTTTGTAGTTTTTACCTATTTTTTGAAGTTTTTGACGAGGGTGTGTTGTCAACATGGTGTAATGAGTAATTTGAATTTTTTCAAAAGAATTTTGAATGAGATTGAGTAATATTGAGGGTGATTCAATAATTTCTCGGGTTGGATCGGAAGTTTGTAGTTGACAATGATTCGTATTAGATGTCTGATCAGTCTTTTGGGTTTTTGGAGACGGGCATCCTTTACAGCGTATAATATAAGATCGTTATCAAAAAATACATCCAGTTTGTATTTTACACTGACTAGTTTTTTAACTCTGATAAGGATGTCGCTTTAGACGGGCACTTGTCAGTTTTAACTTTAAGATTTCGGTTTTAGTACTATACTAACAGAATGTTGAGATGACTTGATAGCAGAATGACGATAAGTCTGACAAAGAATAGAATAATTGATAATCAAAACTGCATTTTATTTTCGTTAAAGAAGTTGGAGCTGATACCGGGTCGCAGCACTGCCACACTGCCACACTGTCCCACTGCCACACTGTCCTACTCCACACAACCACAGGCATCTGAAATTTTGATTTTTGCAAACAATAATCCAACTATCTACCAACTGAGTTATCTCACTGCCACTAAGCAATAGATTGTGGTTGTTGTTTTAGGTATATGTCGATATTCTATATTGTCAGTTGGTAGACTTTGACTTGTAGTTTTGGATTAGGTACACGTCTTGTGTTCGTCAACTAATGATGTTTTCTACTTGTAATAGTTGACGGAGCCTGATGGAGTTGATGTCAACCCATCTAATTAAAAGTTTAGAAGTAAACTTGTGGTGTAATTGTAATATTGATAAGAAGGTGTCAGTCAGCTCCCACTTTCATCATTTTGTTATTTTCAAACCAAACAAAACCATGTGTTTATAACATGTACAAGCTAGACGCTATATTGCAGTTTATTGGGACGTTTCGTGTCATTTTATATGTTATTGTGTTATTTCTAGAAGATATATTGTTGTTTAAGAAGAAAATGTTTTTAATAATCTGACCTGAGTAAAGAATATCTTACTGGAGGCAAGATAATATGTAAATCTAAGATCTTTATAACGAAATTGAACACTTTTCATTGAGAGAAACTTACAATTTATAACATGCTTTTTTCTCGTGATATTTAAACTCAGGATCTTATTTAATCCTCATATCAAAACGAATATAAATTATTTAATACTAGGATGTAAAACTCTATTTCATTTCATTAATTCAATAATATACAGAACAGTAGGATGTAAAACTCTTATTTCATTTCATTAGTTCAATAATATACAGAACAGTAGGATGTAAAACTCTTATTTCATTTCATTAGTCCAATAATATACAGAACAGTAGGATGTAAAACTCTTATTTATTTCATTAGTCCAATAATATACAGAACAGTAGGATGTAAAACTCTATTTCATTTCATTAATTCAATAAGATACAGAACAGTAGGATATAAAACTCTTATTTCATTAGTCCAATAAGATACAGAACAGTAGGATGTAAAACTCTTATTTCATTTCATTAATTCAATAAGATACAGAACAGTAGGATGTAAAACTCTATTTCATTTCATTAGTTCAATAATATACAGAACAGTAGGATGTAAAACTCTTATTTCATTAGTCCATTAAGATATAGAACAGTAGGATGTAAAACTCTTATTTCATTTCATTAGTTCAATAATATACAGAACAGTAGGATATAAAACTCTATTTTATTTCATTAGTCCAAAAGGATACAGAACAGTAGGATTTAAAACTCTTATTTCATTTCAATAGACCAATAAGATACAGAACAGTAGGATATAAAACTACATTTCATTTCATTAGTCCAATAAGATACAGAACAGAAGGATATAAAACTCTTATTTTATTAGTCCAATAAGATACAGAACAGTAAGATGTAACACTTTTATTTCATTAGTCCAATAAGATACAGAACAGTAGGATACAGAACTCTTATTTCATTAGTCCAATAAGATACAGAACAGTAGGATATAAAACTCTATTTCATTAGTCCAATAAGATACAGAACAGTAGGATATAAAACTCTTATTTCATTAGTCCAATAAGATACAGAACAGTAGGATGTAAAACTCTTATTTCATTTCATTAATTCAATACTATACAGAACAGTAGGATATATAACTCTTATTTCATTAGTCCAATAAGATATCAGAACAGTAGGATATAAAACTCTATTTCATTTCATTAGTCCAATAAGATATAGAACAGTAGGATATAAACTTCTTATTTATTTCATTAGTCCAATAAGATATAGAACAGTAGGATATAAAACTCTTATTTCATTAGTCCAATAAGATATAGAACAGTAGGATATAAAACTCTATATTTCATTAGTCCAATAAGATACAGAACAGTAGGATGTAAAACTCTTATTTCTTTTCCCATTAGATTCTAAAAAAATTTTTAACCAAAAAAAACAGTAGGATGTAAAACTCTTAATTTCATTAGTCCAATAAGATACAGAACAGTAGGATGTAAAACTCTTATTTCATTAGTCCAATAAGATATAGAACAGTAGGATATAAAACTCTTATTTCATTAGTCCAATAAGATACAGAACAGTAGGATATAAAACTCTTATTTCATTAGTCCAATAAGATATAGAACAGAAATTCATTGATTAAAACTAAATGATGAGTTTGTCACTGTAGAATAAAAACACCTAAACATGTCTACATTTTGATATGATTGGAACCACCAAATATCTGTTTAGTGCCCATATAAGGTGTCAGTAACGGGGTGTAAAACTCCATATCATATCATTGATCAAGCAAGACTTGAGACGCCGAAGTGTTGTTAAATATTGGCTGAACCAGTCAACATCCCAGTGTCTGTAACAACTGATTATTGGAGACGGAGTAAGACAAGGCGACGCTTTATAACCCCTTATCTTTACTATAACAAATAAATTAATAAAGATGGTATTATATATAGATATAGATAGATAGAGAGATAACACCGTGGTTTGGTTTACTCGTTCACTGTTTACTGGTAATGGTGATAACACTTAGGGCTTATTGCTCGTTTACATAGCCAGTGGCTACATGGGGCGAGGAAAAAAGGGATTGCTCCCTGAAAAAATCCCGATTTTAAAATGTGTTAACGAAGCTAAGATACAATCCAGATCGTAAGAAATATAATAATCTGATTGGATAATGAAGCTCAATTTATAATTAAATTATGTGACTGCCCAATCAAATGACTAGGGCAGTGAATGGGGTTCAGGTTTTTTGTAAAACTGGATCCAGATCAAGTTACATATAAAGGAAACTCTGTAACGGTGAATGTAAACAGTCTGAAGTTCACAAGGTCTGGGTTATTGCTCATTCGTCATTCACGTAAACCTAGCGACCTGTATATAGTCAGAACTCAATCTATCTCCATGCCATTGTCCAGGCGAGTCGTTCCAACCTGTAGCACTGACAAGATGGAACCAAGAAAACTGACCCTAGATTATAAATGAGGAAATGATTTGGTTCACAGAAATCATAATTACGTTAATTAACTGATTGATCTAAATTTGATTTTAATTAATCTAATTATTTCACAGAACGTAGTCAAGGCATCCAGAAATACATGCTTACAACTGACCAGTGAGAAGGAATAATAAATCAACCCTATAGCAACGAGTAGGCATTAATACATATTCAAATGTGATACAAAGTAATAAAAAATACACCAAAACAAAACAAAGTACAACCGATTCAAACCGCAAAACAAAACCCAGAATCCAAAGTAACAGTTAAATGATAGAGGGAGACTGAAGAGATAATGATATTGACGGTTGATAATTAGTTGATATCTAACAGTCGAGTGAAATATTGAAGTATATCTAATAACGATGTTTGCTGATTGATATGATACACCGTAATAATGGCTAATAAAATCATTTAGGATAAGTTAATAAGGGGGTAGATCTTGATGTGTTGTTAATTGATGATAGCGGAGATCAAGCTGACTCTTAAGGGCTGTATACGGCGCTCTTACCTTGACTTAAGGCCAAAGTCAAGCTTAATAAAGTTAGGTTAAACGACTTTCCTTTTAGACATTGAAAAGTCAAAGGTAAGCATGACTTTCTTAAAGATGCTTACATGAAGTTCGACTTAAGATTAACTTTAGTCAAAGTTTAGATTATATACGAGCGCCGCATACAGCCCTTAACTGTCGTTGAAAAAAACCTTATTTGAGATGCGAGTTCACCAACAGTTTTTACTGCGTGCTGATACTCCGGAACTCTAATTAACTAAACTTGATTTTACAGTGAGTTTGATATTCTCTTCAGTTACATTGGTTCTAGAATCTAGTTTTAATAACCAATTAAAATACAGTATTTTAAAAATCAAGTTTAATCAAAGTTAAGTCAATAAAGAATAAGGGCCCAGGAAGTATATGTAATGTTGATATTTAGCTGATATACCATGTCACGTGATCAGTAGATATTAAACCTAGATAATTAACTTGCCCACTTCATCAAGGTTAATAAGCCCTAAGTCCCTGTTGTATTCTCTTTAACAGAAATGCTTATTGGGCCCAATACAGCCCTTATGTGCCTCCCACTAAAGTAAAATGAAATGGAGTTTTATATCCTACTCTTCTGCACCTTATTGGGTTATTGAAGACAGGCACATTCATGCAATGTCAATGTCAGGACAGAGGCATTAGCTTCGTCTACTCTTTTTGCGATTTCCAACTGTTGAGGGATCTTTAACTTGCACAGCCTCGGTTTATTGTCAACATCCCACCTGTCTTAGTAGTAGTTCATCTTAAACTTCCCAATGGAGACAGGAACTTTTGACTTGTCTGACTTGGGACCTCTGCCTGGAACTGGGTCCTATTTCCAGCCTTATTTTCGTTATTGTTATTTCCAACCTGTTTGTCTGGAATGTATATATACATGTAGCCACCTGTCACCAGATATAGAAATACCTGAAATCTACCTTGGTGATAACCTAGAGATAACTTAAATTAAAAAAAAATTGACAAGTTGATAAAACAACAGTCTGATAGGACAGATGTAAAAAAACATTGTATTATTATTGTCGGTTAGTAGGAATGATTTCAGAAAAATAACAGGAGAATTGGTCAAAGACATATTCCGTTCGACATAAACCTCAGCCATAGAAATACAATGAGATGATTTGGGACAAAGATCACCATACCTTTCTAAAGTTTAACAGAATGTTACTCCCGAATGTCGAATGGTTCACAGAGTGAGCTAGAGTTGGCAAGCTTAATTACAGGTAGACTTTATGTGTTTCTCTAACAATTGTCAACCAACTGGTAAAAGAATTTGGGAAAAAGAAGGTCAATAAAATAAATGGAATTGTTGACTATTAAATTAGAATTATCTCGATTAGAGCCTTAGTTACTGAAATATTATCCCCGTTACATCATCGTCGAGTGTTAGAGTTATTTCACTGTCTCCAGGTTTATCTTAAAGGGGTATTATCGTCTCCTTATAGGATAGAAACCTTTTATTGATGGTACAACTATATTTCAGATACTAGGGACGCTGTGGAAACAAGATGGAGTATTTTGGGTGACTTTTTGCACTGTCAGAATTACACTTTTGAGACCAGTGACAGTTCACAAACTCTGAGATGAGGTTTGTCTTCACTTAAAGGAATATAACTTATTCATTTCATAAAGTTCGGTAGATCTGCATTTCAATCTGTCCATTCAGGACCTCAAGAACCCTTCTCAGAACTCTAAGTATCTGTATATGATATAATTAAAATGATCAACTAAAAATATAATACAATGCATTCTAAAGGATCTCCTGGTGTATCGTTCTTTAAACATCTCGACCACCTTACCTAGATCTAGATTATAAATATTGCGACTATTTTCTTCGTGTGATTTTTAAACTCTATCATATGATCAAACCGTGTTGAAAGGGTGAATGATTTGAAGTATTTCTGGTTGTTTTTTAGTTGACAACACAAGCATTTGACCATCAAAATAGATGTGTATGGGGGTATACAACTGCAATATACCCTGGTCCTACATTGACCTTACCCTAGCAGCCGCCTCTAGGAAGAGGTCAATAACTTGCAGACACCACAAATCGTGTTCATTGGTAGTTAGTTTGCGGTGTTTTGTTGGTTTTTCTAACAATACAGAAACGGAAAGTTCTTTATTAATTTCTGTATCCTCTTCCTTCAGTATTTGTCACAAATCCTACGTTGGAGACGACCAGCTTAAGTTATTGGTCCAATAGTATATAACCCAACTGATTTAAACCATTCAGTGAATCTTATTTACTAACAACATCGTTCAGATTATTCTAGTAATATTGGTCACACGGATAAATAAATATATCTACAGGAGAAAAACACTAATTCAGTCAACTGGACAGTCAATGAGGCAAATCAACAAATGATGCACTAATAGACACCTCACGGCTCCCGAACAACAATCTCGACTAATTGTCAGTTAAAATCCCATTCTGAACACAATACAGATGGCTTCTAAAGAGATTTTCAGTTGATTTCTAACAATACGAGGTGATATACGCGATGTTTTTTTAATATCCGATTCTAATTGTTGTTTCATTTCACTTGAATGATCTGACCACAATCTCGGGGTAGAGAAAGGGTCCTTGTTAGCGTTCCCCTGGGGCTATGTACCCCTATTAACTACAGACACCCCACGGTCAGTTAACTATATACTTTGATAAATAAAAACATTGAAATTAGTCGTGGGACCTTTCCACTACATTAGCCGTGTTTGTTATTTCCTGACCTTTGTCGGCTGTGGTGTTACGTGGCCAGCTAGTGGTGATACGTGGCCATCTAGTGGTGATACGTGGCCAGCTAGTGGTGATACGTGGCCAGCTATTGGTGATACGTGGCCAGCTATTGGTGATACGTTGCCATTAATTGGTGATACGTGGCCAGCTAGTGGTGATACGTGGCCAGCTAGTGGTGATACGTGGCCATCTAGTGGTGGTACGTGGCCAGCTAGTGGTGATACGTGGCCAGCTATTGGTGATACGTTGCCATTAATTGGTGATACGTGGCCAGCTATTGGTGATACGTGGCCAGCTATTGGTGATACGTTGCCATCTATTGGTGATACGTGGCCAGCTATTGGTGATACATGACCATCTAGTGGTGATACGTGGCTAGCTATTGGTGAAACTTACATAATTAACCTATTACAAGGTATAGTCACCAGAAGCTTGTGTTACCAGAGATTAACTTTACAGCATGGTTGATGCTTTGAGGCAACCATTGAATCCATTCCTTGATAATCATGAGAGATATGTAGATTACAACTTGACGTGGTTATTGGATATATGATTCAGTGTGGTTGCTCTGAAGTTACTATTAGAAACAGGACTTCCTGACTATCAGTTATAACTTTATCATTGAATGATACTTCAAACAGTCCTAATCTCAAAATGTCGAATCTGTCTAAAACCAGAATAAAACATTGAATTGAAAGTAGAGAGAATTCCCAAGGCTCAATACAATACTCGGACAATAATCTCAATTTTTCATTCATAACTTAACCCTTTGATGTCCGTCGTCCCTCTATGTAGTGTATTCTTTTGAATCATTGGTCAAGCTCGGCAGACAATGGGTTAATATGAAAATAAACGAAATAAAATGTTTTAAAGAATGTGTATGAACTAGATGGTCACAGCGTGAGAGCAGACGACTCGTGGACAATCGGGTTTTTAGAGAGAATATTAAACCCTGACCATGGAGATGATTAGGGTCGTGTCAAAGTAAAAGGTTTATATCTGCGGACAATGGGTTAAGATTTTTAGGTAAAACATGATATTATTGTAACCTTGACGTGCCAAAAAACGATTAGCATTTTTTTGTTTTTTTAAAGACGAGGGGAAGGGGGGATTTCAAAAACATAGTTTATTCAATTTTTGAAATGTATTGTAGAGCAAAAAGCCATCTGAGCTCTCGTATCCAAATTGTATTTTACCCTTCCTAGTTTTTGATAAATATTGATGAATGAAATGAAGTAAATGGAGTTTTACGCCCTACTCTTCTGCACCTATTATGCTAATGCAGACGGGAAAATATTAAGAAGTAGTATATGCTACTCGTCAGGACACCTGATGCCACTTTTGATTATGAAATAATAATAATTATGAAACAGTTCACTGTCAACCAATAAACTCTTAAATTGTTAATTTAGATTTTTTAACTTCGTCTGCAGTTTGGTCAGATCGTCAGTACTTGGTTTTATTTATTCAAGGTTATTGAAATACAAAAAACACTTTACTTAGGATATTGTTTAGATCTTTTCCTACTTCTGATCCACAAGCCCATTTCACACATTACCTGTGGGGAATCAGGTAAATTTCATACACTAAAACATGTTTTAATGATATACGATACCACTCAGTCAATATTGAGAAAGTTCGATATCGGATCGAGTTACATTATCTTCGTTAATCAGGTAAACGATTTGAGATGATGGTGCAGCAGGTAGAAAACCAACACCAGAAGACAGGAGCACTGGTAGTGTTCTTGGCTTACCTTAAAGAGGGTTCGAACCCACGATACCTAATCGTCTAGTATAAAGGATTAACTCGATACCAACTGAGCTATTTCCTTGTTACGAAAAAACAGAGGATGGTGATCAAGATAGAATCAAGAGTATATAGAATGAAAAACCCTTCCCCACATCACGTTGATTGGAACCCCATTTAACCTCGCCCCACATATGTCTCAGCTGGCCATCGGCCCCAGTTAACCGCTACCCCACTTGCAATCATGTATAAGTAAAGTGAATGTCTCGACTGGCCATCAGTCCCAGTTAAACCCGGTCCCGCGAATGCCTCGTACAGTTCCACCATGTTAAGTAACCCGACCCCGCGAATGTCTCGTCCAGTCCCAGTTAAACCCGACCCCGCGAATGTCTCGTCAGTCCCAGTTAAACCGGTCCCGCGAATGTCTCGTCAGTCCCAGTTAAACCCGACCCCGCGAATGTCTCGTCAGTCCCAGTTAAACCCGACCCCGCGAATGTCTCGTCAGTCCCAGTTAAACCCGACCCCGCGAATGTCTCGTCCGTCCCAGTTAATCCCGACCCCGGTGTATAACGAAGATGATATTATGACTGAAGATCTATTATAGTGTTGTGTTTACTCAAATACTACCATCAATATACAGCCAACATTTTTTATTGAATAAGATTTTTTTTATCACAGACGGTTTGTTATAAAGATATGTTGATTTTAATATTTTCTTGTCATGAGTAAATAAAATCCTCGACTATTTTTCTACCCGAATCTCGGGGGTTAGTTAATCATATATTTAATTGTCCCTTGATTTTTGTTGATTCAACCCTAGGGGCTCCGTCAATTGTTCACTTTGTACTTCACTGTCAAACCCTTTGTTCAAGTTTTTTTCTGCTTTTTTTTATCGTGTGTACATGGGATATAATATCACCCACGTTGAAAATTTTTTTTTCTGTACCAGAGAGTTTTACACCATGTAATAGAGATTTCAAACTTGTATTTTAGAAGGCGGATTATCATTTCAATCTGTTGTATAGTCGACAGAATGAAATAGAATGGAGTTGTACGTCATGTTTTCGGGATGAAAACAGGCAAGGCCATTCAGTGTGCATTACGTGAATGAGGGAAATTTTGCCATTACAGAGGCATTAGCCTACTCTTTGCAATTTCAAACTGTTGAAGAGTCTTTAACGTGCACCGTCTGTAGCACACGGGGCCTCGGTTTATTGTACCAACTGCTACATCCTGTACACTCTACAGAATGGTCAATTTTCGTCCCTGGTCTGAAGAGGTTGTTTGTAGTTCTAGTTCTAGTTGAATATATCTTCACTTTGAGTTTTGGATTGCCCTGTTTGTTATCAGAGTTTTGATATTAACTGTAAGCCAGTGAATCAAGGATAACCTAAATTACAGAGAGATAGAGTTGAGTAAAGGAAATAAAAGTGTATTATGTCAGGTTGTTGACAACCTACAGGGACAATTTAGATGGTTTTATTATCACGGTAATCTGCAGGTGTTTGTTTTATTATAGACTACCTTTTACACTACGTAGGGGTAGGGGTTCTAGAACCACCCTGCCCCTGCTGTATCTTCAATAAAGTGTGGTGTTTGTTATATTATAAACTACCTTATAGACTACGTGGGGTGGGGTTCTAGCACGACCCCTGCTGGATCATCCATAATCTCATTTACAAAATTCACATAATAAATTAATTACCCCTAATCATTATGAAACAAAAACAACAACAATTTTTTTAAAATTTGTTCTGTTAAAAGACGTGTGTCATCGCCATCATCATCGTGGTCGAGATTTGTTACAAAATACATCAAATATAACCAAGTTATTATCACGTTTTGTTTGTTAGACATCAGTCGGTTTATAGACTAAATTTTAGTACAAAACAGTAGGAAACATGTAACCATGAATAAAATAGAAACAGTTAAAGTTAGTATCCCGAGGTCTGAGTAGGTACAAAATATAAAAATATCGCATGATTTAATTTGTTACGTTTACCCGTAGCTCTTGTCAAACTAACATAGGAAATACCGTGTCTACTTGCTAGCATAATGTAACACGAAAGCAATGAGCTACCATTGATCGTGATGGACTAGCTAGCAGATTGAAACACGATAACATCGGGCCACCATTAATCGTGATGAACTAGCTAGTAGATTGTGACACGATAACATCGAGCCACCATTGATCGCGATGAACTAGCTAGCAGATTGTAACACGATAACCTCGGGCCACCATTGGTCGCGATGAACTAGCTAGCAG
Organism: Nipponacmea schrenckii; assembly: GCA_030562195.1. Taxonomy (NCBI): domain Eukaryota; kingdom Metazoa; phylum Mollusca; class Gastropoda; family Lottiidae; genus Nipponacmea; species Nipponacmea schrenckii. The sequence continues at coordinate 12,137,061 of JAUJPP010000007.1, read as the reverse complement.
ATTGTAACACGATAACATTGAACCACCATTGATTCCAAGTGTAGCTATATATCCCTGATTTTATGTTTAATTGGTAAAAACTTTTTCGCTTAATGCATCTTGTGTCGAAGTTTCTTTAGAAGCACTCTAGCTCTTTATGGTATATTTCAAAATATTGTCATTTGTTTCAAGGTTTTCTTTCAAAGATTTGTACTTTAATATGTAAGAATGTTTTCACAAATCAAAATAAAAAAAAAACAAAAGATAAAATGCCGGAGGGATACAATCTAAATTTAGTCAAACTTTAATCTTAGTTATAAAAGAATTTTAAATATTTAAAAACAAAATCTTAAAGAAACCTTTTGAAGATAATTTTGTGTTTATTATATATATATCTGGTGAAGACGACAAATAATTTTGTTTTTGGGTCAAAATTTGCATTTTATTTTTAAATATTTCTCATTCGACCGTAGATTGTCAATCTGGGTCGATTGGACTGACGAATGTGTGAGCGATTTGTACCCTGGTGCATTTGGGGTGATTCACAAACCAGGGGACAGACAAATGATTTGAACCTTGAGTACAAATCAATTTAGCAGAATGAACTTCGATACACGTAATAAATAATATCGGGGTAAATTTTAACATATTGATTTGTACCTATTGATGCTATTTTGTTTCAGAACCACCTTTTTGTGGCTGTTTTATTTGATTGTGTTATTTTAAAGAAATTTATACCCAATCGTAAGCATATAGATTTATTTGATGTAAGTCTGGCTTTGGCTTATTTGATTTAAGATTGACGATGACCTTTTTGAATAAAAAATAACCCTAACTACTGTTATGTAAACTTTACTATTATGTTGACATCGATTACAATAAATATATTCTATCAAACTTACTCAAACGATATCCGCACAAAGAACTCTTTTAGACGTAAGACCTAGCCCTTTTAACTAATAAACCCCATATCCTATAGTCATTTGTCGTATTTCTACTAATTGTCCTTTAATGACTTGGATGCTTTACTTATATCAAAACCTCGTTAAGGATTCATTAGCTTTACAATCTTGTTTAAATTAGAAATACAGGTACAAATTAAGGCAAAGAAAAGCAGAGATTTGTCCCGAGGCTCACTTGATATCCGGTTAATTAACTCCCTTTAATACTCTTTGTACCTCCATTATGAAGAGTTGATGTAAAGGGCGATAATCATGATGTAATGATATTTAAGTGTTTATTTGTAATCACTGTTTAAGTCGCTTAATTGAGTTTCAAGCACCTTTCAACTAACCTTAATAATCTGTCGAGTTCTCGAGTGTCGGGCCCTCGGGATATCAGCGGTGTCTATTTATCAAGTTGACGAAATGACTCGTTACGAACCAACTTGTAGTATTAGTGTGAAGCTAACGTCATAATGAATAAGAGAAATGTTGTATTGTATAATTGTGTTATATTTGGTAATTTATATTAGACATGACGGTGTTTAATTATCGTAATATCTAGGAAAAATGACACTTACCTCGTATACAGTGGTCAGGAACAAGCATTATCGTTCTGTAACGTCATACTGTACCTCGTATACAGTGGTCAGGACAAACATTATCCCAAGCATTATCGTTCTGTAACGTCTTGTCGTTGACTTGCAAACGACGTAATACTCGTCATTAAGTCTAGAAAAACATGCAAGTTATTCAATCTTATGGATTGATTAATGAAATAGTTAAATTCTCGATGAAAGAACGTAAATTTAACTCAGGAAAGCATTATTATTTGACAAATTAAGTATAAGGGGTCGGTAATAAAAATTATTTTGTAAAAATCTTGCCGTTACTTGAAAAAATAAACTTTTAAAAATACTCGTCATTAAGTCTAGATAAAAATGAAGGGTTTAAAATCAATCTTAGGTGTACTATTAATAAAAAATAAGGTTTAAAAATCTCAAATGAAAAAATCGAATGAATTTAACTAAATAAATCAATTTATTATTTTGATAAAATATAATTTTAAAATAAACTGGTTTTAAATTTTTATAGAAAATAAGTTTGAAAAAATACAATCTAAGGTGTTACTATTATTGATAGAAAATGAAGGTTTGAAAAAATACAATCTAAGGTGTTACTATTATTGATAGAAAATGAAGGTTTGAAAAAATCTGAAGTATTGAATTGAAAGAGAAATCATGTCAGTGTTTTATGTGAAGGTTGTGCACTTTAAAGACCCCTCAACGACACCCAATATCAAATAAGTGTAGTGTAATGCCGCCTGCATGTTAGAATTTTACTCATTGCATACAACATAGTATTGTTTTAAAACTGGACTGAAAAATAGGACGCAGAACTCAATTTTTATTTTCCAACTGTCTGAATCCGGATGTAGAGCATCTCTCGACCACCCTAGGAGTTCACCTATATCTAATTCTAACCTAATTGAATGTGCCCCTAATAATTATATATTTGACGGTGTAGAAGAATTTTAAGGGTCTCTGTCAAGGAGGACCGTTAATTACAACTTTCTATTGAACACAATATGGGTATATTGACGTCTATAATTATTACAGTATGACAGGATACGTGGACGAAGGGGGGGGGGGGGGTCTTCTTCTCTATTCTTATCTTGGTCGAGGTCTGTTTATTGTCCTTTGGACTCATGATAACAATAACCCCAGAGGATGTGGGGGTGGGGGTAGGGGGTGGGTTATTCCGGTTTTTTTCCTCAGACATACACTTACCCTTCTAATTTATAACCGCGTATTATTTTAGTTAGATTTTGATTGAGGTATTATGTCTGATTGGGTAACGATGACAATTTACAATACCTTAGAAAAAAAAGAATGTGGTGGGGAATCTTTTTTCGATTCTCTTCCCCAAGGCAATGAAGATTACCAGACAGGTGTGCTTCCAGGGTGGGTGTAGAAATTTAATATGTATTTGATAGATTTATCCTGCCCCCGGCTGATGACTTAATGATTACTTAGATCTACTACTTGGATATATCTACTTATTGTAATGGTAGAGGCGATATTGATGGATTTAGAATATTTGAAATATTTGAAATAATATCACAAAGTATGATAGTAGCGTTAAAATCAGCTTGTGTTTTGTATATCTGCAACATTGTGCTATTTTGTATAAAATCTTTGATAAGGCAATAATGCTCTACAATCATCATTATCAATAAGTGACATTTCTTCCTACATTCTTTCTGGGCATTATAACTGGGCAGACTCGTGTCAGGATATTACAAGTTCAAAATTAAGTGCTGGATCAAAGTGTTTACAAATATGGTGTTACATCTTTTGAATTTCTCAAACGCTTTAAATATTGAATCACTATAGATTTGTTTATTAGCTTATAGTGTGTATATTGGAATAATCCGTCTGTATTAACCGATTCAAACAGCGGCAACGGAAGATCCAAATCTCCGTTTCGATTCAAACTAAACTTTAGAAATCAATCATGCCTGAAAATCTCGTCTCGTCTTTTAAATTCTCATCAATCAGCCATCGAGATCAATTTTTATTTAATTGGGTTGTTTTTCAATTTCCACGACAACTCTTAACATACTGTGGCTGTCACTTAACTTATAAAAAACAGATTGAAGTGGACTGGTCATTCATCTTAATACGTCAAGATGAGATTTAACTCTTACCCCTCAGTCTTCATTAGCCTAAACCATTGGCAGCTGAGTAGGGTGTAAAACTCCATTTTATTTCTGCATTAATCCGGATTAACTTGTCACCAACGATCACCTTCCTGTCTGGTTTGATTGACAGGTAACAAGTGGTCAAGTGTTCGCATCATAGTGGTCACTTGATGGATGTTTGTTGGTCGACTTCTGTCCGCTTTGACTTATTATAGTTGAGATGAGTTGGCCCTCTTCACTTTAACTGTTTCCAGTATTGTGTACATATGGACTGCTCTCAGATGTTCATTATTAGTCTGCATTGGGTACAATAGATCTGCTTCCTCTTTTATCCTACTTGCTTCTGGTATCGTGTATATATGGACTGCTCTCAGTTGTTCATTATAGGTTGGTGTTGGCTACAATTGGTCTTAAGATTTTTATACCTTTGTTATTAAAGTGAACATATGGACAGTTTTCCTGTTTTGAGAACATCTTTCTCATATACACGTTCACTGAAACTGGCCGTTATCTATATTGTTTTTATAGACTAGGTAACAATCATCCTGTTGTTTCTATCCATTCAACCAACATATTTTATCTTCATCGGCATATTTCTGAGCCTTTATTTAATGTTTTAACGACATGGCCACCCCTTCCTATCTAGGCATTTCTTTCAGAACGTCCAAATCAATAGAATGTAAAGCATGATAACTCTTCTAAACTTTCCTTCAGATCGTCCACATCATTACAAGCATAGGTTTTCTGAACTCAGCATTCCTTTCAGAGCGTCCACATAGCTATCAATATCTATAATAGTAATATATAATATACAAGTATAGACTGTGAAAAGTCAGTTATATTTAAATGAGATATAAATGGTATAATTAACTTCTAATAAAGTTTTAATGTATGTAAATTACTTCAATGATATGACCCTACGAATTATAACGACTGGACACCCAGGGCTACTGTACTGGTCATCCTAGACAATCCGATGGTCAGAGCATGTTCACCAACAGAAATAATAGCCAGTAGACTGGTCATAGAAGGTCTTTCTTATTTTAAACTGTTCATATGATTTCAGTCATTTGTATGGTCAATCAATTAAATCTAATTGTAAATCTCAATCGATAGCCACCTATTTAACACAGTAAGCCGACCAAGAGGGTGTAAAGAATAATTAAGAAAACTAATGGACAGTTATTTATAATATAAAGAAATTAATGAATAATCAATTTGTATCTAGAAAACGTCAACATTGTAATACAAAGTTCTACTTAGTTCACACCTAACTGTTATATTTCATATTTTATAGAAACACACACGAGCTGTTAATACTTCGCCCTACCCTCCGAACTGTTCACCCCCCTACTTTCAATTGAAAATTATTTTTTAATAGAAAAATAACAACGAAATAATAAATATTAATATTTTATGAATTCTGTTGTTGTTATATTGATATTCAGATGGTAAAATTACTGGTCGAGTTTTTATACTGTTTGTATTATTGTTAAGAATTGATAAAACCTGCAGTAAAGATTGAAGTAAATCTATGAAGATATATCTGATATTAGTATGAAGCGACATGTTGCGGTATTGTGTTTATAATTATTGTTGATACTTGTAGAATTAAAATACTATAAAATATCAATCCAGGGGTATTGTTATAGAGGTAGGGTGAATTAAACAGGATTAGTGACCATTTAGACAGGGGTAACACGGTACAGATAGGTGGGAGAGATAGATCTTAATATGGGTGGATGGTGGTATCGAAGTAGGGAGGGGATAAGGTGCAGAAAGATGAGATAGATCTCTATTTGGGTGGGTAGCCGGGAAGTAGGGAGGTATTACTAGAATCAGAAAGGTGAGAGATAGATCGCTATTGGGGTAGGTGGCAGCGAAGTAGGGAGGGGTTACAAGGTTCAGAAATGTGGGAGACAGACTGACCATGTCTGGGTGGGTTGTATCGAAGTAGGGAAGAGGGTTGGACGATCAGAGGCACGTTCCAGATAATTTCAGTCACACTGTTACCTTTCGACTTCTTAACATAATAGATACAAGTGGTTTTATTACCAACCCACACTCACACTCCTCCTCTCTCTACGCTCCTCCTCCTATAGATTATAGTTTAGTAACCTTATCCCGGTTGTTGGATATTATCCATCCTTTTGCTCTGTCTGTGTAAGTAGATGTGTGAAACATCACTAGTTGATTTCTAGTTCCTATATATATATAAATATAAGCTATTTTTCAGGGAATATTGTACTTCATATTGAAATAAATATGTTATTTATGATTTTATCTGTAACATTATGCATCAGTAACTTAGTAAACCTTACTTGTGTAGCAAGATCGTGCCATTCATGATATACATATCTAACCTTGCCTTAATGACTGGAAAAAAAGTGTGAACATTTTATAATGTTTTATTGTTAATGCCCTGCGGTTAAACTAATTTGCATATTCATTAAGTAAAGTAAAGGATATGAATATTAATGAGTTACAGAAGTATGATGATAAGTGAATGGTGGAATTGTCAACACGAGGCTATTCAAACTTGAACACCACTCTAGTTTAACACCTTGATATTCAAGTGATATAGACTGACTTACCCCCTCGTCTAATATATATATCACTCGTTTCACTTTCATAACTTGAAAATATTTCAACATATCAACATCCTCGAGGTATTCATTATAGTTTGAATGTCGTCTCGATTTCATTTCGTGACATAGATCTTCAGTAAAACCCCTGAAACACTACAGAGACACCTGGGTCATTGCTTCTCTTCTCCTGGAACGTTCACATGATTCATAATCAGAATATTAATGATAATGTTCCAAGTTCCAAATTGTTGGGATAATATTTGTAGGCTGTAAAACTCCAAAAACTTGATTGTTCGAGTACACACCTTTCTTTATAGTAACTTACTCGTAAAGTACAAAACAGTAGGGTGTAAAACTCAACGTAATGTCAAAACCCTTTCAAAACATAGTAAAATAGATATCATAGGTCACCCTGACAAAATATAAATATTTTTAAAGAAAGAGAAGAAAAGAAAAGGAATGATAATTAGATGTTGTAATTAAAATTAATTAGACCATGAAATACTAAAAAATAGAGACCGTATTTAAACCATTATGGACGAAAATAGTCGCCTTTCTTTACACCAAGATTTTAATACAAGTAATTACAATGTATCTAACGATTAGAAAATTACTCACAAAATATTTCTTTCTTTCAAAATTACTGGCTCAGATCATAGGGTTAGAGCGGGTGAGAGGGTTAGATCGAGGGGAGGGTGATAAAGGATGGGAGGGTGAGAGTAAGGGGGCGAGGTCGAGGGAGAGAGTGACAGAGGATGGGAGGTCGAGAGTAAGGGGGTGAGAGCCACAATTTTGAAAATAATATTCAGAATAAATTCCACAAGAAACGGGTCGAGAAGAGAAGAAGGGTGTATATTTGTATATTTATAGGTAATAATTATAATATTAAAGTAACATTATATACGAATGTCTATTGTTCAGGTATAATACCAATTTACTGGTTGGTCGACCAACTAAAAACATTCCAAATTCCTTATTCTGTTTATATTTCTAACTATTCTAAAAATATATTATCAAGGCGTCGTCCCAGATTTAAAACGTTCCAAATGTCCCTATTACTGTACTTTATACATATTTCATAGGTAGGCCCTACATGTATATTTAAAGGTGGACATCCCCGTATAGAAAATGTCAGTGCTGCTGAAGTAAAGACACGTGTATTTCATTTATCAGATGTCACCCTAATTTGAAATTTGAAGAAAATTATTGTTTTCTTGACTATAAGCCAATTTTTAGAATTTTGTTGACTTTTCTTTGTTCTCATTTGAAATATCTCCAACATATACATCGAGGATATCTATTGTGGATTTAATAAACATCAAATCTGTCTGGGATCGTGACTTTAAATATGTATTATTATAACCAACATGTATGTGGTATAGCTACTTTAACTGTACGTTAATTATACCCCAACCTCAACCACTTATAGTACTCCTATATTTTAGTTGCTCAACTTTTTGGGCGTTTTTCTTTAAATTTTTCAAGTTTTCTTTCAACAATTTGACTATTCACGTTGTTTTTCTTTCCAATTGAATGTAAATTTTCAACAACTTCTACTTGGTTATTAAAAAGGATATTTCGGTGCAAATCTGTTAGAGTTATCGCTGAGTTGACTTTGTTCATATTTGGGTTAGTTTCATAAGGGATGGGAGGAGTTATGGTTCTTTGTGTATATCTAACTTACTGACTTACAAAGGTTTAACGAGTTTTTAATGATTTGATATTTTTTAATTTCGCATTTTGTTGGTAAATTCCTTCTGGTAGTGTTAAAATTTGACAAGGTCGTTTGAATTTAAATAACGTTGCAGTGTCACCTGTTTGAAAAGAAAAACACAATCACATTTTACAAGGATAATGTTTAAGGTTTACGAGGATATTGTCTACCATTCGTACTTGGTTAACAAAAATCTTGGCAATGATTTTACAAGAATAACGACTTAGTATCAAAAATTGTTTACCATTCGTCTTGATATTGATTTTACAAGGGTAACAACTTAGATTCACAAGGATCCTTTCTACCAGCAGATCCTTGGTCAAACCTCTTGGTATTGATGTTACAAGGATAACAGCTTCGGCTCAAACGGATCCTTTCTACCAGCTGGTCTCTGGGCAAAACTTTTGGCATTGATATTTCAAAGAAAATCGAGAAAATCCATTCCTAGTTTTATTAAATATTTATATTACCATTCTGGGTTAATTTGATTAGATAACTTGACTACAAGATCATCGACCCAGTATCCTAGCCACCAATAGATGTGGATATTAGCACCGTGATATTTTGCCGAGAATACTCCAATACCATCTTCTGTCCAACGTAGACATCTTTGAAAGCCATTTATTAAGTTGTTCTGTGAAGAACCTAAGTTATGTACCATGCCCTTTTCAATCTCCAACTTTTATCATTTGACAAGGGGGCAGCTCTTCAATTGAATTTGATGATCCTTATCGAGCCTGTCTCTTCACTATTTCTATTATCGCTGAGAAATAAAGATGTTTAGAAAAATGTCTGACAATGAAATCCCCAACTGTGTAACATCCAGACCTTTTCTTTACCCCTCTATTATCAGGTCTTTATAGCCCCTTATATACAATATACCCCCTTCAGATTACCCATAGAATGTCGTCATATTAACACCCAGGGCCGCGGGCTATTACCCTCATATACACACTCTTGTTTCAAAAAAACATTCAGTTTGCCTGCTCCCTCTTCAGTCACATTTCAGCCGAGTGTATTTGTGTAAACATGCTTGGTAGATAATTTTAGTTGACAAATGATACTTGAACTAAATACTTTACTCACTTATTGTAGAAATAGTTAAATTATCTGAAACACCGAAATAGACAGTCAGTAACTAAGTAACTTGGATTCGGTTAAAAAACGAAGATTGCTCTTAAAATCATCTTCGAGTATATAATAAACATTTACCACCCATATAATAACATGTGACTTCGAATACAGCATAACTTTAGGAATATGAATATCTATGCTAAATAATTTTGAATTCTGAAGAAAGAAAAAAACATTTGACTGACACAAAAATATAAAGAATGATTCTTATAAACATATTATTTGTGTTTGCTTTGATTTCTTAAAAAAAATTAGGTTTCATAAAGATCCTTTCTACCAGCTGGTCCTTGGCAATATCCCTCGGAATCGACCTTTCTGGGATAATCTTTGCTTATTTTAACACTCGAGTAAACTGAAATGATAATTACTTTTTCGCAAGCAACATTTAGATTGTGTTTGGCCAAACCTCTTGGCATCGTATCTGTAGTATATACACGTATCTAAATGGTATAATAATCTTTTTAAACAAGGATAATTAGACCCAATACACAAGGACATGGTCCTGGCTGAATGTAGACAGGAGTGTATTGGGCCTAATTCTGACCCATGTAAAATAAAGAGTTTATTATTATTATTATTATTATTATTATTATTATTATTATTATTATTATTATTATTATTATTATTATTATTATTATTATTATTATTATTATTATTACACTTAGATTGACGAAAATCCTTTCTACCACCTGTTTGTGGCCAAACCTCATTGGCATCTCATCTCGACTTTTGGCTATTAATTTCTTACCCCCAGTTAAAGACTTGTCTATATTATTTTATTTTAGGTTCATGGTACACACGGTGTTGTTGACGCCAATATTTTTAGAAAGCTTAAAGAAGAACGAATTATTCTACCGGGAGGAGAATCTTACAAGCTGAATTATTTATTGAAAAACGATTGTAGTCAAAGATATGTACAGATGAAATTCGGCAAGAGACGAGGCCGGGTTAACGCCCGGGGAAAACCAAACAATCTTTATTGTAAGTATCTTTTAACTTCCTGGCTGGAACACCTGACTTCTCTTTGTGACAACTCAGAATCCCTTTCAGAGAGTCCGCATAACTTTATTTGGTATTTAGGTTTGTCAACTCAACCTCCCTTTCAGTCATCTGATTGGTCAATTACTAAAATGTATTTTAAATTAAGTTTTGTTGTCCAATCAGATTACTGTATTTCTTAAAAATCTGGATTTTTATTTAAGTTAAGTTTTGGAGAATAATGCCCCAGTTAGGAATTTTTTTAAAGATTTCATGTAAGTAAGAACAGATAGGTCTAATAGAGGGATAGAATTTATTCTGATTGAAAAATACACCAAGATGGTTCACTTTCATCATCAAAAGAACTCAAATGAAGATGTTTTGTCTTTAAATCGACCGGAATAAAAAATTGAGAGGTCGAATTTGTAAAAGAAATGATATAGCCTAAAGTATAAACTTGGAAAGGTTAATTTTGTTAAGTGATTCTAAAATAGAATGGAAAATTTAATTTATTGTATGTTTCACGATTTTATTAATCTACTACAGCCTTCACCAGTTTCTGTTCTTTCTGAACGTTTTCATCATAAAGGTATCCAGAGGTCGTTTTGCTTTTTGGCATAATGTTTACGTCGTTGGCTTTCATTTTATTTCTGACTGTATGACGTCAAACTGAAGCAGGACCTTAACAACAGCAATATTTGATGTCGGCGAGGTTATGAAACTGCTACCATCATGATAATATTCAAATTTGCTAGGTTTTCTTCTTATTAACATAAAAGGATGGTTTTTTTTCGAAGACACTATCGAAACAAGTTGACACATGTAGATATGGGTTAGTGACGCCTGTATAACATCACTAACCACCGACAAGTTACCAATGACGGTAGATGACCGACTGATAAACACAAAAAATACATCTTAATAGGATGATTGGGGAGAAATAGTTCAACATACTGATCTTATCGTCTATTCTATTAGACAATTGTCATTCTAAATACCCCTCTTTCTCTCTCTCATTGATTATTCAATAATCGGTTTCTTGACCCACGAATCTACCGGATGACTCACTAGGACCTTCTTTGTTCAAAATTGGTCATAACAAGTTATTCTTTGTACTTGAATATATTAGGTCATAAATAAAGAGGGTAGGACGTAAAACTCCATTCATTTCATTTTGAATATAACATAATAGGTAATACATAACAGAGAGTAGGACGTAAAACTCAATTTATTTCATGAGTAATAGACAGTTAAACGTAAAACTCCATTCGTTTCATAAATAATAGAGATCTCTACAACCAAGACTATTAATCCAAATCTCGTTAAGTAAAATCTGGAATAAAAGTTGCGTATTATAGAAGTGGGCCGGAGCCCTTATCACATTATATGATATTATTCACCCCAAAGCTGGGCATTATCGTATATACAACTATATATTTACTCTTATTCTTTAATAAATATCGGGTTTATTAGCTCAGTTCATTAATTTAATTAATTAAGAAAGATACCAATTCTTTCAGGACTTTGTTGAGAGTACTGCAGTTTTTGTTTCTGATTAAATCATAACGTGTCTATAGAAATTACCCCACTCCAACTGAATATGGGTATATAAGGAGTAACGAATGAATTTAGGAAGATTTCTGAGATTGAATAATATTGATAAAGACTGGAGGAGCCTAATTAACATGGAATCTTCAGACCAAATCTCAAAAGTTCAGACTTCAGCCTCATCCTGCAGCAGATCTAACATGCGATTCCACTGTTACCCTACTTGGCACCAAGACAAGATTCCGAGATCCTGATAGTTATTCCAGGTGGAATAATTTTAAATAACGAGATCGTCATACTTTCATGTCCCAACCACACCCTCATTTGTCATACTTCCTGATCAATACCCGTATGTAGGATACGATAGTTGTAAAGATTGAAAGAAGACGTTACCCTGTATCAATCTGTATCTAGGCTTCGTATTTAGTTACACCGTGTGAGACCGATAAAGCAGCAGGGAGAGAGAGGGATACGCCTCGACACCGAGCCACCGAGAGAGAGAGGAAACTCCCGACACCGAGCCACCGAGAGAGAGAGAGGCGCCCCCCCCCCCCCCCCCGACACCGAGCCGCCGACAGAGAGAGTAGACCCCCGACACCGAGCCACCGAGAGAGTGAGGCCGAGCCAAAGAGAGAGAGGAGACCCCCGACACCGAGCAACCGGGAGATATGAGATATGAGCTACTTGTTAAATGTGACCAGAGAATGAAAATTAGAAAAGAAATTTGTCTCTCACCAGCCTGCTACCTGATCTGACTAGATTTTAAAATTTACTTGTGTTTTTTTTTTACTGGTGAATTAAAACCGGTGAAAGGATTTTAAACAATCCGCTCATTGTCTGGACCGGCTCTAGTTTATCTACCGGTCTATTTTCAATGATTTAAAACTTGCTTTTAATATGAAACTGAATCAGCATGTTAACATGTTATTATAATAATTATCATCTTGTATAACAGATATTGTTATATACTGGCTATTATAGTAGCAGATATAGACCCGTTACCCCTGATAACAACCCTTCTACAACCCTTCTACTATTATATAGAGCTGTAGAGCTGTAACACTAGTCTGGAGTTTTACGTCCTAATGTTTTACATCTTACTTGTTTTTGCTGTAACGACGAAACAGTTCAGCAACGCCAACTCTAGTTATGGTTAATTGGTCGGTTGAAAGATGACAGGCCAATGTTTGCAAACAGCTAACTTAAATCACAGACTATGGAGATTAATTATGTTCTTTCTGAAAAATTTAGAGATTCTACCCCCACCTATCTTGTGAAAATGTGTTAAGATTATTCTAGTCACTAATTAAGCAGAAAGATTTACCGACAACGGACCTCCAATTATTGTATATGTATTAAATAACCAAATCTTAATAAATTATAGATATGTTTAAATGTCTGTTTAAACAATCTGTTTTATTCTATTTTAATATTTCTAATTTCAGCTCAGTTAACATTTTTATCGGAGGCTGGAGGAACAATCCGAATTCAGGGGAAAGAAACGAAGAAATTTTTATGTTTTAGTAAAAGGGGGAAGCTAGTTCTCAAGGTAAGACACTTTTAAATTTTCTCTTGTGACGCTTTACGGGATGAAGTCGTCTAGTTTTTGTGTTAATCAGTTTTTTTTAAACAATATATTTATTTCAATAAATACACAAACAAAAAATAAAAAATAAAAAATAAAAAAGCAAAGAAAAAAAACATACAGCAAATAGCGATACAGAAAATAGCGATACAGCAAATAGCGATACAGAAAATAGCGATACAGCAAATAGCGATACAGAAAAAAAGCTTAGGGCTTAATTCACTCTGCTTAACCAGGTTATAAAACTACGTCTGTTAGATGATGGGGAAAGGGTAAAGCGATCTTCATATTAGCTTTACAAGGTTATAGAAATTATCTCCACTACCTGTATCACTTTTTATATTTGGAATCTAATGTCCGGTTCTCTTTCAATTAAAACAAAATGTTCTATCACCACTTGAAGACGGTTCATATTATCACAGGAGGTTAAGCGGCCATGACATCAGAATATTGGTCATGTTTGTACATGCGAAGGTTTATCATGACGTTAAAGCACAGAAGTCTAAATAATATCAATACAAAACAATTATAGAAACGCCATTATGAATAATCTACAGATTGCTTAATTTGGTAAAGCAACAAAATTAAATGACAAGATCCCTTTAAAGAATGCAATATTTGAAATACCTGTCTGTATATAGAATTAAAACTTAAATAAAGCCGACTATTACAACCTGTTTTTAATTTTATATTGAATTGAAATATATTTTACTATTTTATCTTATCAATAGTTGGAGGAATTTAAAATAAAAACAAGTTTGGTGGTGATTTCTTTCATAACATCAATTTAAACTATATTCTATATATCAATATTTATAATACCACCTCAATCGAGACTTTTAAAAACTCGGAGTTAACCAGTTTCTTTATGATTGAAATTTTAAAAACATATTTATACACGTGGTTAGAAGGAATGTTTCTTGTATTTGTCTAAAGGATTATCTCTTTCTGATAACATGTTTCGGATATTCAGTCCTGAACAGGACACTATATATTGTTGAACTGTTCAAAGGAACATAAATCAGTAATTAAGTTCTGAAGCGTATCTTTAAAGTGCTCGCCTGGTTTTATAAAATTTCAATCTTTGTAGAAAAATGAAATGAAATGAATGGAGTTTTCATCCTACTCTTCTGCTCCTTATGGCTAATGAATACGGGCAACTTTGGGAAAGGGAAAAGGGAAACTTTGCCTGGACAGTGGCATCAGCTTACTCTTTTTGCGCTTTTCAGCTGTTGAGGGGTCTTTAACGTGTACCGCCTGTTTGTCCCATCCGAACGACTAGACGTTTTTTCCATTTCAATCTATCTAGAACTTGGGACTTGTTGGACCACTGTTTGAAATCGCTATTCTTTCACCCCTCCCCTTTCTCCATCCCTAACAGGGACCATCGAGACACAACCGATTGAAACTCCCCACTCACCCTCCACCTAGTCACCCACAACAGACCAACTAGTAGCTGTGGTAGACCGAGGTTTTAATCCTCTAATTTTCTAAATATGTAAAATAACGGTATTACCTGGTGCAGTGACGAGGGTTGAAAGGTCGAGGAAAGAATTTAAGATAGGATTAAGGTCGATCATTCTCAGTTTTCAATATTTCGTGTGTAGTTGTAATTGTTATATAGAACATGCTAAATATGTTATGTTTGAAATGTAACCAGTGCACGGTATAGAACATTATCCTATAGTTTACCATGTATTGTAACTATTATAGAATGTATATACTTATTATAGAATGTATTGCCCTATTATAGAATGTATATACTTATTATAGAATGTATTGCCCTATTATAGAATGTATATACTTATTATAGAATGTATTGCCCTGACTTATACCCTGTAGTTTATCTCGATATCCAGTTGATAATATCTGGTTCATATAAGGACGTCATTACAAAATAATTTCTCATTTCACTATTAAAATAATGCTCAATGTTTTAATTGTTCTATTTCTTCCCCGTCTTGCTAATCCCGTGTCTAACTACCTGTCTCCACGTTCCCTTTCTTCACACGGAACTAACCTTGGTTGCTTTCCTTGATATCCCTATAAGATACAGAACAGTAGACGTAAAACTCTATTTCATTTCATTAGTCCAATAAGATACAGAACAGTAGGATATAAAACTCTATTTCATTAGTCCATTAAGATACAGAACAGTAGACGTATTTATCACAGTATATCAGTATAATTTCAGTATAAAATATGAACCTGTATTAAACCAATGCTTCATTCATCTCAAACCACCAAATGTATTTATTTTTCTTCTTTCTTCTCCTCATCATCGGCTTAACTTTCTTCTCGGCCCCCCTTTCAGAATCAGCACGTATTATACACAAATTAAAGGCAGACAATGCTCTCAATATTTTTAAATTTCACGATGCAGAATAACGTTTAATCCGCAACTATTCACTTCGGCTCATTTGAAAGATTTTGTGTTTTTTATGTGTTTCACGTTTCACCTTGGGTAGTCTGTCTGGGGATCAGATATCACACCCGCTTCTTTTATAGATTACTAGGTAATATTATTAGTGTTATTACTCCAAGATTTAACCTAGATCCGGGTGGAAGGGAATATTACAAATTACTTAATGCATAAAATAGAAATATAACAGAATCGCTTCTTTCATCAATTAATAGTCATTATTATTATTATTATTATTATTGACCTAGATCCAGTGATAGGCCATTTCAAATTGTCTAATGCACAAAATTTTGAAATTATTCAAACTAATATAAAAAGCTTGCGGTATATGACATTTCATTTATGTCTGAAATGCGGAGTTTTCGTTTTTTAGGCTTAAGGATAGGTTAAAAGACAAAGCGCTGATTCAGCGATTTCCTTTTCAGCCAGGTTACAAAATATTTTTTTTTATTGCAAGGTGACAAAATACTAAAAGCGAGTGTAGATTTTACGAGGTGCCGTGTCATGTATTCGGATGTCAAAATATAAATAAAAATATCAATTTTTATTCAGTTTACGTTTTTCACGGTAAATTAAAAAGCGGTAAAATCAGATAAAGAGTGTAAAAAGTATTTTAAACCCCGAAGCAATGTCTCTTCTGATATGTTCGTTACAGATTTAAAGATAGGCGAGGGAAGGTATGATAAATAGTGTCTGAAAAATTCAATCCTATTTTTAAAAGGTGAAAGCTTACATAATTTCACTAATAGTGTAAGTTGCGATGGTATGCAATATACAAGGGTTATTTACTAGATTGCAAGAAGATATGTGATGTTCAAGACCGAACCCCCTATTTTAACCTTCAGGTTTATCTTAGCATCACAACTCGTAACGGTTTAGGAATTGTTTCTAGCTAGACTTCCATGTTAAGCCCTGGATGATGCACCTTCAGTGACAAATGCTCGAAATATTTCGTTTAAAAGAGATATGGTGTAACTGAATTAACTCGTAACCGTCCATTAAATGATACACCGCTGTATTAACAAATGTTCGAAATCTTGCGATTCAAGGAGACAAGATAAAGTACAAGCTTGTTATTAAAACTAATTGTAAACTTTCTAGTAGAAAGTGTCCGAAAACAACTGAAGGTGTTGAAAGTAAAGATTTCACTGTCGGCAGTTTATAGTCAAACATGTTGTTTTTATAAAACGAAAGTAGAAATTATCATAATGTCACTTTTTATAACTTGTCAACGTCGTGTTGAATTTATTAAAAGGCCATGGTTCGTCATTTTTGGAGGTTGTTTAGGGTCATGAATATATGTAAACAGTCTTCAGAATAACTTGAACTGTACGAAAATCGCTATAAAAGAACCTAAAAGTTGCTATAAGTTCTAATTACTAAAATAACTGTTGTATTTTAAACGTTAACTCGGGTGTCAGACAAAGCGACGTTTTAGATCCTTGCTTTTTAATACAACGTGATAAAGACTAGGACAGAAATTGCAACAAGTTGATAATTTAGGCCTCAGATTTGTCAATGACTGCATAATCCTATAAAGAATTTACGATGAATACAAACCAGTGTTTATCAAAAAAAATATTATAATCGTTCTGGTTTCGCCTGTCTCTATATAACACAATGACTCCCTACTACCGACCGTCCAACAACCAGCCCCATTCTTATTCAAAATAAAAGATTTTATTATACTTAAAATGATTTGAAGGAATCATACTGTGTCTTTAGAAATCTGATTTTTTACGAATATTTTATTTTGAACGCCTCCCGCTGCCATCTTTGTTGTTTTTCTTGTAAAATGAGGTGATGCTTGACGAATATATACTAGGGGAGTCGATTGAAATTTTTACCTACATCGTTACAAACCTAGAGAAAAACCACAATGGATCCTTGAATACTGTTTGCCGTGATGGCTTTTAG
The DNA here is from genome assembly GCA_030562195.1 of Nipponacmea schrenckii. Classification (NCBI taxonomy): domain Eukaryota; kingdom Metazoa; phylum Mollusca; class Gastropoda; family Lottiidae; genus Nipponacmea; species Nipponacmea schrenckii. Next base: position 12,119,551 of record JAUJPP010000007.1, on the reverse strand, counting down.
TACAGAAAATTATCCCTATGGATACAGAATGCTATCTGGCTGCAGAATGACCTTCTGTGACAATCTTGTCTACCATCGTAGTCGTGATTATTGGCTCCAATAGATACACAATTCCATGTTTTTTAGTATGTTGAAACATTTGAACATTGTAAGAAATTAATTGGATTGAAAGGCTTCGGTTTGATTATAATTTAAGAGTATAAAAGTTCAGTATGATAATGGCAGTGGCAGGTTCTAAACTTGTTCGGGCTTGACGACCCCGCCATACACGAGTCAGAGGTAGGGGGAGACCTCTATAATCCTTGACTGGAAATCTAGTAGGAGACGATAATCCATAGTGGCGTTTCTGTGCAGAGTTATTGACCTATAGGTGTATGTAGACTCTCTGTATGGAGTGGGTATCCAAACTTCGACTTCGTGAGAAGAAATTGTCTTCAATAAAATATATAAATGTCATTTATATTAGTCAATGGCCGTTAAAGAAATAAATAGCTTTGTTAAACATTTACTGAAAAATTGCTTATTTTGTTAAAAGGTTTTTAAGGTTAGGTCAGGGAATATTTTGTAGAATAAATTGCCGTGGTACACGTCAATAAACATTAATACAGAAAAACCTGAGACTTCGACATGCCCTTAGTTTATTAAACATCAAAGAAACCGAGATAATAACTTGTTAAATAAACGCTGCAGTTTAAGGTGCATTGAAGTCAACAGTGTTTCACTGTTCATCTTATATGTCGTTATTTTTTATAATTAAAACATGCCTCAAATATTTCTTTCACCATTAAGATATAAAATATATGTTTGTTGTCGCCGATGAAAGCCTCTAGGTCAATTCAACTTTTCTCTCGTCCTGTAAAAAACATGTACGGTTTCTTCCTATTTGTCGTGTGATATATTTTACGTCGTTTTCCCCCAACCTTTTCCCCAAACACCCAAGAACAGTACGGGATTGTCTGTACCGTCTCCATATGGCATTGATAAACCTTTAGATGTCCAATTTACGGTCTCAGATGTTTATCAGAACAATTTGGTTTCGGAGAACTTTGAAATAGCTGAAGGTAAAAACAAGTGTTTCAGTATTATGTTGGTTGTAACAAGCGAAAGTAACTTATAGATTAAAAGTTACCACTATAGTAACTCTATTGATAATGTATCACAAGTTACTACTATGTTGCATAATGTATCACAAGTTACTACTATATTGATAATGTATCACAAGTTACTACTATGTTGATAATGTATCACAAGTTACTACTATGTTGATAATGTATCACAAGTTACTACTATATTGATAATGTATCACAAGTTACTACTATATTGATAATGTATCACAAGTTACTACTATATTGATAATGTATCACAAGTTACTACTATATTGATAATGTATCACAAGTTACTACTATATTGATAATGTATCACAAGTTACTACTATATTGATAATGTATCACAAGTTACTACTATATTGATAATGTATCACAAGTTACTACTATATTGATAATGTATCACAAGTTACTACTATGTTGATAATGTATCACAAGTTACTACTATATTGATAATGTATCACAAGTTACTACTATATTGATAATGTATCACAAGTTACTACTATATTGATAATGTATCAAAAGGGTACTACTATATTGATAATGTATCACAAGTTACTACTATATTGATAATGTATCACAAGTTACTACTATATTGATAATGTATCACAAGTTACTACTATATTGATAATGTATCACAAGTTACTACTATATTGATAATGTATCACAAGTTACTACTATGTTGATAATGTATCACAAGTTACTACTCTATTGATAATGTATCACAAGTTACTACTATGTTGCTTACAGAGTCGACGGTTACAGTGTTCACTGAAGGTACACTTGTTTCTGTAAGTCGTTTATCGAGTTGAAACTTTAACTCGAGTTATGCCCAGGTGGTCAACTGGACTTAAACCCTGTCAATATGATATAAATATTTAATATAATCCGCTAGGATTGGTTGGTATTAAAATATTTGTAGTAACTCGATCTGTACCTGATTCTTTATCAATTACAACTCAACTTATCAATGAAATCAATGTCAATTGGTAAAACTGGGACAAATAACAATTCCCATTCTTCTGAATCACCTAGTGGCACTCTCCGACTGGGTTTTCTCAACTCAGCATACCTTTCAGAGAGTCCACCTAGCTATAATGTTCATTTGGTATTTAGGTTTGTCAACTCTACATCCCTTTCAGAGAGTCCACCTAGCTATAATGTTCATTTGGCATTCCTATTGAACATGGCGTTAGGATTAACATACGTCTTCATTAGCCCATTAGGTGCAAAGGAGTAGGACGTAAAACTCCATTCATCTCATTTTACTTCGAGTTGGGAAAGCAAACAGCTTACTGCTTCATTAATTTGTCTACGTATATTCATACATTTATTAAATGCTCGTCTTTTAACAGCAAAGTCCTACTTGACGATAGGGACACCTCACGGTCAAACCATCTGGTCCAGAATGATGAAAGTCGAAACTTGGATTGAGAAATATTGGAGACCGGATCAGTGAATTATTGAGATATTTTAAATAGTTAAGATTATTGAAATCACGGCGGTGAATGTTTGAAATAATTTGATAATAAAATCGTGATAGGTTATTTATGTATCTATTTATTTATTTATCTGAAGTGTGGTATTTGTTATTGATAGATAACAGTTACAATTAAAAACATTGTATAATATCCAGGACGTATTGGTACATTGTATTACCTTGGGAACATTTTGATACAAGGTTTTACTTTGTGGTACTTTGTCTTATATTGGTGTATTTGGTATTACTTTGTGGTACATTGTCTTATATTGGTGTACATGGTATTACTTTGTGGTACATTGTCTTATATTGGTGTACATGGTTTTACTTTGTGGTACATTGTCTTATATTAGTGTATTTGGTATTACTTTTTGGTACATTGTCTTATATTGGTGTATTTGGTATTTCTTTGAGGTACATTGTCTTATATTGGTGTATTTGGCATTACTTTGTGGTACATTGTATTATATTGGTGTACATGGTTTTACTTTGTGATACATTGTCTTATATGTGTACGTATATTCGTATATTGTCCTACATTGTATTACTTTGTGTGTTATATCGGTAAATATATTGGTACATTGTTGTACATATTGGTACATTGTCTTATATTGTTATACATATTGGTCTCTGTGTTATACATATTAATAAAATGTGTGATTTGGTTCTCCTGAAGTCAGTGTGTGATTATTTCGATGCTTCTTCTAGAGAGTCCACATAGATAAAACAATGTCTTAATAAAGTTAATATTATAATAAAGCAGTAATAGAGTTGCCTGGTTAACTGTACAGTGGATGTAACCAAGGTTTAGTTATATCTAAACACAAACAATCCCTGATACTCCACGCGTCTCTTTATTTATCTTTTAGATTTTTTATTCCATTCCAACAAAACCATTCACCTGGTTACATATTTAACCTAAAGTAACTATGACACCAATGTGTCTAAGACTTTACGATGTTTTAACTATTGACCGAGAAACGTCCCACCCCCCATTCACTTCATTCTAACCAAACTTAACACCAGGTATTTACAAACTTACCCATGTTCTACTGTTACTCTCCCACCGTCCTTATAGTGATGGTGGACTAAGGACTAGATAGAGTGAACCTTTACCATCAGTTTGTTCATAACGTGTACCACCAGGTCTCTTCTTAAGATTTATATAAGCATTATATTACACGTCTTTCTTCAACTTGCTGATTATCAAATTATCCTAAATCTATGTACGATTCTATCTGAGGTTACGTTTATTAATAAGTTTTTATAAGTTTCTAGCTCGACGGCAACTATCCAAATATCTATCAGAATGGTTTAAAATGTCTAGCTAGACTCCCATTGTTCGTTACAGCTATTGAGATTAGGTAAAAGTTAACTAATAAGAGTCAGTAGTTATCTAGTCAAACCGTATTAAAATATATTCTCTACGACACCCAGAAACGTCTAGGACTAAAATAGACTACTATAAACTGTATAAGATTCCCAAGTCACCATCAAATATGTGAATGTCACCGTCTTATAGAAGTTCCCCACCCACAGTTTCTTGGTAAAGGTCAGATCAGTGATTCATGACAGTAGAGTCGTGTACCCACTGACTTTATCTCACTTCTTACTGACTGACTAGAACTTTTCACTTTTTACTGATACATGTTTCCTAAACACAATCCTTGCGAGCGAGGATTTCTGAGGATCCTTTCCACCAGCTGGTCCTTGTCAAACCCTTTTTGGTATTGATTTTACAAGGAGAACAACTTACGTTCCCAAGGATCATTTCTATTAACTGGTCCTTTGACCAAACCTCTTGGTATTGATGCTAAAAGGATAACAACTTAGGTTCAAAATGATCCCTTTCTACACTGGTTCTTGGCAAACTTCTTGTATTGATGCTAAAAGGATAACAACTTAGGTTCAAAATGATCCCTTTCTACCAGCTGGTTCTTGGTCAAACTTCTTCGTATTGATTTTTCCCGGATTATCACCACTTTGGATCTACTGGATAATTCATTAGAAAAGTTTCGAGGTCATCAGATTTTCACACACCGACCAAGATCAAAAACCACGACCACTATATTCTATGAGACGATAAGCCGATTACCTGTACATCAAAAACTTCTCGATATAGGAGAGCTGCCAACTTGCCCCTCGTGTATCACTGCAGGACACGTTGACCCGGGGGTCGTGAATCAGGGAGAGAATAATGATTAGCTTCAGTTTGTACACTGACATTCCAGCATTTACCATCCTTGCTCATTACCGGTCTCAGTTTAGACAAAATTACTATTTTTACTTTTCATTTGTAAATAGCAAAATTCATTCATAGCTCCAACCTTTGCCATGGTGTCGATTCACACCTTGAATTCGTTGTTTCACCTTTTACTCCATTATCATAAATAAACATGTTTGTCGTGTGAATAGAATTATCATAAGTGTACATGTTGATTGTGTGAATAGTCGTTATTAATTAGTCAAGATGTCCTTTGACGAGTGTGACGTCATTAGAAGAGATCGACTGTTTCCCGAAAAAAAAACTCTGGGAGTGTTTACAGTTTTTGAACATCTTACCTTCCACATTTATAAATTGTTTGTAAAATTAGTTTTTATATTTTTCTAATATATTTAAATTGGTCCAAGGTGTAATGTAGAATACTTGTGGGTCGTTCATTTCTAGCCCCTGAATGTATAAATTAGTTCTTAGCGCCATGTCCATATGCAGGGCTTTGGTCTATACTAGATAACACCCTCCTATTCTGGGGTTTATATAACCGAAACAAGGTTTTATGGGTTGAAATAAGCTCTGGTTATTGGTAAAATAAGAAGCCCAGTCGCTACACTGTGTCAATCTATGGTGGTAGTTAAGAAACTGTAAAGTTATAATCGGTATGTTTAAATTAAAACTCATTAGAATTCTACTCCACAACTGACATGCCGGTCAAATCAAACTTGATGTATCTCTTCTAGATAAAGTTCACCATCGTCTTGAGGGTTGTTCGGTACATTTACTTTATTTTGCTGATTTTGTGCATCATGCACCCTGTAGTTTATGTTTTCTCTTGTCGTTGTTACCTGTATGCATTTGATATACCGGGTAGGAAGGCGACACATAACCGACTCCAGGAAGTACCCCTTGGAAGTCATCTTACCACCAACATTGAATAACCTGCATGAAATAACTCGACTCTCAGGTACCGACTGCGCCTAGCAGAAGACCCAGACCGAACTTAAGGCTTTACACCCACTCGGGGAGCACACCTGTCCCGTGGGCCTTGTTTGGACGGTCAGACGCCCGAGGAGTCGGACACTTATACGCCATAGTTCCCAAACCGCCGAGGTCCGTATAACTGTAATGTCCATACTACAATATAGTGATATTTTTCCGAATCCAATTACTAATATTATGTAGGCCTAATCATTGTAACTGATATGCAAATTTTTATACGTTGTTTATATTAATACAATGTACTGATATTCGTAAGAGTGCTCATGTAATCACAGATATATAGAAAAGTTTTATCAAGTTTACCGAATTAGTGGTTAATAGATATACTTCATCGTTAAACATATCCTGATCCCAGCACAAATACATCGACATGGATTTAATCCTCCCGTTTTAATCTGGATTAGAAGAGAAAGCAGACGATTTGAAGTAGTTGTGTCGTCTGTTAGGTTTAAATCAGTTGACAAACAGTCTGCATGTCATTTAATACAAGGATTACTGCTGTATTACATTTGTCTACAATCAAATATTACATAAACTTCAATTGTCTTTACATTGTTTCAGACTGTCAATCTGTCAGATTAAACGTAACTTTCAATTGCCTACACTTATCCTTATTCTACTTATCTAGAGCAGATAAAGAGGACGTAAAACTTCAATTGTCTCCAATGATCATACCGTCATACAGTATTCATTAGCCCATAAGGTGTAGAAGAGGACGTAAAACTCCATTCATTTCATTTTTTCATTTCAATACCCTCACAACTAAATGGTATCTAAGCCAGTGACGTCATGATCTGACTCAAGAAATGGACGTGTAAAACATGTGCAATGGTTAAACGGCCACTGTGGTTGAAATTCAAACCGTGGTAAACGAATGATGTAAACTATTTTGTTTACCGTCAATTAAACGCCCGGTATTTAAAGGTGTCCAGATCAAGGTATCTAATATCCTTGATCATATTCCCTTTAAAGGGATACAGTATTCTAAATTTATACCGTTTCGGCTAATAGACTGTAGTTTTCGCTTGACGCACCACTTTTCAGAACGGTTATTCCACTTTAAGTTCGTATATAATCCGGTAGTAGGTGACATTTTCATTTTAAGAGAATATTGTTTACTGCTTCTTCAGCATATTGGATATTCTGTCCACAGTTGTCTTTGTATAAGCTTGATTATTTGATCTACTATATTTTCAAACTTAAATAAGGTTAAGACAAAGCTACGATTTAGGTCCTTGCCTTTTTATATATTGTGATAAATATACTAGTATTTTTTTTAATTTGGAACACTGGTTGAAACTGCTGGTCAACTCGAAATCCCTTTCAGAGAGTTTATATAACTGATACTGTTGACGGTGTGAGAACCACATTGAAACGTTGATAGTAATAAATATCATAGAAGTTTCTATCCATAACAATTGTTTTCATTTGATACTGTTTTATTTCTAATAACATAATTGGTCTCCGAATCACCTACTTCCACTCTGTTAATAGGTTTACCATTAGATAACGTCATATTAATCACCTATTCATGGGACATATCGCTTTATAACATAAAGCAAGGTACAAATATTGCATGTTACGAGATGATTTTGTTAAGACGAGATAAGAACAGAACGGTATGAATGTTGTTTTAAAACTCGAGAACGCTCTGACTGTTTGATGTTGTTGAGGATCACTGATTAAAGACATAGTTAGATTTAAAATTATTGGATCGAGAAACATCAGGTTTTAAAATAGTAACTTGAACTGGAAGTTTTATTTTATTCTTCTATTAACGACATGGGTTTTATTTCAATTATAGATTTTAGTCGCGGTGAATAAAAACAAGTATAAATTCCTCAGTAAACTTGTTAATTTGTTTCTATTAATAATGTGTAATTCTTTTTATGAATATCTGGACCTCCTCTCTCAGGTGCTGATTCCCCACCCCCCCCCCTCCCTCCTAGACTGACATTCCGTTAAAATTCAAAGAATGAGTAACAACTACAGACAATTAAAAACAAGTACAGTACATATTTCGAGCAAACACATCCGATTACCCTACTTCCATTTTTCATCCTGAATTAAGTTTTACCTTACACTGAATATATTTTCCACTTGGACAAATTTTAAACAAAGACGAGATTTTTCAGCATTTTAACATGCAGTAGATATTCGTAAAGCTTTGGTGATAAATATTACTATAATGAGACTGGTTTTTACTCAATTATTTCATCAGCTCGTACTAGACAATAACCTGTATACCACTATGGGACAAATGAACAGTTTTGTGGGAATTTGGGGGTTTAGGGCGGTCGAAAATGCGTAACTATTTTACGATGAAGAGCTTTGACAGAATGACACTATTACATGTTTAAACAAAATTAAATTTATATTCTTTGTTGTATTATTATATTTGTGCAACTATATTTGTTGTATTATATTTGTGCAACTATATTTGTTGTATTATATTTGTGCAACTATATTTGTTGTATTATATTTGTGCAACTATATTTGTTGTATTATATTTGTGCAACTATATTTGTTGTATTATATTTGTGCAACTATATTTGTTGTATTATATTTGTGCAACTATATTTGTTGTATTATATTTGTGCAACTATATTTGTTGTATTATATTTGTGCAACTATATTTGTTGTATTATATTTGTGCAACTATATTTGTTGTATTATATTTGTGCAACTATATTTGTTGTATTATATTTGTGCAACTATATTTGTTGTATTATATTTGTGCAACTATATTTGTTGTGTTATGTTTGTTTAACTATATTCGTTTTATTTGTATTATATTTGTGTAACTATACACAAACATTTCTATGGTTACCCTACTAGTGAGTTATTATCAATATTTTTTTTATAATTTCAGATCCATGGATATAAAGAGCAGTGTAAATTTCGGGAGGAGGTGAACCGGGATGTGTTTATCAGACTTGTATCCGTGATAAACCCAAGTTGGTACGTGGGATTCCGGAGAAATGGGAAACCTTTGCGTGGTTGGCTAATAACAAACTCCAAAAAACAAAAATGTTATGACTTCATCCGAACGCGTGTGAACCTTACTCCTCCTCGGACTCGAACTGACTCGCCCTTACACGGAATCGATCCAAATAAAATCATAGACTCGATCAAACGTAATCAGCGTGGCGGGGATCGGTGATAGAATTCATCGGATTATTTCAGTTCACCCTATAGTCCTCAGTGATATCGAGGCATTGGCTGCGTGTTGGGATTGATCTACTTCCGCAACACAAGCACGTACACTGTGATATGGCCCGGAGTCCGCCGCCGCCGCCGTGCAAAACTACATTTTATACAACATTTTACCCTGAAGTGATATTATTAAGATCTTATGATGACCTTGACCCCGCCTGCATCTTACAAACATGGACGTGTAAAAGGAAATAAAACTATTGGAGCATAGCGTGACTTGTGAATGGCTAAAAATGTTTTCAATTTGTATATAGTGTATATTGTAGAATCTGTACGTGTATGTACAGAACTATGGGTATTTATATTATAAATATATATTTAATATCTAGAGTATACCACAATATGCGCGTGCATTCGTTTAGAACCACGTTTATTAGTACTTAATGGAATGTTGAAATTGGATTATGGATTAGCAGGTATCTGGATGATGTTCATCAAATTTTGGATGTAATTAGAATACAACTGATCGTGTAATTTGACTGGTGCGTCGCGTCACTTAAAGCGTGACGGCGCCATGAGCGTGACGCTGTAAGAAAGGTGTGATGGTGTGATCAAAGTGCCGAGACGTTGAATGTGATTTTAGATTCTTTATTTGGAACCTAGAGTAGATAGTAGTGTTTTCTGGAACAAAATTTCTAACAGACGATTTTATCTGCCATTATTTTCTGGGTAGTGTAAAATCGTTGGCTGGGTGCGATACCCTTCTCTACCTCTCGTTCTACCACATGAAATATTTTCATTTCTAACTGAACCTGTGTTCACTGAACAGGGTTCAAAAATCACATTAAAAATCACGTTACAAATCACAGTTCTGTTACCAATTTCACTATATATTACTGTAGTCCGAATGACCGACATAGCTCAGGACAACATGGTTGAAAATAATACTTGAAATAAACTCAGGTCAATAAAATTTAATTAAAGAAATGAATGGAGTTTCACGCCCTACTCTTCTGCACTTCATTATCTAATGAAGATGGAATGAAATTAACGAAATAAAGTTGTACACTTGATTGTTTAAGTTGTCTATCTAATTTCACTAGAACCATCTTTACTGTTAAATTTAACAGGTAGAAAATTACACAAGCCCTTAGTCTGAAATTTGTTCCAAGTCAAACCTCTAATGCTTCCAGCCTTACCTCAGCTATGTCAGTGACACGGACTATATTTATTGTAAATACAGATTTATAATGTTTGAAACGATTCCACAATTTGGAGTAATAATAATAATAATAATAATAGTTTGTATAAACTGCCCTCTACCGGGTAGATCCACTGATATTTAAAGTTAGTCAAAATATCAAACTTCGTCATATCATGGTCATGTGTCCTTTCTTTTTTAAAAATATATCTGACGGCGACTTCTGACGCGTCCTTGTCTTTATTTTTGATTTTTAACTTTAGTTTCTGGTGGTTTTTTGCAAGAGAACCAGGCATTATATTTGAATTCTGAAAAGTGTTTCGCATGGTAGAAATAGTATTCCGAACTATAACAAAATTTAGACTAGTATATCCGATTGATTACACATTTCAATGATAAGTGAACTCTCTGATATAGATTCTGAGCTGTTAGACAGTGATATCGAGGTTTATAATTGATCTAGAAACGTCAGTAGTTTTTAAGGATAATCCGAGAAGAGGTTTCAGAAGTCGTCCACTTCAGTTCTTAAGTTCTCGTTTTTTATAGAATGTTGTATCACCCATCAATCATATGACGTCATCACTATGTATTGTACTATATATACTGCCCATTGTATATGAGATTATTATAATCATCATCATCTTCGTCATCATCGTCATCTTCTTCGTCATCATCTTCATCGTTAAGACAAGATCAAGATGACCATTCGGCAATTTTCGGCAGTTTCCGGAAAGCTGAATTTTACGACCGACAGTTACAAAAACTACAGCACTAAGTTCTCCCCAAATACATCAGTAAATTTTATAATTATTTTTTACCAAAGATGGACGATTTCAGTAGAAAATGCTACGTAAGGCCTTGCCTTGTTTGTTATACAAGAACTGCAGTATTTTTTATAATATAACTCTATAGATGACTTACCGCTATTTTATACCTACATTAGAACTATTTCTCGATCATAATTCTTACTATAGACAACTTGTTTCATCAAATCAAACATTGGTTCAAAAAGAATGATATTATAGCTCCTTCAATTTCAATCGTTCTTTTTCTTGATTTTATCATGTACGACATCTTAGTACGACATCTTAGTTTAGTAACAGACTTTCATAACGTTCCCTTTAAACATGGTTATATACAATATATCAAACATTGGTTTCGTACTTAAAGACGTTCGACTGTTTTCAATTGTTCAATATATTATATCTTTATGATGATGGTTGTGTGACGATTCTCAGTATTTTTTTCTCATCAAGTTTTAACATTGGCCATGTACTTAAGATTGTTCGTCAGGTTTTCAAATTTATCAGTCATGACCCTTTTTGGGTTTTTGCTCGACTATCATTGCCCCCTCGGTTACAATGAATTGTATACGAATCCCTTTTATATATTGATGCAATGAATCACCAATTTCAGACAGTCCATGAATTACAGAAGTAAACTAGATTGTGGACGTGACGAGGGTAGAGTAATACACCACGAGTCAGTGTTATAAGATTATGATATACACCGGGCACCTGTTACTTTACCACGGTATAAATCTTCACCTCAAGATAGGACAGACTGACCACGGGTCATCTCAATACACAGTTGATTATCAGGAACTAGTCAGGTCATTATGAAATGGAGTTTTACGTCATAACTTCATGGTTGTAGTCTGCAATGTATCATGTGTTATCAGCAACAGGACGGCTGCATTAATCAACAACACAGCTTGCAGACACAACGGACCTCGGTTAATGATCGATTCTAACGACTAGGCATTAGACATTTTTCCATGTCAGTCCCTCCAGGAACCTACAGGGGAAAAACCAGTTTACCTTTTTAAGTTATCTTCAGTTAAAGTCAATCTACACTTAAACAGATAAAGGAAAGCTTGACAGAAAGTCATAAAGCCCCAGTTAAACTATAAAAAAACACTGAAGACTTAAACTTGTCAAAGTTAATAAAAAAATTTCAATAAAATACGAAGGCATAATAATTTGATAATAAAATACAAGGAATGTACCTTCGCATAATAAACCCAACAATTTAACTGTTTTTTTACCTCAAAAAAATTTACCTACCTACGAATCTTAAAATGTGAAAATTGAATTTGAAAAAAAGCCTGAAGCGATGTGACGAACTGACAGCAGGTTAAGGTATAATAAATAGAAATTGTAACTGACTGTTTTTTCTTTTCTCAAAATGACAACTTATAACCAGATACTTTACATTCGTTTTTCTTTTTTTCTCTCAAAAAACATTGAAGTTTAGAGTTTACTGTTCTATTAAATATTTTTAGTTCAGTTGACTTTCTGTATCTGAGATTCTAATCATGAAACTTCATTTTTATAAGATAGATTCAGAATTAGGAAATACTTTGTTGAGATCTGAACATTTCGTTAGTTATATTTTTACTGCTATGTTTGGTTCGTTTTGGTTCTCCGTGGGTAGTTTACCAGAAGATAGGGAGATAATATTGTTAGGGGGTACGGAAAGACCAAAAGTTGGGGAATGATCTTCACGTATCTTAATAAATGTTGTTATTTAACATGGATTTGTTTGTTTCATATATTGAACAATTTTTAAATCGGGACACCCTGCGACTTTAATGTCAAAGAATATTTATTAGAACAATTCTTAAAGGAAATGTTTGACTTATAATTATTTTTAAAATTATATTAAAGTAGAAACATACCTTTCATATTTTTGAATGTTTAATCATCTCTTTGTAAAGAATATATCATCAGTGGAACACCTCCTTTAAACAATTTGAATGTCATTATTTTATATAATCCGAAAACCTCTGTCTGAATCAATATATTGACCGAGTTTTTCGGATTAAGAATCATGTTTTTTTTTGTATTATTGTAAGTACATAGTGCCGGTAGCCATTTCAATAAAAATAATATTAATAATAATAATAAACATTATAAAAATAATCATGTTTTTATTTTTTTGTCTTTTGTTCCTGAAAGTCGTGCAATACAAGATGAATATAAATACTGGATAGATATGCAAGGAAAGACAATCAATCCTCAAACAGTACGCCGTTGGATTGCTCACCTTGAATTCTAAGAGGATGGCCTTCCTTGGCTTCGTACTGAGTCTTATAGGATTTCTTTTCTCATTGAATTCTGCTGAATAAAGGATGTGGCAAACACCCTAACTTTAAAGTAAAGATTTCTTTTTATCGACTTTAAATAACACTGACTATTGCTACCTCAAAACTCTCGTTGCAAATGAAAGACAGGAATTGTTGATTTGGCCTGGGTGTTTTAAAACTTGCTAAGAGAAGAATTTTACAGGGAGGGGGGGGGGGATCTTTGTGTGAGTAACAGAGTCGATAAGCTAGATTTGATCAGCTATTGTATGCGCTTCTCTTGTAAATTGGGCGAGCGTAGTAGAACGAATACAAGATACCTGTGAAATTGAACACTATAATAGAAACAAACACAAAGCGAACAGAAACAACCCGTATATCATCCATAGTCTTAATTTATTGGTATTAAATATTTCAAAACCAATGAACCAGATGACTTGTCCGAGGGCCAGATGTGATGTATTCCCGACCCCCGCTGATTCTACTGAACCTAAAACACGAACACTAATCCCCTTCCCAGCCGCTCCATTCAATCAAATCATTCGGAACTAATTTGACATCGTTTGGACCCCGCCCTAGAGTTTTGTGCTGGACATGCTATCTCGCCCCACCTGGCGTGATCTATTGAAGTTCAGCCCCAGACAAAGGACAGTCCTCAATGATCATTATCAATTTCACTTCATATTGATGAGATGAAACTAGCTTTATTAGATTCTATAAGATGTTAATAATATATTTATAATACAGGCTCTAATAAGTTTGATTTCATATTAAACACGTGACTAGATCACGGACATCATAAAAGATATGGCAAAAGCCCACCGGGCAGCAAAATAATAAGTCAAAACTGTCATTGTACCTGATAATATACTACAACTAGCTAGTTAGACACAATAGTTTGGTTTGCTCTAGTCTCATTGTGACTACAGAAAACTATCATTGTACCAAACAATCTACTAGCTAGTTAGACACGATAGTTTGGTATGTTCTAGTCTCATTCTGACTACAGAAAACTGTTATTGTATCAAGCAATCTACTAGCTAGTTAGACACGATAGTTTGGTTTGCTCTAGTCTCATTCTGACTACAGAAAACTATCATTGTACCAAACAATCTACTAGCTAGTTAGACACGATAGTTTGGTATGTTCTAGTCTCATTCTGACTACAGAAAACTGTTATTGTATCAAGCAATCTACTAGCTAGTTAGACACGATAGTTTGGTTTGCTCTAGTCGCATTCTGACTACAGAAAACTGTCATTGTACCAAACAATCTACTAGCTAGTTAGACACGATAGTTTGGTATGTTCCAGTTCTTTTTGTTCCTTTGGTTGGATCAATGAATAAACAACCCTTTTTTTGTCGAAAATCTCAATATTTATTATAGAGTATTGTATATTTATTTTGTGGTCATGTACTTGATCGCCGGAACATAGATCTTTCCATCTGATACACATGTACCTGTGTATTTTTAGTATTTTAGACGAATTGTATATTGAGATATTATTTTTTTTTCTCCAATGTATTTCCCCATGGGCTGAATGTGAGACGGGACCATGTCCTTGTGTATTGGGCCTAATTCTGACCCATGTAAAATAAAGAGTTTATTATTATTATTATTATTATAGTTTGGTTTGCTCTAGTCTCATTGTGACCACAGAAAACTGTTATTGTACCAAACAATCTACTAGCTAGTTAGACACGATAGTTTGGTTTGCTCTAGTCTCATTCTGACTACAGAAAACTATCATTGTACCAAACAATCTACTAGCTAGTTAGACATGATAGTTTGGTATACTCTAGTCTCATTGTGACCACAGAAAACTATCATTGTACCAAACAATCTACTAGCTAGTTAGACACGATAGTTTGGTATGTTCTAGTCTCATTCTGACTACAGAAAACTGTCATTGTACCAAACAATCTACTAGCTAGTTAGACATGATAGTTTGGTTTGCTCTAGTCGCATTCTGACTACAGAAAACTGTCATTGTACCAAACAATCTACTAGCTAGTTAGACACAATAGTTTGGTATACTCTAGTCTCATTCTGACTACAGAAAACTGTCATTGTACCAAACAATCTACTAGCTAGTTAGACATGATAGTTGGTATACTCTCGTCTCATTCTGACTACAGAAAATTGTCATTGTATCAAACAATCTACTAGCTAGCTAGACACAAAAGTTTGGTATACTCTCGTCTCATTCTGACTACAGAAAACTGTCATTGTACCAAACTATCTACTAGCTAGTTAGACACAATAGTTTGGTATGTTCTAGTCTCATTGTAACTACAGAAAACTATTATTGTATCAAACAATCTACTAGCTAGTTAGACACGATAGTTTGGTATGTTCTAGTCGCATTCTGACCACAGAAAACTGTCATTGTACCAAACAATCTACTAGCTAGTTAGACACGATTGTTTGGTATGTTCTAGTCGCATTCTGACTACAGAAAACTATTATTGTATCAAACAATCTACTAGCTAGCTAGACACAATAGTTTGGTATGTTCTAGTCTCATTCTGACTACAGAAAACTATTATTGTATCAAACAATCTACTAGCTAGTTAGACATGATAGTATGGTATACTCTAGTCTCATCATAACTACAGAAAACTATTATTGTACCAAACAATCTACTAGCTAGTTAGACATGATAGTTGGTATGTTCTAGTCTCATTCTGACTACAGAAAACTGTCATTGTACCAAACAATCTACTAGCTAGTTAGACACGATAGTTTGGTATGTTCTAGTCGCATTCTGACTACAGAAAACTATTATTGTATCAAACAATCTACTAGCTAGTTAGACACAATAGTTTGGTATGTTCTAGTCTCATTCTGACTACAGAAAACTATTATTGTATCAAACAATCTACTAGCTAGTTAGACACGATAGTTTGGTATGTTCTAGTCGCATTCTGACTACAGAAAACTGTCATTGTACCAAACAATCTACTAGCTAGTTAGACATGATAGTTTGGTTTGCTCTAGTCTCATTGTGACCACAGAAAACTGTCATTGTACCGAACAATCTACTAGCTAGTTAGACACGATAGGTTGGTATGTTCTAGTCTCATTCTGGCCACAGAAAACTGTTATTGTACTAAACAATCTACTAGCTAGTTAGACATGATAGTTTGGTATACTCTAGTCTCATTCTGACTACAGAAAACTGTTATTGTACCAAACAATCTACTAGCTAGTTAGACACGATAGTTTGGTATGCTCTAGTCTCATTCTGACTACAGAAAACTGTTATTGTACCAAACAATCTACTAGCTAGTTAGACATGATAGTTTGGTATACTCTAGTCTCATTCTGACTACAGAAAACTGTCATTGTATCAAACAATCTACTAGCTAGTTAGACATGATAGTTTGGTTTGCTCTAGTCTCATTCTGACTACAGAAAACTGTCATTGTACCAAACAATCTACTAGCTAGTTAGACACGATAGTTTGGTATACTCTAGTCTCATTCTGACCACAGAAAACTGTTATTGTACCAAACAATCTACTAGCTAGTTAGACACGATAGTTTGGTATATTCTAGTCTCATTCTGACTACAGAAAACTGTCATTGTACCAAACAATCTACTAGCTAGTTAGACACGATAGTTTGGTATGTTCTAGTCTCATTCTAACTACAGAAAACTGTCACTGTACCAAACAATCTACTAGCTAGTTAGACACGATAGTTTGGTATATTCTAGTCTCATTCTGACTACAGAAAACTGTCATTGTACCAAACAATCTACTAGCTAGTTAGACACGATAGTTTGGTATGTTCTAGTCTCATTCTGACCACAGAAAACTGTCATTGTACCAAACAATCTACTAGCTAGTTATACATGATAGTTTGGTATATTCTAGTCTTATTCTAACTACAGAAAACTGTCATCGTACCAAACAATCTACTAGCTAGTTATACATGATAGTTTGGTATACTCTAGTCTCATTCTGACTACAGAAAACTGTCATTGTACCAAACAATCTACTAGCTAGTTAGACACGATAGTTTGGTATATTCTAGTCTCATTCTAACTACAGAAAACTGTCATTGTACCAAACAATCTACAAGCTAGTTAGACACGATAGTTTGGTATGTTCTAGTCTCATTCTGACTACAGAAAACTGTCATTGTACCAAACAATCTACTAGCTAGTTAGACACGATAGGTTGGTTTGCTCTAGTCTCATTCTGACTACAGAAAACTGTGAATGGACCAAACAATCTACTAGCTAGTGAGACACGATAGTTTGGTATGTTCTAGTCGCATTCTGACTACAGAAAACTGTCATTGTACCAAACAATCTACAAGCTAGTTAGACACGATAGTTTGGTATGTTCTAGTCTCATTCTGACTACAGAAAACTGTCATTGTACCAAACAGTCTACAAGCTAGTACAGATAGTTGGGTTTGTTCCAGTCCGTTTGTTCCTTTGGTTGGATCAATGAATAAACAACTCTTTTTTATCGAAAATATAAATATTTATTATAGGCCAAAAATACAAAATGAAGATCAAATATAATATTGCTTATTAAAGTATTCCAAAAAATATATACTTGGAATAAACTATAAAATTGAAAGACGTGTCAAAAGGTAGTCGACATAATTAATACTGGGTCAAATTTAACATTTAAATATCTGCCCAGTGTGTTAATATTGTTGAAATCTATGGAATACCCTCCCGTATCTAGGAACGATTAACATCGGCTTGGCATCATTATTATAAACCATCTGTTCTTCCGGTAGAGCAAACAGATTCCTGGTGGAGAGAATCTTCTTTCTAAATTTCCTTCTTACTAACCGGTGTTTCTGTAAATTATACTCCCAGTAGGGGCTGTTTCCTCTCCTCACAGGATAGTCAATCCCAGGGAGCAAGGCCCATGTTGGCACATCAAGGGGCAACTGCTCATACTTCTCCTGAGACCAATTTTTTACTTCCGCGGGGGCTAGAATGTCCTCGTCGATTTCTTGGACCTCGGAGACATTCCTACTGATATCTTTCACATTTCTGTTGTCTTCCAGATTTTCGTCATCTTTCTGTACATCAAAGTCGATCCCACGAAGCTTCATCCAGTCAGGGATGTCTATCAGAGGTGTCTGGATCCATGGCTCGTCAGCCCAAACAAAGTCCTGGTCGAGTTCCTGGACCTCGGAGACTTGCTCATGGTCATTTTTTAGAGTTTTAACCTCTTCTTGTAGATCAAAGTCGATCCCGGGAAGCTTCATCCAGTCAGGGATGTCTATCAGGGGTGTTTGGATCCATGGCTCGTCAGCCCAAACAAAGACTTCAGCTACATCATTGCCTTCCTCGACCCTTGCCTTTGAACCTGTAAAATGTAAATACATTCAACATTTAAAACCTTTACATTATGATTATTTTTGTTTAGAGCTTAACATTCCTTGCTTTCCTTGTCGGCTCTTCTTATCATTATGATGCAGAATTTAAGCGTTGGATCATTCACCCTCTACCAGGGAACGTAGGGAACTCTATACAAATAGGGTTCGGATGCTCCACAATTCAACTGAAAACAGGGTTTAACTTACAAGCCCGTTTACGATTCGTTCTCTCCCCAAGCTATAACTCCACCCCCCCCCCCCCAAGGAATTTTGGTTTTTGTAATGGTGTTTAGTCCGATAACTAATCCGAGATCAGTAGTGGGGTTGAAGTATTACCCAAAAAACTTACAAAAAAGGTGGCACAGTTTAACCGAAGTTTAGTAACAATTGATATAAGCCTACCTTCTGGGATGTCGATACCGTCACCAACAACTTCATCAATATCATCGACATGGTTGTTATTGTTTTCGTCGATTGAATTCTTGTTGTTTTGGTTCCAGTTTCCTAAAATTGAAAAGAAATATGATTAAATAAAATGAAGTTTTATGCTATTTTGTTTCGAAGTAGCATAGTAATGGAATAGTGATCCAGACTGCTTGCATTGAATTTTCTGATGTTCACATTCAATAGGAGCTTTAGAACATAAAATTTACTTTCGATTTATTATTTTACTTTTACAATTTACACTCAATATACTGTGAATGTAGTAAAACAAAGTTAAACTCACCGTCAACTGGAGATGAAATATTCCTATATTGGATCTGAGACAGATAGGCCAATATTACTTCATCAACCGACTGACTTATCACTGGTAATCTGGAATATACAAAATAGTAAACAATTAGATTTCGATTTTTTTACTTTAGCTTTGATTTCGGAATGAGTGAAGTTTTGATTCTTACTTTTTTGAATTTAAACCATGGAAATATGTGAACCCTCTACTTACAAGATAGTCATTGTTTTTCGTCTCCCGTAGAAAGTTTCCACTAAAATATCCAAGAGCGAAGTTAAAATGCGTCTTTCGTCTTGAAAAATCCAAAAGCTAATGACTTTTTGACGCTATGTTCATTATGACGTCATAATAGATAAAACGGGAACAGAAGACAATAGAGTTCCCTCAGAAACAAGCCCCACCCCTCTTCCTTTCTGTTTCTTTACAATATTAGCGTTTTATACAATTAATATACCATCTATTTGGACTCTCTGGGAAGAATGTCGATAATATTGTTCAGCATGCTGTAGGCTCGTCTGAAGACCAATAGTGATATTGGCTCAAATTCATTTTAGGCTTTGGACTTGAATTTAAACTTTAAAATGATTGAAGTTTTACGTCCTACTCTTCTGCACCTAATGGACTACTTAAGACGTACAATGCCATGCAGTGCTCAATGAGAGGAATTTTGCCAGCACAGCGCCACCAAGCATCTAACTCACTGATCCACTGCGGTATCTATTTAAGTTAAAGTGATACTGTGTCTTAGAATGAACATAAAATTTTAGTTCTCAAGAATAGTCAATAAGAGTATATATTCATCAGTGAACATACCTGGTGTCATAAAGTAACAGAATCTCCTAAAATCTGGAAAACTCGCAATACTAAGTTATTTTTGAAAAACGCTTAGATCTAATCAAGTTTGTATGATTTTATTGATTAGCAGGGAACAGTCTTTTCAATATGGACGTTATCAAAGTATTGAAACGTATTTTTATCATATTTTATTATTCGAAGTTTTACCCGTAACACTTTACAGAAGATGGGTGACATCCGCTTCATCTTAAATTCATGAAAACAATTCGTAGCCGCCTTACGATATATCCCTGTACTGGGTATACTTTTTGATTCCGGTATATTCATGGGATGAATTCCAAAATGAAACTTTAAAATGAAAACGAATGCACGTCATTTGAAGATAATAATTTTAAAGTCTTTACCTATCAGGAATTGGTTGTAGAATAAAAAATACTTACAAAATTGTCATCTTTTCTTTCTCCAAGTTTTCAAAAATTAAGTTTTTTCTTTGTAAATTGCAGCGTGACTTTTCAGTGAAATTCTGCACAATGCACTAATGACGTAATTTACTTTATAACGTCATAATCAAATTTCGTTTATTTAAAAAAGCATGGGTCCCTTTTTTTTGAATTTTTTTTTTATTAGTTTTTCGTCAATTATGCGAGACTTAATCATTATTATCATGGTATGAAAATACTTTTTGCTCCCAAAATAAATTTGTAATTCTATTACACACTTCGTCCAGATCACTTAAAAGAATTTAAAAGTGGTAGTAAAAATTGGTGTAAGGCTTTTAGGTCTAATACACAGGGATTTACAAGACACAAGGTCTGGACCAGTGCCTCTGTGTATAGAGACGAAACCTCGCTTATGCCTTACATTTTTATCGTAACCTGTAGAAATATTCATGATGGAACATAGGAAATCGGGAAGTTTAGGCTATTCCTGGCCAAGTTCTCTGGACAAGTTTACGCCGAGATTAATTGTAATATTGTGACCCTGAAAGAAATATTAAAATACTGACCTCTCTCAATTAATAAAAGAAATCAGATTAAATCAGTTTTATGAGAGTTATAAATATAAATAAGTCTTAAAGTTTATCTCGATCGATTGTTAGACGCCATGTTGGTATTAGGTGACCATTAAAGGGCCCGGTGTAGATATACAGTGGGGAGTATTAGGGATTTCATAGAAAGAAAAAAAGAAAGAAACAATTATATTTTACAAGGATAACAACTTAGGTTCACATATCCGCCGTGACAGGGATCCTTTCTACCAGCTGGTCCTTAGGCTAACCTCTTGGTATTGATCTTTCCCCGATTATCCGTGCCCATTTACAACTTGGTGGACTGGAGTTATGAGTAAAGATGACTTATTCAAAGTCATCGAACTTTCACACTCCGATCGAGATTAGAACTCACGTCCGATATTTTCAACGTATCCAAGTCAGAAACTGTTCTTCCAATTTGTATTCAAAACTCAAAACACACCTCGTCTGAGTTATTTACGGCTCTGATTGTAGGCGTAGTCCTAATACTCGATGTTCTAAAAAGGATATCCGGCACCGGTTTTAGATAATTAACGACGATCCCGACTAATTGTTCAAGCTAATTAACATATTGAATATTTTTAGGGTCAAATATTCGGGGAGCGGCACCATAAATTTTTAATCTTAAAGTTTTCACGATCTTATAAGTGTATAGCGTTTGACCAAATTTCTAAACTTTAAATACGTAATAGAAGAACGAAAAAACTAGTGATCATAAACTACTGTAGTGTTTCTGAAGAAGGTATTTAGACGAAACATGAGACGGGGGGGGCAGGACAATATACATATTTTTAATTTCTTAATTTTTCTCGCGTTGTCTGATACAGAAAAAGCCCAACTACATTGTCAACTGAATTAACTTCTGGAATATTTGGGTAATATTCTGGATCCCATATTGTAATCGAAGTTTCCCTAGGCCCGTAGAGTTGTATTTCAACTTAAATACGCTTTAAAGAATTTCAACTGTTAACACTACTTTTGTTTCTAGAGAGGTGAATATTGAAAATGGCTTCACTAGGACAATGTAGTTGACAGACTTTTAAATCTTCTGGACTTAGCACGAGTTACTGTAGAGGGAACTATTGACCAACATGCCGATGTCTACTAAGGACACAGTGTAGCTGTGAAGAACTATTACAACTGGCCGATGTCTGGACTGGGAAAGACAGATTTGTAGCCTGGTAGAGAGACTATTACCAACATGCATTCGGACTGAGAAGACACGAGTGTACTGGTAGAGAACATATTTGAACCAAAATTGGCTTATAAGGAATTAGATGTCAACAGACATCTGACTTTCGTATCTCGTAGAGAGAACATATTGACCAACATGGCCGATGTCTGGACTAGAGAAAGACACGAGTGTAGCTGGTAGAGAACTTATTAAGTAAACAAGTAATTGTTCTATAAATAATATTAATTTTAGATGTCAACAAACCGTAAATTATCTTAACTTTAATATACCATGATAATATCTCTTGTATAGCTTTAGATCTTACCGACGTATATCTTCTCGGCGCCACTGGACGATATTATATTGACCTGTATATACTGGACACCAATTCCTATAACCCTGTATATACTGGACGATATCATTTTGACCTGTGGGTACTGGACACCAATTCATATGACCCTGTATATACTGGACGATATCATTTTGACCTGTGGGTACCGGACATCAATTCCTATGACCCTGTATATACTGGACGATATCATTTTGACCTGTGGGTACCGGACATCAATTCCTAAGACCCTGTATATACTGGACAGTATCGCTCACAACTTGGATGGATTTCAATTCATAACGTTATAACGACCCTGTGTATTCTGGACAGTAACCCATACTGGACAGCAGGTAACACAGCCCTGTTTACAGTGGAGCACTACAATGCAACTTATCTAGTATGGACACTAAGTCATACAAAAAGGCCAATCCCAATTGGAATAAAAAGCGACACATAGTTCACAGCTTATTGAACTGACCACGCTTCTACCATACTGTTCTCTTTATCGTGTATATCAATATAGTCGGCTACATTAAAAAACATATACATAGAATTTATAAAGCGGAACGAAGGATTACAAATCTCAAACGAAACGAAAATAAGAGTTTTTAGAAATGTGAATAAAAGGGGTTAAGGGCTCAAAAAGATTAAATAAAACGGACTCCTTTCAATAAATATAGAAGAATAAATGAGTAAAAAGAATTCGTTTCCCTTTCAACTATTCAACTCAAATATTTGAAAAGAAAAGTTTTGAAAATAAGCGTGGATAGATTTTTCATTGTGGATAATAATCATATGACATTCCTAGCGAATAGAAATGAAATGAAACGAAATTCCGCCCCAAATATTTTGTTGTGATTATTAAATTGATTATATCTAAAGAAATGACAGGTGAGTGTGGACCCAGGAAAATATCTCTTTGTGTTTTCAGTAAACCTAACTGACCAAACCAATTTATGTCATTTTGGAGTCACAGTGAGGATGGTGTTCTTTCCTTAGCCCCTTACATGATCCAAGGTGGCTACTGGTGCTATGAGAATTTTCAAATCTTGAATCACTGAAATCTTTGATAATGATAATCTGTTGATACAATTCTTAAAACTATTTAAAAAAAATACAGGGCGTGTTATCAATATCAAAAAAAATATACTATTGTCCTGTCGTCTTACGCTTCGACTTAAAGCCTCCTTCAGCAGTTTAGTTTCATATTTCCTTCTATTACTTATTTTAAGTTTAAAAGTCCAAAGTTAATTAACATCTTTCTTATCAAAATTCATTTTTTTCTTTTAGAAATTAAATCATAACCTTGTCATTTATTGAAAAATTTAGAAAACTTTTTATTTTTTCTATCTATTTATTGATCTATAAATTATCAAGTTATTTAAATAAAATCTTGTACATTGTGAGTTTAAGTAATTTCACACCCGGATCGATTAAGTCCGGTAAATTTAACCAACCCGTCTATAAAACACTGTTCAACTGAACTCAGTCGAGCTTAATTAGATCTGCTCTATGACCAAATAATTAAATATCTTTTACACTAAATTGATTTTAGGTGAACGCTTATTAACCCTTGTGTGTTCATTCTCCTAATTTAACCCTTCATATCCCAAATGACAAAAATATAAAAAAGATATAAACCTTGGAGCTGAAAACAAGATATTATGATAGTGTAAACGACGAGTTATCAAAACTGTAAATAAGGTGAAAAGAAAAATAATAAATTTATAAAGACAGGTATATATGGCTCACATTGGGTTTTAAATAATATATCTTAACATCAAATAGCATTCTATAATACTCAACGTTTCGACGAAATAGTTTATACTTCATCGGTGAAGGAAACAAACTACAAATGGTGGCAAGTCAATTCATGGTTTTGTGACTTAAAAAGGAAATTTATTGATAAAACTCGCCAATAACCCCAAAAAAAAACTGCACAGAGAATACTCTCTTACTAGAGGTTACGCCCACATACCTGTGCCTTCGTTACTTTACTTAACCGCAGTGTTACAACCTTAAATTTATAAAAGGAATTAGATATATAGAGATAAATCTGGCTAATAACCCTAAATCTCTTAATCTCTTAGTTTCTGCAGAATTGAAGAAAACCACATCTGATCAGACGTCTGAATTAGAATGGTGTAAATCGATGCTTCAGTATCCCTGATACACATACAAAGCTTTTGAAACTCTGTACAACCCGTGGATATACAGAGTTTAATTGCTGTATATAAGTAAACGGGTCATGAGTTGACCTGTTTTTAAATAACCAGAAAATTTCAGCGAGCAAACCTTCAATTCGGCGGACAATAAAGTTTGTAAACTCTAGACGTATATCTTGATCAATTTGACGCTGTAAATGGACATGAACGGTCTGAATTGAATGGTCAGTCAACACTGGACAAATCACCTAATTAGTTCCCGCCACTTTATCATAAAAGGCAGACGATGTTTACTTTTCCCGCCATTGACAATGTGTGATATATGACCACTTTATACTACAATGTTTATGACTGACCAGTGTCCAGTTCTCAATGTTAGAATTATTTACTCAAATAACCTTACCAATTTTCAGCCTTCGTTAAATCGTTAACCAAAATTTCTCACAGATTTAGCTAGAATTTGTTTGATTTCGCTTTGGGTTTTTTCAGTAGATAGTCTCTTCCCCATATTTATAAAAGACAGTTCCGATCCAAAGTCCCACCCCCTCCGCTGAAAAGTTCCAGACTGTAAGATTATGTATGCCTGAACTGACCTATAGAGTCGATTAGTTGAGCACCCCACCCCATCCCGTGGAATTCTAGCATTACATAGACACTAAGCTTTTACAAAATTAAATGTTGGAAATCGCAAAAAATGAATAAGCTAATGTCACTGTCCCGACAAAATTGCTCTCATTCACACTGCATGACGTTGTGCACCTTCATTAGTCCATAAAGGTGCAGAAGAGTAGGACGTTAAACTCCATTCATTTTCATTTACAAAAGTAAACAGCTTTATTTCACCTTAAATGACCGGATAATCTAGCAGTTTGTTTCTATGTGAACTCTCTACAGGAGTTATTACCAAGTGTATTCTAGAACTGACCAGTGGTCAATAGAAGGCAAGTCGAGAGTCGGTGATAATTAATATCTATAAAGTAACACCGGGGTGCTATCTTAAACTATCACAAACTTTATGGGAAAACAAACAAAATTGATAGACTGAAATCAACGTCTTTTCTTCTCTTATTTTCTCAGTTTTTATTTCTGTTTCTACCCATGTTAAATCAGGGGCCCTGCAATTTAAAACAATCAACAAAATTATAATCCTTGGCCTGTATGTATGAGGGCAGCCGATCCTGTTTCGTTTTACCTGCCGTGAGGAAAACATAACTCATGGAAATCTGGCCTTCGGATGATTTTAGTGTTCCAGTCATCTGATTGGTCAACTATTAAAATTAATTTGAAAATTTATGTTTTGTTATCCAATCAGATTTCTGTATTTGTAATATAGTTTCGGAGAATAAGGCCCGAGACCCACAGTTCATTTTGGAAAGTTGTGATTTATGTACCATGTTTTTCTTTGACTAAAGACAAACAATAGCGTCAAATAAGCTAGTATATTGACAGCAGTTTGCCCGAAACCCGAACCTACACCGCTGTTGGATGTGGTATGGGCAATATGGGTATATTTTTACAACATACATTTAGAGGACGAAAGTTCAAAATCAATTCAAATTATCAAGATTGTTTTCCACCCTTTTCTCCAGTTTCTGGTGTTAGACTTCCCATTTTGGTGCCGATGTACCTGAAAACATTTCATTTCAGTTTTCTTCTAAATATTGTTTTCCTCAAATTAATTCTGGGTTATTTTTAGCAGTTGTGGTTTCCTGGTTAAGCGGAAGTCAAATTCCCACCACCTGATTGGCTACTTGGTGTTATATATTCCATTCAATGATTATAAGAAGACGTACAGATGACTGGTACTCAGTTCATGAGACACAACATTGATTAGAAAGCCACAAAAATTCAGCGAAGTGATCAAAGAAGATATATTTACTGTCAGTTGGTTTAATGTACAGGACGGAGTGATATAAACTCAGATAGTCCGAGATTAAAGTTT
This sequence comes from Nipponacmea schrenckii, assembly GCA_030562195.1. Classification (NCBI taxonomy): domain Eukaryota; kingdom Metazoa; phylum Mollusca; class Gastropoda; family Lottiidae; genus Nipponacmea; species Nipponacmea schrenckii. The sequence continues at coordinate 12,092,785 of JAUJPP010000007.1, read as the reverse complement.
TAATTATACTCTAGTCCGATTCTTACAGGTCGCTATTTCTTTTACCTTTTAGACCCGGGGTAGGCATTCAAGGCCCTTTTCAATATTTTTTTTATCCATTTAGATTCCATTCCCTAGAGGAGCAGCTGCATCTAATTGCGTACCTGTTGATCACTTTATTTTGATCTCAAATTTCAAAAACAGATCGTAAAAAATGTAAAACTCCAACCTAAATTTAAGTACCAACTAGTCCGTTCACCGGACTAACCTCTAACGTGATTTAAAACCAAATATTGTAAATATTTTTATGAGAGTATTGCGTGAGTTGGGGTTATTTTAGGAGAGTAGCGATACCCTGAACTGTGTAGGTGATGAAAGGGTTTCAGATTTCTGGTGGAGACCTTACTTGACCTTCTACATAACCCCTCCCCTCATAGACATTGACTTCCCAATCTAATTCAGATCATCTAGGAAAAATTTCTCCATCAATACCATCATAGAGACGGTGTTAACCTGTTACGTACATACCTCCTCACTAACGTCACTCGTATTTACTGACCAAGCTTCCTGCTGCTTCTCTAGAATCGCTATATAGTTGAGGTAATGGTGGTACTTTGTTCTCAATTTTCTTTCCAAAATAGCAAGATCTGTAACACGATCGTGTAAGATATTTGCTTCCCTTTAGTCCAGGGACTGGTTGTCGTAACCCACACAATTTCTCAAAATACCACCCCCCCCCCCCCCTAGCACTTCTTAACCCCCGCCCCGCTTTTCTTCCCCACTAACCCCTTCGCCCTTAATGCAAAAGAGAAAATTTAGTAGAAGTTTATTACCAAAAGTCAAGAAAGGCATGTAATACGCATTAAACACATAGGAAAAACTTCTTTTTTTTAGTTGGACCTAATTAGTTTACCTGCCCCCCACCCTGACCCCACCCTGACCCACAGCTGGAGGGTGTCAGAAGTCAGTATTATATAAAATGATTAGTATTTGTTCTGGGTGGTTAGTGGAAAAGAGTAGAATAGTAACTAATGGATTAGGTATTATACCTACAGGATGGTATCGGGTATCTACCGGGTCCGATAGAGTATCGCTGGGTAGAGAGGTTAATATTACCTATAGAATGGTTTCTCTTTCTACTGGGGTCCTATCGTCAAGGAGTATCTCTAGGCAGGGAGGGTTTATATTACCTACAAGGTGGTCTCGTGTTTCTACTGAGGTCCTATCGTCAAGAAGGACCCCACGCTCATACTACGTACAGGGTGGTGTCTAATTTCAACAAGGGAGCCATCATCAAGTATCATGGTGGAAATACGAACCTAAACACAGACGAAACATAAACTATACCGAGTGTCTTATTACCATGAGTGTACGTTGTAAAATAGACAAAGACTTTAGCGGACAAATTTGTAAAATTAAATCACAAATCCCATTATAGGGGAAAACAATTAAAAAAATATACTTTTGAATTATATCACAAATTTCCATAATAGGGAAACAATTTTTTTTAAAATATACTATTGTCCTGTCGTCTAATGTTTCAGCTAAATACCTTCTTCAGAAACACTACAGTAGTTTATGATCACATTTTTTCACCTTTCTATTTCTTTTTTTTTAAATGTTACTTGATCTTCTAACGAGGTTATTTCATGTGTACCACAAGGACCGTTTTCATTAGCCATAAGGTGAAGAAGAGTAGGACGTAAAACTCCATTTCATTTCATTGCGTACCACTCGGTAATATGATGAGAGAAGAAAAGAATTATTTCCGGTTAATACATCGTATATCAGTTTTTTCTTTTGATCTGTTTGATAATAAATCACTAAATTAAATATTCATATAATACAATACTTCGTTCTCAAACATAATCTTGTAACAGGAAAACCACAAACAAAAAAACACAGAAAGGTGGGCTTGTCGATTATCTTGTTAGCTACTACATGTATCTAATGGTAAGCAAGGGCGTAACACTCCATTTTGTGTTGATTTTTATCAGTGGAAGATAAAATATCGCAATATCAATCAAAGTACTAGAAGGATAAAGCAAGGGGTATGTGCGGTATGTCCAATTTCAAAGAGGATCATCAAGTACGGTTAAATAACATCCTCCCACTTTAGATTATTAGACAGCCCAAACAACTGATAATACAATTAGTTGGATTGAGTTTAATCTTGGATCATTCAACATGATAAAATCAATGAGGTAGACATGAAATGAGTCCAATAGCCATCCTGGATCATTCAACATGATAAAATCAATGAGGTAGACATGAAATGAGTCCAATAGCCATCCTGGATCATTCAACATGATAAAATCAATGAGGTAGACATGAAATGAGTTCAATAGCCATCCTGGATCATTCAACATGATAAAATCAATGAGGTAGACATGAAATGAGTTCAATAGCCATCCTGGATCATTCAACATGATAAAATCAATGAGGTAGACATGAAATGAGTTCAATAGCCATCCTGGATCATTCAAGATGATAAAATCAATGAGGTAGACATGAAATGAGTTCAATAGCCATCTGGATCATTCAACATGATAAAATCAATGAGGTAGACATGAAATGAGTTCAATAGTCATCCTGGATCATTCAACATGATAAAATCAATGAGGTAGACATGAAATGAGTCCAATAGCCATCTTGGATCATTCAACATGATAAAATCAATGAGGTAGACATGAAATGAGTCCAATAGCCATCCTGGATCATTCAACATGATAAAATCAATGAGGTAGACATGAAATGAGTTCAATAGCCATCCTGGATCATTCTAGATGATAAAATCAATGAGGTAGACATGAAATGAGTCCAATAGCCATCCTGGATCATTCAACATGATAAAATCAATGAGGTAGACATGAAATGAGTTCAATAGCCATCCTGGATCATTCAACATGATAAAATCAATGAGGTAGACATGAAATGAGTCCAATAGCCATCCTGGATCATTCAACATGATAAAATCAATGAGGTAGACATGAAATGAGTCCAATAGTCATCTTGGATCATTCAACATGATAAAATCAATGAGGTAGACATGAAATGAGTCCAATAGCCATCCTGGATCATTCAACATGATAAAATCAATGAGGTAGACATGAAATGAGTTCAATAGCCATCCTGGATCATTCAACATGATAAAATCATGAGGTAGACATGAAATGAGTCCAATAGCCATCCTGGATCATTCAACATGATAAAATCATGAGGTAGACATGAAATGAGTTCAATAGCCATCCTGGATCATTCAACATGATAAAATCCATGAGGTAGACATATGAAATGAGTCCAATAGCCATCTTGGATCATTCAACATGATAAAATCAATGAGGTAGACATGAAATGAGTTCAATAGCCATCCTGGATCATTCAACATGATAAAATCCATGAGGTAGACATGAAATGAGTCCAATAGCTCATCTTGGATCATTCAACATGATAAAATCAATGAGGTAGACATGAAATGAGTCCAATAGCCATCCTGGATCATTCAACATGATAAAATCATGAGGTAGACATGAAATGAGTCCAATAGCCATCTGGATCATTCAACATGATAAAATCAATGAGGTAGATATGAAATGAGTCCAATAGCCATCCTGGATCATTGTCCAATAGCCATCCTGGATCATTCAACATGATAAAATCAATGAGGTAGACATGAAATGAGTCCAATAGCCATCCTGGATCATTCAACATGATAAAATCAATGAGGTAGACATGAAATGAGTCCAATAGCCATCCTGGATCATTCAACATGATAAAATCAATGAGGTAGACATGAAATGAGTTCAATAGCCATCCTGGATCATTCAACATGATAAAATCAATGAGGTAGACATGAAATGAGTTCAATAGTCATCCTGGATCATTCAACATGATAAAATCAATAAGGTAGACATGAAATGAGTTCAATAGCCATCCTGGATCATTCAACATGATAAAATCAATGAGGTAGACATGAAATGAGTTCAATAGTCATCCTGGATCATTCAACATGATAAAATCAATGAGGTAGACATGAAATGAGTTCAATAGCCATCCTGGATCATTCAACATGATAAAATCAATGAGGTAGACATGAAATGAGTTCAATAGCCATCCTGGATCATTCAACATGATAAAATCCATGAGGTAGACATGAAAATTTCTCAAAATAGCCAATATTACAAGATTCCCTCCCAATGTATTTAAAGTCATTGTAGTTCTAGTAAAATTTGACACCGGGATACACCAGGGTGCATCTATTAGCCAAGCTCTCGTTTTATATTCTATCAATGGCTACAGATCGTCTAACAGAACTTGACTAATTTACATTTCCCAACAAAAAACCCTTTCATTCATGGCGACATTATGAATAAAACTGCATAAAAACTTGTACAAAGTAACAGAGTGTATATGCCGTGTGTTGTACGGTAGAGAAGATAAAATTTATTGTAAAAGTCGCGTCATTATTTAGGATATCGTTGAATATCAAGGTTTTTTTTAAATGTATAGTATGTTATTTTAGGGGTTTATATTGCTATATTGGTTTGTGGTAAAAACTCCCAAGGTTTTTTCATACTTTTTATGTTCTTATACACTACTGGAGGTGCGGTGAAAATATTTTGAAAACTGATTAAGTGTATCAGGGGACAAAAGGTAGGGTAAGGTACCGTCGATAAGCACCATCCCGATTTTCAGTCAGTCATTCTGTGGTTCCTGCAGTTCCAAGAGTCAAATAATGTCACATGCAAATATTGAATTGTAAAAGACACATTTCTTAGGGAAGATTTTTGACTGATATAGTATCCCAGAAGGTTTAGGAGTAGTACCTTTGTCTATTCGGTGGTCTCCTAGCTTAAACAGAATAAAATAATCAGCCCTCAGCTCGTACTCGCTTACTACTTTTTAGTATTTCATTGATCTGAAATCGTGATTTGCTGGCCTTAGCAATTTAACAGTACAATCACCGTCGTGTTTAAGGTTGCCTGCATGTTGGTTCATAAAGACGCTGGTCTACAGTCGAACTTCCACAAAATTGAGGTCAGTGATGGCCGCCACCCACGGGTTTTTATCTCCACACCTTTTTAATTCCAGTTAAAACCAGACGATAATTTCATCAAACCATTTAACTTGTTACAAACTGACAGTTTCAACTGTGATGATTTTATAGGCAGACGATCAACATGCTTAGATTTGGGGGGTGGGGCTGCTGTCGTCCTGGGGTGCCGATAGTTTTAAATATCATATACTTATGCACCATGTTTTAAGGGATGCACTCGTCTATATATATAGAGCTGTATGGTATTATTGGTTATTGTCGTGTAAATATTATCTTTATCAACTGGACAATATTCAGCCAACTTTTAAACATATGGTGTTAGTTGAAATGAGAATTTAATTTCTTGAAAGCACAGACCAAGGTCCGAATCAAAGATACTCTTCTATAGAAGCACTGGCCTGGTGTTAGTCTCATCTGAAAACAATGTTATACACTGTTGTACAGTGTTCTCTAGTTAATAAAGAAAGATAAGCCAGGACCGGAACCGTGGTTGAGAAGGTGTAAAGATAGGGTAGTTGTTTAATATTAGTTGTAAGTTTATTTGATGAAAGTGTAAAAGATAAGATCAGTGTATGAAGCGAAAGTAAAAGATTCTGACAAGAGACTAACATTATACTAAAATAAACGTAGAGATATCGGATATCTTAAACAACAGAATCTTCAGACCGTAATAACTTCACAAAGTTCTAAATATTTTTAATGGACAATAAGCTGTTACATCGAACAAAACAAAGAATGTCGCCTTTTCAAAAGACCTGCTTGTCGTCTTTGTGTCGATTTTAAAAGGCGACATATTTTGAAGGTTGTTGTCATTTTTGAATTAAATTGCTGTTAACTCATTTTATGATTTTTCAAAAAACACAAATTATACCCTGAGTCAAATCGGTCACACATTCCAGGTTAAAGCTCGGGTATTCTAGCTTGGGTATAGCGTCTCTTTAAAACATAAAAAAAAGTTATTAGAGCGTTTTAGGCTGCTACGAGAAAAGTGCCATATAAATTCAAGGTATTAGAGGAAGATGGTAATACTCTGATATTGTGAAGATGGTAATACTCTGATATTGTGAAGATGGTAATACTCTGATATTGTGAAGATGGTAATACTCTGATATTGTGAAGATGGTAATACTCTGATATTGTGAAGATGGTAATACTCTGATATTGTGAAGATGGTAACACTCTGATATTGTGAAGATGGTAACACTCTGATATTGTGAAGATGGTAATACTCTGATATTGTGAAGATGGTAATACTCTGATATTGTGAAGATGGTAATACTCTGATATTGTGAAGATGGTAAACTCTGATATTGTGAAGATGGTAATACTCTGATATTGTGAAGATGGTAATACTCTGATATTGTGAAGATGGTAATACTCTGATATTGTGAAGATGGTAATACTCTGATATTGTGAAGATGGTAACACTCTGATATTGTGAAGATGGTAACACTCTGATATTGTGAAGATGGTAATACTCTGATATTGTGAAGATGGTAATACTCTGATATTGTGAAGATGGTAACACTCTGATATTGTGAAGATGGTAATACTCTGATATTGTGAAGATGGTAATACTCTGATATTGTGAAGATGGTAACACTCTGATATTGTGAAGATGGTAAACTCTGTATTGTGAAGATGTAACACTCTGATATTGTGAAGATGGTAATACTCTGATATTGTGAAGATGGTAATACTCTGATATTGTGAAGATGTTAACACTCTGATATTGTGAAGATGGTAATACTCTGATATTGTGAAGATGGTAATACTCTGATATTGTGAAGATGTAATACTCTGATATTGTGAAGATGGTAATACTCTGATATTGTGAAGATGGTAATACTCTGATATTGTGAAGATGGTAACACTCTGATATTGTGAAGTTAGTAATACTCTGATATTGTGAAGATGGTAATACTCTGATATTGTGAAGATGGTAATACTCTGATATTGTGAAGATGGTAATACTCTGATATTGTGAAGATGGTAATACTCTGATATTGTGAAGATAGTAATACTCTGATATTGTGAAGATGGTAACACTCTGATATTGTGAAGATGGTAATACTCTGATATTGTGAAGATGGTAATACTCTGATATTGTGAAGATGGTAATACTCTGATATTGTGAAGATGGTAATACTCTGATATTGTGAAGATGGTAATACTCTGATATTGTGAAGATGGTAATACTCTGATATTGTGAAGATGGTAATACTCTGATATTGTGAAGATAGTAATACTCTGATATTGTGAAGATGGTAATACTCTGATATTGTGAAGATGGTAACACTCTGATATTGTGAAGATGGTAATCACTCTGATATTGTGAAGTTGTAATACTCTGGTATTGTGAAGATGGTAATACTCTGATATTGTGAAGATGGTAACACTCTGATATTGTGAAGTTAGTAATACTCTGATATTGTGAAGATGGTAATACTCTGATATTGTGAAGATGGTAATACTCTGATATTGTGAAGATGGTAATACTCTGATATTGTGAAGTGTAATACTCTGATATTGTGAAGATGGTAATACTCTGATATTGTGAAGATGGTAATACTCTGATATTGTGAAGATGGTAACACTCTGATATTGTGAAGATGGTAACACTCTGATATTGTGAAGTTAGTAATACTCTGTATTGTGAAGATGGTAATACTCTGATATTGTGAAGATGGTAATACTCTGATATTGTGAAGATGGTAATACTCTGATATTGTGAAGATGGTAATACTCTGATATTGTGAAGTTAGTAATACTCTGATATTGTGAAGATGGTAATACTCTGATATTGTGAAGATGTAAACTCTGATATTGTGAAGAGTAAACTCTGATATTGTGAAGAGTAATACTCTGATATTGTGAAGATGGTAATACTCTGATATTGTGAAGATGGTAATACTCTGATATTGTGAAGTAGTAATACTCTGATATTGTGAAGATGGTAATACTCTGATATTGTGAAGATGGTAATCACTCTGATATTGTGAAGATGGTAATACTCTGATATTGTGAAGATGGTAATACTCTGATATTGTGAAGTTAGTAATACTCTGATATTGTGAAGATGGTAATACTCTGATATTGTGAAGATGGTAATACTCTGATATTGTGAAGATGGTAATACTCTGATATTGTGAAGTTGGTAATACTCTGATATTGTGAAGATGGTAATACTCTGATATTGTGAAGATGGTAACACTCTGATATTGTGAAGATGGTAATACTCTGATATTGTGAAGATGGTAATACTCTGATATTGTGAAGTTAGTAATACTCTGATATTGTGAAGTTAGTAATACTCTGATATTGTGAAGATGGTAATACTCTGATATTGTGAAGATGGTAATACTCTGATATTGTGAAGATGGTAATACTCTGATATTGTGAAGTTAGTAATACTCTGATATTGTGAAGTTAGTAATACTCTGATATTGTGAAGATGGTAATACTCTGATATTGTGAAGATGGTAATACTCTGATATTGTGAAGATGGTAACACTCTGATATTGTGAAGTTAGTAATACTCTGATATTGTGAAGATGGTAATACTCTGATATTGTGAAGATGGTAATACTCTGATATTGTGAAGTTAGTAATACTCTGATATTGTGAAGTTGGTAATACTCTGATATTGTGAAGTTAGTAATACTCTGATATTGTGAAGTTAGTAATACTCTGATATTGTGAAGATGGTAATACTCTGATATTGTGAAGATGGTAATACTCTGATATTGTGAAGATGGTAATACTCTGATATTGTGAAGATGGGAATACTCTGTTTTTGTGAAGATGGTAATACTCTGATATTGTGAAGATGGTAATACTCTGATATTGTGAAGATGGTAATACTCTGATATTGTGAAGATGGTAATACTCTGATATTGTGAAGTTGGTAATACTCTGATATTGTGAAGATGGTAATACTCTGATATTGTGAAGATGGTAACACTCTGATATTGTGAAGATGGTAATACTCTGATATTGTGAAGATGGTAATACTCTGATATTGTGAAGATGGTAACACTCTGATATTGTGAAGATGGTAATACTCTGATATTTGAAGATGGTAAACTCTGATATTGTGAAGTTAGTAATACTCTGTTATTGTGAAGATGGTAATACTCTGATATTGTGAAGATGGTAACACTCTGATATTGTGAAGATGGTAATACTCTGATATTATGAAGATGGTAATACTCTGATATTGTGAAGTTAGTAATACTCTGTTATTGTGAAGATGGTAATACTCTGATATTGTGAAGATGGTAAACTCTGATATTGTGAAGATGGTAAACTCTGATATTGTGAAGTTGGGAATACTCTGTTTTTGTGAAGATGGTAATACTCTGATATTGTGAAGATGGTAAACTCTGATATTGTGAAGATGGTAAACTCTGATATTGTGAAGATGGGAAACTCTGATATTGTGAAGATGGTAAACTCTGATATTGTGAAGATGGTAACACTCTGATATTGTGAAGATGGTAATACTCTGATATTGTGAAGATGGTAAACTCTGATATTGTGAAGATGGTAAACTCTGATATTGTGAAGATGGTAATACTCTGATATTGTGAAGTTGGTAATACTCTGATATTGTGAAGATGGTAATACTCTGATATTGTGAAGATGGTAATACTCTGATATTGTGAAGTTGGGAATACTCTGTTTTTGTGAAGATGGTAAACTCTGATATTGTGAAGTTGGTAATACTCTGATATTGTGAAGATGGTAATACTCTGATATTGTGAAGATGGTAACACTCTGATATTGTGAAGATGGTAATACTCTGATATTGTGAAGTTAGTAATACTCTGATATTGTGAAGATGGTAATACTCTGATATTGTGAAGATGGTAACTGATATTGTGAAGATGGTAATACTCTGATATTGTGAAGATGGTAATACTCTGATATTGTGAAGATGGTAACACTCTGATATTGTGAAGATGGTAATACTCTGATATTGTGAAGATGGTAATACTCTGATATTGTGAAGTTAGTAATACTCTGATATTTGAAGATGGTAATATCTGATATTGTGAAGATGGTAAACTCTGATATTGTGAAGATGGTAATACTCTGATATTGTGAAGATGGTAAACTCTGATATTGTGAAGATGGTAATACTCTGATATTGTGAAGATGGTAATACTCTGATATTGTGAAGATGGTAACACTCTGATATTGTGAAGATGGTAACACTCTGATATTGTGAAGATGGTAAACTCTGATATTGTGAAGATGGTAATACTCTGATATTGTGAAGATGGTAACAAGCTATGTTGAAGATATTTAGAATCTGATATAGACGCTAGAGTTAGATATTAGACATTCTGATCACAGAAACAAGCCGCATTCCGAGCAATAAATTAGCTGTTACTACTGCTTATAGTAGGGTGTTTGATGTTAACAAATTTCCAAACTTCGCTTTGGATACCTTTTTCAGATGGTCTATTACTGATAGTCACTGGAAGGCTATAACAGCTAATCAAATATTAAAACCAAAAGCTAGTTAGATACCTAACACAAGATAACGTGTAAAACTGTTCACAGACAATTCATTTTTTAAATTGGCTCCGGACAATTTAACCAGATGATCATCGCTGATATTGTCGGAAGTCACGAGATGGAAATATAAACTAACAAAATATTAAAACCTATTTCACATTATAAACCATATATTTATATTCAGTGTTATTAGAAAATGACCACCAACAAACCACACTGAACGTTGTAATGTCCGTCATAAAATAAATCCAGACCAATTTTCCGTCAATAAAATTATTATTACATGTACTCTAGAATATTGATGGTCTATGTTTTCACATTATTTTGGTTTATGACTTTACACTTGACATCGGTCATTAGTTTCAGCCGGACACGTGTGAACAAACGACAAAACTGGCACTGGATTTTAAGCTTTAATAGAAATAAATTAATTGGAGTTTTACGTCCTATTCTGCTGCTCTTCATGTGCTTATGAAGACGGACAATGACATGCAGTGTGCAATGAGGGAAATTTTTTCAGGACAGCAGTATTAGTCCACTCTTTTTCTTTCCAAGAGTCAAAGGGATTAAGCTTTTATAGAGCATCAGGAATAAAAGATGATGACAAGAAATAAAATGAAATTGGATTTCTGGGAAATTTACTCGATTTTCAATGACCTAGCGTACATTGTCAACGACGTTTCTCGGACCTTCTTTACTGACGGGTAGAACTGTATCTCCATACCCCTGTAATCATCTTATTCTTTTTGCCACATTTCTTTCTCAACTTGACTTCTGTGTAGTTCCAGCGCTGTTTTAGAGGACAATCGTTTAACTCCCACATGTAAATCAGACTGTGTTTGAAATTCTGTGGGTGCCAGTGTGGAACCACCAAGGTCATTGATCTATAAAATATACCGGGGTGCGGTTCAAAGGTTAAATTCGTGTCCTCGTTGTCATTCAAGATATCACGATATCATTCAACACATAGTTGGGTATCATTATTTATACATGTCTTCATTAGCCTATTAGGTGTAGAGGAGTAGGACGTAAAACTCCATTCATTTCGTTTTTTCATTATTTATAGAGTTGGTAGATATATCACCTATACTGGTGGACTGGTGTCGACATGGGGTCTCGATATTTTTAGATATCTTATAGTTAGACACCATGTTCTGGCGGACTGATGTCGACCTGGGGTGCCAATAATTTATAAATCTTTCATTACAAAATATTACTATCACGATGCGGTACCTGTAATTCCAGAGTTTCGATTAGAGGTTTCAAGGTTTCTTGATCTCAGACTATGAAGTGAAGGGTTCCATCTTATCAAACAACATTGACAATGTTGTATATCGAATAATTTTACGCCATATTCAGGTATTTTCAATTGATATATATATATATCGGACCAAAATATTTAAACCGGACTCTGACTTGAATGTTATTAAATTATCTATAATATGTTTTTTATGAATATGTAACGCCTTTGTACCGAAATTAAGTTGAAATTTCAAATGTCATTAGAGTACTAGATAGGATGTAAGAGATTAAGGGTAGAGGTCAGGGGTCAAGGGTCAATTGGTACTAATAATATATTACAAATGATCATATTGGTATCAATAAATTAAAAACACAGACTTGTATCTTACTGGCCTTGTATTAACGACAACTGGTACATTTTGGTTGAATTGCAGAAGAACCAACGTCAGATTTTAATTTTGATAAGTGATACAGTTGGTTGAAATTAGTGGTAATTATTTATATTAGATGGGTTTATATAAACATCAAGTTTATTTGTATTATAAGTCTCCTTGAAGTGACATATGGTACATTTTTCTTGAATTTTTGGAGAAACCAAGCGTCCGATTTCACTATTGAAAAGTGATACAGATTCCTGAAAGATTTGTAATAATAGACCATTATATTGGTACCAAATCAATGACTTTGAAAATGTCAAATTATTCTACCATCCATATTTGTAGGGAGTGCAACTCTCCATATGGGTGCCTTGATTAGCAAATATATATTCTGTGGAATTTTATGTCAAAACAGAATCATTAGATTTCGTACTCAAACTTTTCCAAAGTGTGTCGAACAATGAAGGATTTTTGCCAGGGTAACTTCCTGTAGAAAAGAGGATCTAAGTTGGTAAAAAGAAATATTTCAAACATTTTCAGCACTAAAAACTAGAAGAGGAGGGAAAGAGACCGGAAGTGGTCAATTTAAGAAGATTAAGATTACTACTAATCCATCAAACTGGTCAATATGATAATCCGATCAGGTATTTCCTACCGGGCTGATATCAATGTGTTTATAACCGATAGGTAAATACAGGTGGTTCGTTATAAATCTGTATCAGGAAATACCAGAGTGAAATATACAAATTTAAAAAGTTCTGTCGTCTGAAAGTTTGGAAGTACCAATTTTACCTTTTGATCAGTATTGCAGAAATATTTACTACACCCTTAGGTGTCAGGTGTTCTCTGTAGGGAGTCCACATATATAACTGAGGTCGCCTTCAGATGTCCGTGTAAAATTTAGCTGTGTCAACACCATCTAAACCAGGTGGCCCCTAAAATCACCCCTTATCATAAGCCAGTTGTTTGTAAATTCTATCGTGCCGTTGTTAGAATTTTTACCTGTCTTACTCCGGATTAACCTCTTTGATGTTTTGATTTAACCAGATTAATTGGTCAGTAAAAACATTGTTTCAAATCTCACCTGGCCTGATTATCTCGCTGACCTAGATTCAGGTAAATATTGATCTACAGTGGACACTGGTCAAAGGTTGATTATAAAATGAAACGATGTGAGTCTTCGTTCACCATACCGATATTGGTCTTCATAACATAAGAACAGATACGAAGGATGTATATTTATTGAATAAGCTGCTACCAAGGTAGTACAGTTCATTTCCAATAGAAAGTGGAAACATTGAAAATAAAACACTTATGCTATCTTGGGACACGTAGCTACATGGGTACTGGATGGCAGACAGGGGGGGGGGGGCTGCAGTAGACTCCAAAAAATAGATTAACCCCCTGGTAAAGTTCTTATAATCGACCAACCTCATTACTAATTTATGACCATATCCCATTGCCCCTCCAGATATATTACCTACCCCTCCCACGATATTACTTGTCCCTCCAGATATATCACTTACTCCTCCCCAGATATTACTTGCCCCTCCAGATATATTACTCACCCCACCAACTATGTTACTTGCCCCCTCCCCCGCCCAGATATTACTTGCCTCACCCCTCCAAATATATTTCTTGCCCCTCCAGGTATATTACTTACCCCTCCAGATATATTTCTCCTCCCCCCCAGATATTACTTGCCTCTCCATATATATTACCTACCCCTCCAAATATATTGCTTCCCCCTCCCCCGACCAGATATTACTTGCCCCCCCCCCCCACTCCATACGTCCATACATATGTCTTGCTCCTCCAGATATATTATTAACCCCTCCAGATATATTACCCCCCACCCCCCCCCCTCCAGATATATTACTTACCCCTCTAGATATATTACTCAATTAGGTCTTACTACGAGCCTGGGAGTGCTATGGGTGGACAGACAAGTAAGGTGCAGTACAACCTGTTAAAATACATGACGAGATAACAAGTGTATTAGAAAGTGATATCTCTAACGGGGGTTTGTTTTCCTGCAGGTCAACTGGGGTCAAATTTAAAACTCAAACAATCTATCTTTATTTATAAATTATCTTTTAATAGTTTAATATATCGTTTAACATTTCTAGTTATTAAAGATATTAGCATATAAAACGGTATTCGAGATATTCTTGTAAGGGATGGTCATTCTTGAGGAAGTCGCAAGCAAGACGAGGCCTCCTCGCCCTTCCAGGCCACCTAACATCTGTGATTTTTAGGGTTTGTTACTTTGGCATCTCTTTCAGAGAGTCATAAAATTGCCGCTGTCCTGGCAAAATTCCCTCATTGCACACTGCCTGGCGTTTCCCGTCTTCATTAGCCCTTAAGGTGTAGAAGAGTAGGACATAAAACTCCATTCAATTCATTTCAGCAAGTCAAAATTTGTAAATTTGGCATATTTATTTCCAAAGTTTTTGACTTTCAAGAGCATGTGTATTCGGGTAACTTGATTCCAAATTCCAGGACTTATTGCAGACAAACACTACACCGGACCTTCCTTTTGAAAAGTGTTTCAGATAGACCAATGAAAGCTAAATTGATTACGAGGTACATAAACAACTGTATCGGATCGCTTTAAGACATTAAAAATTATAAAATAGTTCAAATTGTTAAATTGTGTAGAACATGTACTCGAGCTGAGCCCAGAATATTGAAAATGATTGACAGTTTGACAGCATAAAATACTTGTTTTAATACATGTTGCTAAAATTATTATCGTAGTCGCTTATAAAGACCCGATTTACAATTTATAAAAATTTAAGTTAAATTTTTTATCAATTTATTATAGATTTTAAAATGTATACTTATCAAATGTTATATATAGACTTGATAGTTTGAAATAAGTCAGATATTGTTATTAATTACATGTTGCTAAAAATAAATCAAAGTATTGAGTTGTTTGAGAATTGATCTGATAAATTGGTATAAATTAAATTGTAATTAGAATTGTTCATTTAAATCGAGATTGTATTGAGAATTGTTAAATAGAATTTAATTGAGAATTGTAAATTGAGAATTGTAATATCGAGAATTGTAAATTGAGAATTTATTAAAATCGAGAATTGTAAATGAGAATTGTAAATTGAGAATTATTAAATTGAGAATTGTAAATTGAGAATTGTAAATCGAGAATTGTAAATTGAGAATTGTGATTATAATGAGAATTGTAAATCGAGAATTGTAAATCGAGAATTGTAAATTGAGAATTTAAATTGAGAATTGTAAATCGAAATTGTAAATGAGAATTGTAATCGAGAATTGTAATGAGAATTGTGATTATAAATGAGAATTGTAAATTGAGAATTGATTAAATTGAGAATTGTAAATCGAGAATTGTAAATTGAGAATTGTAAATTGAGAATTGTAAATTGAGAATTGTAAATCGAGAATTGTAAATTGAGAATTGTAAATTGAGAATTGTAAATTGAGAATTGTAAATTGAGAATTGTAAATTGAGAATTATAAATTGAGAATTGTGAATTGAGAATTGTAAATTGAGAATTGTATTTAGAATTAAAAATAAAGAATTGATAGTAACTATTTGTATTTTATGAAAAATCTATAATTAATATTAAAAAGTGAGTCTCTGAGAATCTACTGCGATCTTATTAAAGTCACGAGAAGTAGTCACGATAAGCTCGACTTTCGCATTTCCTCATCCACATTCTTACTTTGTTACAGACAATATTTCAGGAAAACTTGACTTGTCTACAGAAAGTATTTCTGTATTTAAAATATTATACTTGAGCACGGTCCTGGGAGTAAGCACCCTACTAGACGGTTCAGAATGGTTCTTCTAGGGTTAATTTCGGATGATATTTTCCCTTCCAGGCTTATTAAAGATTTTATATGACGCATCTGTGTGTATTCTCGGTTCCGTCTTTCGACTCAGTACAACAATTGACAATAACTTTATTTATGCGATTCGCAAATGAAGGAGGAATAGAAATAAACGATTCTATTTTAGACACATTTATCTTAGGAATTTTGGATTGGAATTTTATGAAGTTTTACTTCCTCCTTTATCCTTTTTTCTGCTTTGTGGCCTTATTCTGCTACAGGTTGTAGCAAACTTGTAGGAAACTTCATGTTTGTTTTATTATAGTTCTATTATACACAACGTTTCTACAATTTACATTGTCACCATGAGTTTACATTGTATACTTCTCCTGGGTTTGATTAGACACAACGTTTCAACAATCTACATTGCTATAGAACCTCACAAAAGTTTTGGTGATAGGTAGGTATAACTGACTGATGTTAATAATGGTATATCAATATAAAATAAAGACGACTCTGGGGTTATAATCTGACATCTCGACCCACGTTAAATTATAATTTACATATTGACCTCATAACGGATACCACATTAATGATTAATTCTCTATTTAACTAGCGTAGATTGGCTGTTTGTGTTTCCGAAGGTTAACATCGTGAGTCTAAACTTGGAATACACTTCTGGTTCGAGATCGACGACATGCGAGATGTCTTGTTATTGCCTCGACTTATTCTTTTATCAATCAATTCAATTAGGAATTATCTCTTCTATTCACTACCACCTTATCAATTAACAAGTTAATGCAGAAGCGGACTGCAGAGAAAGCACTGAGACGATTTCCAGAAAGAACGGATTGTTAAAATTGATATTTTACAACGTAACTATATCATTGTGAAATAAAACTCAAATGTGCCCTAAATACACAGTCATACAAATACTAATAAAGGAAAAATACCTTTTACAAATGCCCTTAAATGGAAAACATTTTTTATAACGCGGACTGCAGAGTAAGCATATTAATTTATTAACCTACAATCCAATACTTTAAGATCAAATTTTTATCACCGACGTTTAATTTCTTTATTTGGTTTGTAGGAAATATAGTTGATAGACCACCCACTGCAGGGTAGCAGGTTATAATTATAGGGGGTGACAAATATTGGATAGTTTAGGGGGGTCGGGAGTGAGATATAAAACACTAAGTATATTGTCCCGGTGTAACGTGAGCCTCGTTCTGTTTTAACCATTACTTGAGTTAATTATAAGTTTGGAGTAGATTGTACTGGTTTACTTGGGCCACATTTATCAGTTGTCACTTGAACATCGATGACTATATCTCGCTCACTAATCTACAACCCTCTACAACAGTGTACAGTGCTTCAACTACCATAGGGGCATTTGTTTATTGAAGTCCACGGGCCCTAAACCGCCTGTAAATTAAATTAAGAATCTAAAAAAATGACCAAAGTATACAAACAAAATCAAACTAAGCAACCAGTAAGATTGTAAATTTGTAAAATTGAATTAACAACAAGCTTAAGATCTCTAACAAGAATTGAATTGACTTATATATCTCAATCTCAGGAGTCTCAAAATACAGAAGAGCATATACAAATCCCAGGGAGGCCCGGGGCCTGAAGCCACGGGCTCCCGTTCTTCTATTTAAGGCCACTAGCAGTGTGGACTCTCGTGTTGTCTGTTTTGAGTAATTAGTAGAAGAAATATAAGACGTCCATTGCACACCGTATAGTGTCGCTTGTATTAATTAGCCCAATAAGGGACAGAAAGAAGGAAGTTTGTTGATGGATTTTGAGAACTTTCAGTAGGTAATATTAGACATGGACTGGTTACACAGCTTGGTAGGAAAGCAAATCGTCACTGGTGTAAATAACGTTTAGTGTGAATATCAATAAGTGCTTTCAGATACACATAAAGTCTAAAAAGTGATGTTTATGATGGTTGAAATTATTAAAAAGTTACTCAGTGCAAACTTAATCTTCAAAACGCAGTTGGATTTCTTAGAAAGATTGGGATGAATTTTGAAGTGGAAAAAATAAACTTGTAGAACAAGAAACCATACGCAGGGCCAAACTTTAAAAAAGAACAATTTTAGGTTGGGTAGGATGTACTGAACTTAGTGCAACAGAGCAGAATAAATTTAGTTCTACCTAGCTTGTCCAACTAGCTACTACAATAACAGTTTTCTGTAGTCAGAATGAGACTAGAGTATACCAAACTATCGTGTCTAACTAGCTAGTAGATTGTTTGGTACAATAACAGTTTTCTGTAGTCAGAATGAGACTAGAACATACCAAACTATCGTCTCTAACTAGCTAGTAGATTGTTTGGTACAATGACAGTTTTCTGAAGTCAGAATGAGACTAGAGCATACCAAACTATCGTGTCTAACTAGCTTGTAGATTGTTTGGTACAATGATAGTTTTCTGTGGTCAGAATGAGACTAGAGTATACCAAACTATCGTGTCTAACTAGCTAGTAGATTGTTTGGTACAATAACAGTTTTCTGTAGTCAGAATGAGACTAGAGCATACCAAACTATCGTGTCTAACTAGCTAGTAGATTGTTTGGTACAATGACAGTTTTCTGTGGTCAGAATGAGACTAGAGTATACCAAACTATCGTGTCTAACTAGCTAGTAGATTGTTTGGTACAATAACAGTTTTCTGTAGTCAGAATGAGACTAGAGCATACCAACTATCGTGTCTAACTAGCTAGTAGATTGTTTGGTACAATGACAGTTTTCTGTAGTCGGAAGGAGACTAGAGTATACCAAACTATCGTGTCTAACTAGCTAGTAGATTGTTTGGTACAATGACAGTTTTCTGTAGTCAGAATGAGACTAGAGTATACCAAACTATCGTGTCTAACTAGCTAGTAGATTGTTTGGTACAATGACAGTTTTCTGTAGTCGGAATGAGACTAGAGTATACCAAACTATCTGTTAACTAGCTGTAGATTGTTTGGTACAATGGCAGTTTATTGTAGTCAGAATGAGACTAGAACATGCAAAACTATCGTGTCTAAATAGCTAGTAGATGAATTTGTACAATAACAGTTTTCTGTAGTCAGAATGAGACTAGAACATACCAAACTATCATGTCTAACTAGCTAGTAGATTGCTTGATACAATAACAGTTTTCTGTAGTTAGAATGAGACTAGAACATACCAAACTATCGTGTCTAACTAGCAGTAGATTAGCTTGTACAATAACAGTTTTCTGTAGTCAGAAAAGAGACTAGAAATACTAAACTATCGTGTCTAACTAGCTAGTAGATTGCTTGATACAATAACAGTTTTCTGTAGTCAGAATGAGACTAGAACATACCAAACTATCGATGTCTAACTAGCTAGTAGATTGTTTGGTACAATCACAGTTTTTCGTTAGTTGAATTGAGTATACCAAACTATCTGTCTAACTAGCTAGTAGATTGTATGTACAATGATAGTTTTCTGTAGTCAGAATGAGACTAGAGTATACCAAACTATCGTGTCTAACTAGCTAGTAGATTGTTTGGTACAATGACAGTAGTCGGAAGGAGACTTGAGTATACCAAACTATCGTGTCTAACTAGCTAGTAGATTGTTTGGTACAATGACAGTAGTCGAAGGAGACTTGAGTATACCAAACTGTGCTAAACTTGGGATGTTTAATACAGTGTAAAGATGGCGAATTGTCAAGTACCGAGAAATTGTCCACAAAAGTAGTCAAGAAGCCCTTGTGCATCCACTGACAAAATTTTTTTCTCTTTCAATTCATCAAAACTAACATGGCATTGTCAGTCCTAATCACTTCAAAACCGCCTTCATCACTACTGCTTTAACATCGCAATGAGGATCATGTTTGCTTCTAAAACTCCATTTACATTTACAATATCTTTTCTCAAATACTTAATCTCTTGACGTTTTCTACACAGATCCTAACCCTAGGACATGGCCCAAAAACACCGGATGTCATTCTTCTTTTGGCGTTTTCAACCAATTTTTTTGTTAGTTATAATTTTAGAAATTTACTTGCTGACAATAGATTTAATGCACCGTGTGACTCTACGTTTTGAGGATACCCTAAGAATCTTCAACCAGGTTTCCCCCTGTTAGTGATGAAAGTCGGAGGAGTAGATATGGAAAATGTGTCTAGTCGTTCAGATGGGACAATAAACCGAAGCCCTGTGCTACGGGATGTATACGGTAAAGATCCCGCGACAGTAAGAAATCGCAAAAAGAGTAGGCTCGTGCTGCTCTCCTGACAAAATTTCCTTCATTGCACACTACATGGCAGTGTCAGTCTACATTAGCCCATTAGTTACAGAAGAGTAGTGCGTAAAACTCCATTCATTTCATTTTTTTCATCTTATATTGTTTACTAACCACAAAGCGTGACAGACGGGCCATGTGTCTCGGGATTGTCAAAATGGATTAAAATTTTAAAATTTTGAAGGCTCCTCGAAAGACAAGTCGTGCATTTAGTCCAATTTATTTGACAAAAGTAGAAAAGTTGTGGGGCAGGTCGAATTTTTGACATGAAATTTAAACAACTTTATAATGTCTAGTTGTTTTTTTAAATTGTAAAATATCTAAAGAATTCGGTGTGAAGGTAATCGCCTGGTTTAGATGGTAACGTCTTCAATTAAATCTTGTTTGAGTTTTTAACATCTATTTGTGTGTGTTAATAGGAACACCTATAGGGAATACAGAAAGCACAGGCTCAGGCAGTAAAAACATACAAATCTTGGAAATTATTAAGATTGTGATAGAATTTTACAAATAAAGAATTTGGTGAAAGTTACATTAAAAATTCGTCGAGAAGATTAGAAATTCTGCACCCAGGTATGAATTGGAATTTTGTTGGTGGTCCTCATTTAGTCATCCTCATTTGTATTTTTGATAATCGTGTCGTTTAATATTACAGAGTTATTGCCCTTGGCAGTGGTTACATTACAGAAATCAAAGACATGACTACAATATAAAGAATGTGGAATGTTCATGTTTGTAAATATTAACTACAAAATATTTAAATACCCTTTTTATGTCATTTTTTTTTTATTCAATTACTTGAGTTGGGTTATCCTGCCTTTAGGGCAACTAGAATTATTCAAAAAGGCAAGTTAACCCACTGTTTACAGATTGTATCCAATCCTATTTATACCATTCTAAAGGTTTTTGTAGTCTTTATACGCCAATTGTGGGATCGTATACCTTCCTCTATATCTTCCCCTAAATCGTTTTTTTTTTTTTTTTTTTTTTTTTTTTTGCATAAGTGACGTCATAATCTGAAATAAGTTCTATGAAATTACAGGAACCACAGACATCGAATCTGATACTATAAGAAGAAATAAGAATCATTGATATAAAAAGACAAACTAGAATGCTCTTTCTGATCCTGTTAAAGAATAAAGGTAATATAGAAAGAAAAGGGGGACGATGTAGATTGACGAGTGGCCCCTAGGGGATACTTGGATTAACAATATCACTATGGTGTGGGATCGGCCCCAAATGTTTTTTGAGTGTTTAAAAATATTTTCTTTTTTTTTTCTAATGTTTTGATAAGAAGAAATCTTGTAATTTTGGGAAGGTTTTATTTTTTTGAATGGACTGTATATAATAAGCTGATAATCTTAAGATATATAGATATACTACTTCTTACTTTATTACTTACCATCGTTTTGAAACACATACAGGTAACGTTATCTAGAATCGTACTTTTATATATCATATTATAAACAATATACTCATATCGTTGGTACATAAGTACTAGGGTAAAATAATTTTATTAAGAGCGAAAAGATTTATATATATATATATACAGTAGAACCTGTATTCAGAGACCACTCAAGGGAAGATTCAAAAACGGTCGCTGAATGAAAGTAGTCTTTTACCTGGTCAGTATTCGATTGGAGCAGGTTTAACTAAAACCTTCTACGGAGTTAAAAATACTGGTAATAAGACAGTCAGAGATTCCGCTCATCCTAGTCCACTGTTACCAGATTCAATCAAACTCCTTTGTTACAAAGTTTTTCAAGCTGAGGACAACTTCAACTTTCTACAAATAGCCACATCGATACGAGCCCCTAGTCTAGTGTTTTTACTCCACCATGCCCCCCTCCCCTCCATCTAACACTGGATTAATACTTTATTACCTTCAAACTCAGTGCTATTAGAATATTTATTATAAATTAGAAGATAATATAACAGTATAAAAGTTTGTAAATATGAGATTTTAATAAATTAAATACTAGATAAATAGTCGTATAATAATAATGGAGATTTTAACTGTTTTATTTCTAGTTTTATACACGATATTAAAATTTTACTAATGAATATGCTAATGAAGGCCGTTTCGGGTCAGAATTATTATTTCTTTAGTCGAGGTCAACTTCGATTGGAATTTACGTCTGCTTGGTAGGGTGTAATAACGAACTGCGTCTTATACCTTGACTACAATAATCACCTTTCTTGTATCACATCTTCGCGATGTCCATCTATTACGAACTGCGTCTTATACCTTGACTGCAATAGCCACCTTTCTGGTATTTCATCTTCACGATGTCCAGCTATTACGAACTGCGTGTGGTGAAGGAAAGAAGGGGTTATAAATACGTGTGAAAAATTTGACAGAAAGTGTGAACAAGCCCACACATCAGTTAATATAAGACTAGATTAGGGGTGAAAGAATGATATAGAATTGTCTTTATGTAATCTGGCAGATCCGCTAATCCACTAATTTTATAAAATAAAAGCTTCAGGTATCAGGGACCTCGGGGGTGAGGCGAGGTGGGTCGTGGGATTCCAGTCATGCACTGCCAGAGAAAATACTACAATAGGAATTGGCTAGGGTGAAAAAATGATATTTTCTTGCCATCTTATCACATCCGCTAATCATTTCTCATTATTTTATTCATATTAGGGGCTTCATTGTCCACTTACAGGTGTTGCAATGGAGCTTCGCACAGTTTGAGATAGATTGTGGGAGGCATCAGGATAGATTGTGGGTGACATCAGGATAGATTGTGGGTGACATCAGGATAAAGAATGCTGGTAATCCTTAGACTCGTTATTCTCTGATTCTGATTCTACTTATTAGGAGGCATAAAAAAGGTTGGGCAAATTAGGTTGTAACATTGCGGCTAAGTAATGTTACGAAAGCACCGACACGATCGTGTAGAAATGAAATGAATGAAGTTTTACGAGCTACTTTTCTGCACCTCATGGGCTAATTAAGACGGACAATGCCATGCAGTGTGCCATGACGGAAATTTTGCCAGGACAGTGGCATTATGTAGAAGGTTAGGGTTAGGTGATTTGAATAGATGGGTGTGGGTGTGAGTATTTAGAATAGTAGCCTTAACGCCTGGTGTCTTTTAGTGGATAAACTATAAAATCATCAAGAGGTACAAAAGTGAAGTAGCAGTGAAAATACTCTCTAGCCCAGAGAACCTGGTGGGGGGGGGGGTCTATTTTAATCAGAAGCATGGTAACTATTAATAAATGACCCACATGCCACGTATTTTTATATATTGACGTGAAACAAACTTGACGAGGGCAGATACAATAATTCTGTGAGAAAATATGGAAATAAAATAGTTGAACGTTCTATAATATTTTTAATTAAAAACACTCAATAATAAATCCGTCATATTGTCGGGGTTTCTGTCACTGTTTTAACCTTGCCTTATTATTTTTATAATGGTGGTAGCCAGGAGAGCTCTTGTTACAAAAAATATCAAAAACTTTAAAATAATCGTAAATATATATTGTCCATTATCTCATTTTATTTACTATCTTCGTACTTTATAATATATAATCGTATGAAAGACTTTATTTTCTATAGTTGTAGCCATTAATCAACTTTCTTCATTATTCCAGAAAATTTGAAGCTGTCCTTTTGATCCTGTACTTTAATTATTTCCCTAAATGAAATTATAAGTACCGGTATTATAAATTTCTTTATTGGGTCCAAGATTTTTTATATGATAACGTTATGATTTTGATTTATTTAGTTCATTACACATAACCACACAATTATTGTAAACATAACTTTAACCCTGTGCCAGTGCCTTATATCGAATAGTAACTTGTTACTTTTCAATCACCCTAATCATTAACACATCGTACATCGTTTCTCAAATACAGGATTTAACATGGTCTTAATAAACAATGTTAGTAATCAAAGTGTCGAACTACACTTTGTTTTGTAGGCCTTGAAATAAGAAAAACGCAATTTGATTGCTTCAATTTGATTGGCTGAAATTTCCTAGAACGATCCCAGATCAAATTTTGGTTGGACAATATTAAGATGAATATGTGATTTTCCACGAATTTTTCCCTCGAAAGAATCCGATGGAAACTGCCGTATTTCTATCATCCTTACCTGAGGTGGTTAATTTGGTATAGACATTGAAAATCCTGATTGTCTGTCGCCCTGGGTTAACCATAAACCTACTTAAAGAGTAGGTTGATAGATGACAAGTTAACGTTCGCTTCCAGTTAATGCTGATATCACAGATTAGGTAGTTGTTGGTAGATGACAGGTTAACGTTCACTTCCAGTGGATGTTGATATCACAGACTAGGTAGTTGTTGGTAGATGACAAGTTAACGTTCGCTTCCAGTTAATGCTGATATCACAGATTAGGTAGTTGTTGGTAGATGACAAGTTAACGTTCGCTTCCAGTGAATGCTGATATCACAAACTAGGTAGTTGTTGGTAGATGACAAGCTAACGTTCGCTTCCAGTTAATGATGATATCACAGACTAGGTAGTTGTTGGTAGTTGACAAGTTAACGTTCGCTTCCAGCTAACTAATATCACAGACTAGGTAGTTGTTGGTAGATGACAAGTTAACGTTCGCTTCCGGTTAATGATGATATCACAAACTAGGTAGTTGTTGGTAGATGACAAGTTAACGTTCGCTACCAGCTAACTAATATCACAGACTAGGTAGTTGTTGGTAGATGACAAGTTAACGTTCGCTTCCAGTTAATGCTGATATCACAGATTAGGTAGTTGTTGGTAGATGACAAGTTAACGTTCGCTTCCAGTTAATGCTGATATCACAGACTAGGTAGTTGTTGGAAGAGTTGAAGAGTTAGCCTGGTTTACCTTTTAAATACCGGTGTAAAATCGGAACTGAGGAATTTTAAAGACTTAGGAGAAGTCTAGTTGATGTTTTTATAGGTCTATAAGTTGTGATCTGACTTGCTGATGTGTTAGACGAGATTTTATCTCGACAGTTTTAATTGTGAATTAATTCTTGGTCATCCGTCATCTCTTCGTCAGGTTCGTCAAGAAAACATCGTCAACTAAAATGGACAGACTGAAATCCTGTGATCATGGGGTGATAATAAAAACTAATATCATATATAAATCAGAAATATTAAAACAGAATTTAAAACTTGTTGTTATTCCGAGTTTCAGTAAATATCTTTATATATAAATCATAATTCTAGAATTCGAAGAATTTACTCACTTTTTATTATCTGTATTTTTGGTAGTTTTTTGTGTACCTACGATTCGTAGGCCTTCATATTTAATTTAAGGACACTTAAACTCACGCATCCAAACACTAATCAGACTGGCTACATTTCTATTCTGAACTGTCCTAGGAATATTTAACGGCTTACGATTAATCGCCCCAGTCGTACAATTTGACCCCCCCCCTCCCACCCCTAGGACAAGCATAACTACCAGGCTTACCACTCCTCCCAAAACATTTCTGAAGCTAGGTCACATTCGGAGGATTACATCGATTCTTTAAGACATAGAATAATGAACAGAGCAATAGGCTATAAATATTTTTGCACTTTTAAAAATACTGTTTTTAAATTGGTATGAAATATAGACTAGATGTTTTTTGTACATATTTCAAAAAACCTGAGAACCCCCGGGGTAAAAACCATATTTTAGGGGTAAGAGCTAAGACATGTAGGATATATAAACACCACAATAACCCGGTGATACATAAATCATTGAGAAGAATACAGATTTCTTACAGCTCTTCTCGTTAATCCTTTATCATAGTTCTATGGGTGACCCCGTGTAACCCCGGACCCCCGACATCAGACCCTCAGTCCCGGGGTAGAATTCAGTAGATATAATACTGGGGAGATATAAATTAGCCAGGTATTGTGACGGTTTGTAAGATATAATAAGAAACGTCTAAAGATGAATTAAAACATAAATTATCCGATAAAATCAACCACCCTGGCGCACACCTGACCTCGAAGGGGACTGTAAAAAAAGAAACGTTTCCTAAAGTTTTTATGTGTATCAGGGTCATTTGTGATTTTCAACCTTTTTTTCATCAGACGTCTGTGGGTCCGGTTATTATATCGTTATTAATTAATTATATTAATTATATTAATTGTATTAGATGATCCGAGCTTAAAATATTTTCTTCATTAGCCCATTAGGTGCAATAGTGTAGGACGTAAAACTCCATTTATTTCATTATAATATACTGCTAGTATATAAGAAGCTAATACATTTTTCTTTATTGTAATCATCATATTAATTATAATTTTACGTTGATGAAAACGAATGAAATGTACCCATACACATTATCATTTCGAAAAAAATTGTCTTGTATTGTAAATTATTGCTAGTAGCCAACTCCCAGGGAATTCCTTTCGCACCTGAACCATAACCAAAAATTCAAGTCATAAAAAACGAAAAATTTGACGTAAAGATAATTAGTAATTTGTAGATTTTTGGTGAAAATTAAAACCTCAAAGCTTTTAAGTTGACGCTTTGTCTATTTCTCGGATATCGTACAAATTGTTAAAACCGTATGGTATTTTATTGTTAAGTTTAGCTTGGGTTTCTCTGGCCGGGTCGAATGACGCCAGCTTGACATATCAATTGTATGTGATTTATAATTTATTTTAAAATGTATTTTTTTACCTCGACTATTAAATCAACAATTGCATTTTCTCACCTTTACCTGTGAATATATACCTGACTTTTTAATTTACCTGAGAATACCTGGGCAGTTATTATAATTCCGGGTTTGAAACAGGTTTTGAAATGTATTTTATGTTTTACTGTATTGTTATTTTCAGTTATAATAGATCTGTTGTAGAATATTTTTCCGACATTGAGTTAAATTTATCTTAACAGAGTTACATCCCTTTATACTGTATATTAGATTTATATTTTACATCGTGTTGTTGTTCTGTTATTTGTTTCGGTGTAAACTCTATCTGATTTTTGCTTTTAAACGTTGTGTCGACTGTACTCTTATGGTGGTCGTGGGTTGATTAGATAATTTATTATCGATTGGAAAAGTAGATAAATTCTTCCAATTTGAAACCTTAGAAGAGATATATCGCCTATTAAAATGTGAAGAAAGAAATATAAAAAAGGCCAAGGGAATTTACACTCAAATTCTTTATCGGTAAAATTACCCATGTATTGACTATATTTAAGAGTAGAAATGTTGACCTTGAAGAGTTCTCCACAGCACTGAGGTTTAAAAGGTATTTAAATGGAATTGACCAAGATTTACACTGACAAAAAGCCAGTCAGTGACTATATTAGCCTAAGACTTAAATCACGGTACGATAAAGATATTACTTTTAATATCGGAAAGTTTTCAAGCGACTGTGGGTAAAAAATATTTAGGGCCTCGTCAAGATTGGTAATAAAATAGATTATGGGTAAAATCCCCGGAGTTTGTCTATATTTAAACTGAAATCTCGACAAGTCGGCAGGTGAGATAAAGAGGGTTAATATTATTAATAACACGACATTGTTTATTTAACCCCCTATACGCTGACCAACTTGATGTTTATCAAGTCAAGTATTTGGGGCCGAGAATCCGTGAATTAACACTCTTATCTCTCACCCACAGACACCTTGCCCCCACCCCCCTCATTGCTTTAAATCCTTAAATCCCTCACATAATATAATCTACGATGTACGAGATCTTTTAATGCTGCCACACCTGCAGTCTCGTTTGGGGTAGAAAATTAAAATCCTTTGGGAATTTTGAACTATTTGGGGGGTGAATGAAATTTGATCAGCTCTCGCTCTCGTGCTATCGACACATGGCTGGACTAGAATCCCCATTGCGACATCTAGTTTCTGAAACGGGAACAACTTTTGAAAGCACGCAAACTCATTCACAAAGTACGAGAAGTATTTTCTTTAGTTGTAAATCGAGACTTAAAGCACTTAGTAAGTAGGATTATCAAGTCTCGAAAATAAAAAGGGAAAAACCCATCGAGCTGCTACAAATTTGATAATGCATATCAATTGAAAACGAATAGAAAGAATCTGCAAACATTTTTAAGTAAAAATTTAATAGCCCTTAATTAATTAAAAAAAATTCAACAATTGGTTTTCTTATTGAGTAAAATCAAGTATAGTATTGTTTTATTTTATAAATAGTAAAAATAGAAATATTGACGTTTTCTTTCCACAAATATAAGTTACGATTTTTTAAACAGCCTGTAAACAGCAATGGCTGACGTGGAACAACGTGAGATCGCCAAGTAATTTTTAAACTTTTGTGATGCAATATTAGACTTTATGGACTCTCTACTTCAACAAATCTTTAGACGCCCATTTGGCATTGATATATAAAGTTTCAATTTTCATTTAAGGTTGGTAGATTTTATGTGCTTATACAATTTAAACAGTGTTTTTAGATGCGGGTTTGTTTCATCTCGTCTCTCGATGCCGGCTATGATGGTTAATAATCAAAAGATTGAAGCGTTGTGTTTTATTGATGTCTCCTAGTAACAGCGTTATATCAGTTGCATAGTAAATTAGCATCGCAAGACGTTTCAACTGTATTAAAACTTGAGTTGAGGTTGAGTTAGTTGAGTTCACAAAGTTCTAGAATATTCTCGAGTTTTCTTACAACTCTAGCTCTACTAGGCCTATTCTGTTATCTTAAAAAGTGAAAGTGATATAATTTTCTGATTAAAACTACAGTAGAGAGGCAGCCATACATTAAGTAAAGTTAAAAGATAGCTTAACCTTTTTTCCATTAAATTACAAGTTTCTCAGTTTGAACAATATTTTTTTCCATTATAGAAATAGGAGTAGGCTTTTTATCATTGTAAAATCTTGTTGGAAGTCAGAGCCTAGTTTTTGGACGTCCAGTCTGAGGCCAGTGGAAGATGAGCGTAATTATTCGAAGTATCCAGTTTGTCAACATCACGATCTGTCTCTTGTTTCTGATTGGTTGTTATGTCAAGCTTCACGTAAACAGCGAAACACCGGCCGTTAACCCTCGGACAGATCTAACCGTGGTAGACTCAGAAGATGATGAGGGTAGGTTTAGATTTTAATTCTTAATTTTAAATACATTTTTATTTAACAAAGTAATAAAACGTTTCCTTACACTATCTATTATTATTAGACTGCACGGGTTAATATATCCCATAATACTTAGTAAAGAGTGTAATCTTTCTAAAGTAACGTTAAAAAAACATCATTATACCTGCTAAACAAGTTTTTCGGTTTGTTAGTCAGCCTTCAGGCTTCTTGACCACCTTATGAAATTTCTAAAAAGACTTTCAAATTGAAGTTATGTAATAAAATTAATTTTCTTTTGCCATGTGGATCTAGTATTTTCTAGTATAATATTTATTATCTACCCTGTTGAATATTTATAATTATGTTTATTTAGATGGTGTAGTGACAGTAGAAGAAAACAGCGATGAAATACCCTATGATAAATTCAATGTGTTTATTCCAACGAAACAATGGCAAACTGTACAACCTGGTAGGTTACTATCTAGAGTCTTAATTTTGTCAACAAATCTTTTCTCCTTTTCGAATCTTACACATTCATATTTAAATACAGTTTTCAGTTGGATACTAGTTTAAAATTTGTATTGTTTGTTTCGAAAATTAAGGAAAGAAATAGTATATATCAGTCTTATAAAAATATAGACCTAACTTTCGTTCGTATCTTATCAGTTTCGTTTCGCATGTGTTTATTAGCTATTGGCTTTGTACGTAACCACTACAGTTAGTAGTAACTAATAAAATACGAACGAAAGTTAGATCTATATTTTAATTAGACTGTAGTATATATATATATATCTATAATAGTGGTCTTAATTTTACATATAAACTTATCATAACATATTATATTTCTTCTATTTTATAAACAGGTCAAGCTATTCCTTCAGGGTTACACGTAAGACTAAATATGAAAACAGGAGAACGGGAGGCCAAGTTAAATGAGGGAGATATGAAACCTAAATATTGGAAACTAGGAGAGAAACAAGGTAGGTGTTTATACGATGTATGGACTGTTATTATATTGAGTTACCTCCAATAACCAACTCTTTTATCTCATTAGCATACTTCAAGACTATCTAAAGTTGACCCTTATTTTGGGGTATTGAAATGAAATAAATGGAGTTTTACATCCTACTCTTCTACACCAAATAGGCTAATGAAGATGAGCAATATCATGTAGTGTGTAACATTTTCTAAAAGCCAAAACCAGGAATATTTTCATCACCTTTTTTACTTGATTCTTCATTAAACTAGAAATGTTCTGTTTATTTTTGAAAGGAATGGTAAATGTTCTGTTTATTTTTGAAAGGAATGGTAAATGCAGATAAGAAGACATTTTCACGAGAGGAATTAAAAAGAGCGTTAAAGGATTTTAAAACTGAAATTATAACGGAGGATACTTCTCAACAGGTAATTATAAACTTAATTATGACTCTTATAATATAACTTTTAGACTGGTCCTTTACATCTCTTTCTGTGGTCTGCACCCTAGCTTCTCAACAGGTCATTATAAACTAAATTATGACAGTCAAAAATAGGTTGAGTCAAACAAAGTAACGAAATGAAAATAAAATATATTTCATTATTATGTTTTGTGTTCTTATGTCACAGAACAATAGAAAGTATGTTAATTATGTGAAAATTA
The DNA here is from genome assembly GCA_030562195.1 of Nipponacmea schrenckii. Classification (NCBI taxonomy): domain Eukaryota; kingdom Metazoa; phylum Mollusca; class Gastropoda; family Lottiidae; genus Nipponacmea; species Nipponacmea schrenckii. Next base: position 12,061,867 of record JAUJPP010000007.1, on the reverse strand, counting down.
GTTATTCATTACTATGGTTTTAGAGAGACTCTCATTCACATTCATAGACATTATGATATAGGAATGACATCAGCCTGAAATAAGTATTTCTTTCTCCACTGTTGTTTTAAATTATTTTTTCAGACGAGTAATTTTAAAAGTTATAAAGAATTAAAAGAAGATTTTAAAAAGTTGAATATTGGAATCAAAACAGATATTGAGATTATAGATGATCTGGTGGAGAAATTAAACCAGAATAATATGGACACGGAATCTCAGAAATTTGCTCTCATTGACTTGGAATATTATCTTCATCAGGTAAGGGACATAACTCTATTCTTAATTAGGAAAGGGACATAATTCTAATCAACATCACATGGGATCAAGGGATGTAACTTTTTACTTACTCAGGGAAGGGACATAACACTATTCTATTCTTCATTAAGTAAGGGATGTAACTCTATTCTTAATTGAGTAAGGGACATAACTCTATTTTTTATCCGGTAGGGGATGTAACTCTATACTTCCTCCGGTAAGGGACTGACTCTTTTCTTAATCAGGTAAGGGACATAACTCTATTTTTCATTCTAATATGAATTTTTTATGAATATTTTAATGTGACCATTTGATTGATAGTAGTGTTTATTTTCAGATTGACAATGCAGTTTATTTCTGTGACGTAAAAGGAATGGAATTGTTATTAAAATATTTAAACAGTACGCAGGATGAGATTCGGTCTGAAACAGCTCTTGTAATAGGTTCAGCTTTACAAAGGTATAAAACATCTCGTTGGTTGTATAAGCTTGAACTGGGCTAGGTGGTGAGAGATACTAAACTCAGAATAAAGGCTCAGAACAGTCAGCTTTGAAATTGTCAATAATCCAGCCATCTGATTGGCTACAACAAATATTATATAAAACTATAATTTCTTCTTAAATGATATCACACCTCATCTATTCCCACTTATTTCAAATTATTCGAAGAAAGTATTTAATTTTCTTCAAATGTTTTTATATTGAAATTTTATCATATGAAACTACGCTAAAACCAAATGTAAATTTATTTATTGTTTCAGCAATCCCAAAGCTCAAATCTCAGCTCTAGAAACAGGGCTCATGCAGCCTTTAATAAGATTAATTTCATTGGATAAATCAATACCATTAAGAAAACGTTATTTGTATGCTCTTTCTTCGCTGGTTCGTCACTTTCCCTACGCACAATTAAAGTTTGTACAATATGGCGGCCTGTCTGTCTTCAGTAAACTTTTCGAAGAAACTGGAACGGAAAATTTACAAGTCAAAGTTATAACTTTATTAAATGACTTACTTCAAGAAAAAGTAAGTTTTTTCTATGATTATTACGATCTGTATTTGATATATTTATAAAAAATAATTGACTATGTGGACTCTCTGTACAGAATCCTCACGTACCTAAGTTATAATCTCGGCAAAATCCCGAAGTTTGGTTTTGGACCAGCTGGTTGATAGAATCATCTTATAAAGTGTATTTCATTGTCCAAAACTTACTTGTTCTCACATCATAGAAATAACAGACCCAACCTAATTGGAGTCCATTAAATAACAACACCAGACTAAATCAGTTGAATGATGTAAAGGGTTACGATATTTTCTGGTATAGAAAAGTAGTTCGGTGAGGTCACGCCTTTAAAATGTCTCCTTATTATCCTTGTGTCCTGATTCTGGTAATTCAAAACGTTCTCATGTTTAAAATGCCTGAGGAAGTCACAGAAGGTTACTCAACTAATTTTATTTCAGATTTTTACGGAGAATGACTCCCAAAACAATCAAAATTACAGAGAAAAATTTCAACAGTATCAACAGTGAGTTTTTTCTATTCCCCTGACTGAAGTTTTATTGATGTCATTTTCCAATCTAGGGTAAGGTGGCTCAATAGCTTCTCTAGGGATCTTTGGTCAAGTCCTAGGGGAGAGGGGGGTTGTCACCCTGAGGTTTTATTATGTCACTATCAAATCTAGGGTGAGGTGGCTCTCTAGCTACTCTAGGGATCTCTGGTCAAGTCCTAGGGGAGAGGGGGGTTGTCACTCTGAGGTTTTATTTCTGTTACTGTCCAATCTAGGGTAAGGTGGCTCTATAGCTACTCTAGGGACCTGAGGTTAAGTCCTAGACGAGAGGTGGCCAGGAGGGTTGTCTCCCTGAGGTTTTATTTATGTTACCGTCCAATCTAGGGTAAGGAGATAGTTTTATAGCTACTCTAGGGATCTATGGTCAAGTCCTTGGGGAGAGGGGGGTTGTCACTCTGAGGTTTTATTTATGTCACTATCCAATCTAGGGCAGGGATATGGTGGTTGAATAGCTACTCTTAGAGATCTGAGGTCAATCTTAGGTCAAGCCCTTATGAAGAAGTTTTTTATTAACTCTGTCAGTAATGCAACCCAGAGGAACTTGGACATAAACAATGTTTCAGTCTTTTGGATGGAAAAAAAAATACTGAGGATCCATGTGCTATAGGCTATTCATATCCTAAAACCCTTGACAGTGGGCAATGGAGGAAGAGTAAACAAAACAATGTAAAGAAGCCTTACCAGCAAAATTTCCGGCATTCCCCACAGCTTATCATTAGCTTTGTTGAAGACAAAGAAAAACTCCCCAACTGATTTCTTAATTAAATGTAAATGGAGTTTTGTTTATTGACATTGTTAAAAGGTTGGTGGAAAGTAAAGTGTGGATTTGAAAGTTGTTGAGACCAATACTAAGATATCAGTGATTAGGTTTGATTGTTCAGTGTCTAAAATCAATCAATATTATTGATATATTGGTTGTTGATCTGTTATTGTTTATTGATTATTAATCAATCATTGTGTTTATATACCAGGATTATAAGTGGGCTATATGATAATCTATTTAGTTTACTGATATTGTCTATCTCAGCATATATTGTAGATCCTAATAACCAGTCTATTGTCCTGGTTAAATTTCCCTCATGGCACACTGTATGGTATGACTTGTCTTTATTAGTTTAAAAGGGTACTTGTAGCACAATAAACATTAGATTAGGTAAACATTAATTTGACAAACACCTGATTTTTTGATATTATTGCAATACCTTATTACATTGACAATGTTCTATATATTATTACATGCTGTAAGTTTGGTATTGATCAACCTGAATATCCATGTAAACAAGAATAGCTCAGATTTCCCAACAAGATACATAATCTTTTTAACGGCAAACCAAATATGTTAAATTCTCCTCCCCCCCCCCCCCTACACAGAAAGAAATCATTCTGTAAAATATATATTTTAGGGTGAATATAAAAGAAGAGATGATCGAGAGTGGTTGGTGTAAATTAATTCCGTCGTTACTAGAACTTCCTGATCATGACAGTCGCGAGAAAATAATCATTGCCATGACAACACTACAGACACCATGTTGGAAAGAATTTGTAAAATATCGACCGGTGTTGACGAGGTTATTGAAAGAGTACGAAGAATTATCTCGCGAAGATCTCACTGATTCTTACTTTACAGATCTTCATAAAATAATTAAAAATTTACTGGATGGTGTAAATCAGAAGATAGAATTATAACATCTTGTTGTACAATGTATTGTATTATAACATCTTGTTGTACAATGTATTGTATTATAACATCTTGTTGTACAATGTATTGTATATAACATTTGTTGTACAATGTATTGTATTATAACACTTGTTGTACAATGTATTGTATTATAACATCTTGTTGTACAATGTATTGTATTATAACATCTTGTTGTACAATGTATTGTATTATAACATCTTGTTGTACAATGTATTGTATTATAACATCTTGTTGTACAATGTATTGTATTATAACATTTGTTGTACAATGTATTGTATTATAACATCTTGTTGTACAATGTATTGTATTATAACATCTTGTTGTACAATGTATTGTATTATAACATCTTGTTGTACAATGTATTGTATTATAACATCTTGTTGTACAATGTATTGTATTATAACACCTTGTTGTACAATGTATTGTATTATAACACCTTGTTGTACAATGTATTGTATTATAACATCTTGTTGTACAATGTATAACAGTGTTATCTTCAGTCTTGTTCTGTCTTCACAAGAATCATCTTTCCCTTATTGCACACTGTCAATCATCTTTAACTCAAGTGCAAACAAATAGGACTCAAAATCATTTCCTTGCTTATAGATCTCTTGTTGTCCCAACCAGTTGTTCTAAGGCAAGACTCAATTACATCATTTCAAATTACTCCCCTTGTCTTCATTAACTCACTCTCTTCATTAGCCTATTGGTGCAGAAGATTAGGATGTAAAACTCTATTCATTCCATTTCACTAGCTCAGTCAGGGGTAAACTATAGAACATTAATAAACCCCCTCCCCCATTTCATTTCACTCTCCATCACCTGATATCACTCTGTGGCTGGGCTTTTCAACTTGACATCCTCTCAAAGATCAATGTATTACGTCTATACAACATTAAAGTCTATTGTAAAGATGAGGGAGACTAACCAGACTACCACCATTCCACCTCAATTATTTTATAAACAAAATGATAACTTGTTAATGTTGTTAAAATATCAGTTTGTAAATATATCAATAATAATGTTTTGTTTCTTTAAAAGTAAAGTTTTGTTTTATGATTGACAAGATTTATTATCTAAGAGCTATTTCATATCAGTCCCTTCGACCTGGTCGAAATATTCAAATACTGGGATTGAATCTTAGACATTAAGGCTAGTGAGCAAGTATTAAATTAACCGAGCCACCATGGCTCCCGTCTCCTGACAAAAAAAATCAAAATGTTTCTAGTTAGTGTGTAGGTGTATATATTAACAAAATAAAAACTTAACTAAGTCTACCCTCATATTTATTTCATTCTATTATAATTGGAAATACAAACTCGAGGCATTAATCAAAATAAAACAACCTTCTAATCTTCTATTCCAATATTATATATTCTCATTATAACATCTGTTCAGTGAGTGCTTTTATTCTGTAGGCTCAAATACTATATCAGAAGGTAAAACCATATTTTCCAAAACTAACTGTCCTGATGAGGATTGTATATCTGAAACATGTCAGCATGAGATACACTCCTTTTCATTTCAATTTTAAACTGTTACTCCAATTTTCCCTGCCAACCAATCAAACTTCTCCACATCTTTATCTCCGACCTTATAATAACGTGTTTGATGATAATTCCAATACAGTGCTCGATGGATATTGCCTTTAGAATAATCATCTCTGAATAGCTTCCAATTCGGCAATTTCTGCATTTGTTTATGTCGCCCTTTTAGTTTACATTCAACAAACAAACGGCCTTGACGTTTGACGAAATAACAGGCCTTACATCGTTTGCGTAACACATCTCTAGCTTTATAATTTCTAACTTGATTGACGTTAACAGCAGGTTTATTGTCTGTAATTAACAAGTGAGACGATGTCCCAGTAATATTTAAAAGACTAAAGTTACGAACTATCTGTTGAAATGGTTGCTGTGGATACGTCTGCTGTATTATTGGAGTTGTCTTACCAACCATATTCAGTGTAGAAATTGGACCAAGTTTTAGCTTGCTAAGATGTTTTAGTAATGATGCCATCTTCAGATCTGTAAAGAAACAAAAAATTTTGAGACGATTGTTTCTAATATCAGTAATATTTATATTTGGACTTTGTCTTGGCAAAATTAAAATTTCCCTCATTGCACACTGCATGTTGTTGCACATCTTTATTAGCCTATTGGGTGCAAAAGAGTAGGATGTTAAACTCCATTCATTTCAGGTTTTTTTTATTGACTGGTATAAACAGGAAGAGTGAGTCTACGTCTGTCTACGATTTTGACTAACTTTGAGATAGTTTTGAGTTCGACACACATAAAAAAATTTGACCAAAAAGTTCAATATGCCATTATTGACAAGTTTCCTTATAAGACACCCGTCCCTATGTTGATAGGCCTACTTCATTTAAGCCTCATATGACAATTAGCGTGAACAATAAATTGTAAAATATTTGACTATCGACCCTTATTATGGAAACGAATATCCTGCTTTGGAATTGGAATTAGAAAGCATTTGGTTGTTAAAAGACAATGTTTACAACATGGTGTTCGAGTTTCCAGTGGAAATCACGTGCTTGTTTCATAGCAGAAATATTACCTGGTACACAATCAACCTCTAAATTAATTAATTTAGATGATAAATTGGTGTTTTCTTTTTAATTTTTATACATTTTCACCCCAAAGAATTCCTTGCTTGTTATTGCCAAGGGCAATTAACTCTCATTAAATAAAAGGGGAAGTAATTCATGAATTAATTTTTCAGACCACATTTGGACGAATTAAGTTCGTTCTATCGTTCTATTTTTAGAAATCCTCTTTCTCCCTTTCTTTAGGGGTTATTGCATGCCCATTTTTGACTAATTTTTGGTCTAGATTTGAAATTTGATGTCTGAAATTGCATTTTCTCCCAGAATATGAGAAATTTAATTGGCGGAAGGTTTTGTGTGCATTAGCGGATGTTGATAAAATGTAGTGGTCTACTTTCATTTTGTTTAGTTCAAAATTTTCATGGTCATGCTATATTGAAATTTTGTACAGAAACCAAGTATTGGCCAGGCTTTCATGTGACATACAGGAAAGCTTTCAACGAGATTTCTGGAAAAAGTTCTAGAAGGTTGAATTTTGTGATTTAACATTGAAACAGATGGCAAATGAATTAGCGGAGTCCATTTAATTTCTATCATAAACTTTTTTGAACAAGACTGCAACCAGTTTTAAAAAGGATTCCCACCCTCCATTTCGTTTCAGAGAGTCTACATAGCTATTTATGTTTATCTTGTAGGCTATTTAGGTTTGTCAACTTGACATCCCTTTCAGAGAGTCCACATAGCTAGTACATGTAATGTTTTTTTGGTATCTAGGTTTGTCAACTTGACATCCCTTTCAGAGAGTCCACATAGCTAATAATGTTTATTTGGTATTTATGTTTGTCAACTTGACATCCCTTTCAGAGAGTCCACATAGCTAATAATGTTTATTTGTTATACATCTATATTATTATTTAACATGATACAAGATTTTTTAATTCAGTAGAAATTATTGACAGTTTAACCCAGCGAGGTTTCACGGTAGAAAAATAAATACAATAAATGTTTACATCTTCAAAACAGTCTGCAACTTTATACAAAATATAAACAAAAATAAATAAAGGGACTGGTATTTATAGAATAGCTTGTGTTCGGGGGCGTAGCGTACTGGGGGGGTGAAGAACTTGTAGGTAAAATGCAGAATAGTAATGGATGGAGCTGTCCGGTAAAACCCGTAAAGGAGTGAAAACCATGTGTTGGTTATGATGTTATCAGTAACTTTTCATCTACTAGTACTTTGTGACAGTTTTTTTTTTCTTCGAGGGGGCATTTTGTTGGTACAATTAGATATTACACACTCACGCTACGCCCCTGCCAGTGTTGAGGAAGAAATTACAGACCCTGTTTTGCAAAAACTAAGGAATCTTTTACAAAAAAAAAAAATGGGAGAAAAGTGTATTCAAGAGAGAAAGAAAATTAAAAAAGAGATGTTCGTAGAAAGATATAGATCAAAGGTCAATCAAGGAGCAAAGTTGTGCTTTTTGTTTCAAGTTTAAGGAGCTATCTGAAGTAATTAAAGATGAAGAAGGAAAGAAGATAGAGAGAGATCAAAGGGAAGGGTGTCGAGGTGTTAATTGAAAAGTATTCGTAGAGAACAAGAAGTACGAAAATAGAAAGCTTTAGTAAGAAAATAAAAGAATTAAGTTTTGAAAGAGAAAGAGATTAGGGAGGGGGGGGGGGAGGTGTTGGTCAAGGGGCGAGTTTAGAGTAAACAGGAGGAGAGAATTTTTTGCGGAGATATTTCAACACGTAGAGTGGTATACAGCTGACGGAAGTTATAACCAAAACTTTCCAAATAAAATCCCACGTCTGTAGAAACTTGGTATCTGGAAAACAGAACGAATGAAATTAAAACAATTATATAAAAAAGGGGCACAACCATTAGCCCATGAGGGGCCGAAAAGCAGTAAGAAAGAGACATCTATATTTTACAAGGATAACAACATATGTTCACAGTCAAGGATCCTTTCTACCAGCTGGTCCTTGGCCAAACCTCTTGGTATTGATCTTTCCCGGATTATCCGTACCCATTTACAGCTGGGTGGACTGGAATTGTGAGTGAAGATGCTTTATTCAAGGTCATCAGACTTTCACACACCCATCGAGATTAGAACTCAAGTTTAGAACTCAAGTCCGACATATTCAACTGGAATTAGGAGTGAAGATGACTTTTTAAAAGGTCATCAAGCTTCCAACAGTCACCATTTGTTTGACTCCATTTGACTCCTCTTGTTTCAACTCAATGATAGGAATTATATAAAATATAAAAACTAAATTCTTACCAAAATAATCTTTAAGAACAGCCAGAGAAGCGATATAAATTCCTAGACTAAAGATTTCAGCTACGATCATTAAATAATGCCATGTACGTATCGTCAAGGCAACCATTAATAACTCTGTTAATATTAATGAGGTGAAGGTTATAGAGACAACATGGATGAATTCTTCTTCAAATAATAATAGAGCACCGTACATAATTATACCACCTGGAATAACAATAGAGCACAGTACATAATTATACCACCTGGAATAACAATAGAGCACAGTACATAATTATACCACCTGGAATAACAATAGAGCACCGTACATAATTATACCACCTGGAATAACAATATAATATTACAACTAGACCTCATGTCATACCACAGAAACAACAAGTCAACTTTCAAACTTTTTAAAGGAAAACTGAGTCTTAGAATGAACATAAAATTTGGCCAATAAGAGCATATATTCATCAACTTAAGTCAACATTTTAAGGAATACTGTGTCTGAGAATGAACACAAAATATAAAAATTTCAAACTTGGCCAAGAGCATATATTCATCAGTAGATAAGGAATACTCGTGTCTTAGAATGAACACAAATATAAAATTTAAACTTGCAAAGTTATATTCATCAGTAGATATACCTGCTGTATAAATAACATAACAGAATCTTATATAATCTGATAAATCAACAAAACATTAAAATTTTAAACTTGTCAATAAGAGATTATATTCATCAGTAGATATACCTGCTGTTATAAATAACATAACAGAATCCTTATATAATCTGATAAATCTAACAAAACATTAAAATTTTAAACTTGGTCAATAAGAGTATATATTCATCAGTAGATATACCTGCTGTCATAAATAACATAACAGAATCCTTATATAATCTGATAAATCTAACAAGACATCAAAATTTTAAACTTGGTCAATAAGAGTATATATTCATCAGTAGATATACCTGCTGTCATAAATAACATAACAGAATCTTTATATAATCTGATAAATCTAACAAAACATCAAAATTTTAAACTTGGTCAATAAGAGTATATATTCATCAGTAGATATACCTGCTGTCATAAATAACATAACAGAATCTTTATATAATCTGATAAATCTAACAAAACATCAAAATTTTAAACTTGGTCAATAAGAGTATATATTCATCAGTAGATATACCTGCTGCCATAAATAACATAACAGAATCTTTATATAATCTGATAAATCTAACAAAACATTAAAATTTTAAACTTGGTCAATAAGAGTATATATTCATCAGTAGATATACCTGCTGCCATAAATAACATAACAGAATCTTTATATAATCTGATAAATCTAACAAAACATTAAAATTTTAAACTTGGTCAATAAGAGTATATATTCATCAGTAGATATACCTGCTGTCATAAATAACATAACAGAATCTTTATATAATCTGATAAATCTAACAAAAAATCAAAATTTTAAACTTGGTCAATAAGAGTATATATTCATCAGTAGATATACCTGCTGCCATAAATAACATAACAGAATCCTTATATAATCTGATAAATCTAACAAAACATCAAAATTTTTAACTTGGTCAATAAGAGTATATATTCATCAGTAGATATACCTGCTGCCATAAATAATATAACAGAATCTTTATATAATCTGATAAATCTAACAAAACATCAAAATTTTAAACTTGGTCAATAAGAGTATATATTCATCAGTAGATATACCTGCTGACATAAATAACATAACAGAATCCTTATATAATCTGATAAATCTAAAATACTTAGTAATTATCCATAAAAATGCAATTGATTATTGAAAAGTGTTTAATAAATAGAGGTCGAAGAGTGTTTCCAGTAAACTATTTCAGTAGAAAGATGACTGTTGATGATTTAAATGGTCTCGTCTCCGATGTCCTGTTTTATTTTTACCCGAGAAAGAAATAATAAACCTAGAAACCTACCTTGATAAATACTGATTAAAACCCACATAAAGAATGTTTTAAATGATAATGAACGTCCCTGAAACAAACAAGATAAAATCTATCATCAATAATCAGAATTTATTTTCTGTTTTCTCGGGCATTTTATTACATAAATAAATGACGAAATAGAACCCATTTTTTTGGGGAATTCATAAAAATCCCAAACACATCTACATAGAATGTCCTATAAATGGTAACAGATTAATATAAATTTCGTCTTGTTTCTGAGTCTTTATATATGTATGTATAATTTGTAATTAATAAATAAATATTTTTAAAGAAAAAATGTCCTATAGATCAAAATTAGACATTTTGGAGCTCCAATCAGACAATACTGGTAAGTACAGATAATTCAACAGATCTGGTAACTCGAAATTCAGTCAGGGCTTCTGGAATCAGTCTTTCTTTGTCAGGTACCCTGAAAGTTGTTCTCTATCTAAAACTGAGTTTACAAAGTGCCTTGTGGTTGTTTATGAAATTCAAAAATATTTAATGGAATGTGTACCTTCGTAAGTTCTTTATATAACTCCGGGTAAGTCATGGCTATCGCAGCAGATACGTCTTTATCAAGGACCAATGAAAACACAGGATACATCGTGTATATAGTGGCATATCTAAAAATAGAAACAAATAATATCAACTCATTTAACTAGTGCTCATCTCATCCTGCTGACATGTTTCAGATACACAATCATCATCAGGACAGCTAGCTGTGAAGTGGGGGGACAACATCTTGGGAAAATATATTTTAACATGAATGAAACAATAAAATAATATCAAAACTAAGGGATGTTTCAGATACACAATCCTCATCAGGACAGTATAGGGTTAATTTTTCACTATATGACTAAATACAAAGCAAGGGAATTCACTGAATAGCAGCGAGAAATCAATAGAAGAAGATTCTCTGGTACTTACCCAATCATAAGAAAGCCAGGAAATAGAGCAATGGAAGCGAAGTAAAATACAGAGACAAACACAGCCTGCATGACTGTTATAATCAGACCACGATGAATTACAAACTGACTTAAAGAAGCAGATCTTTTATAACTAAAAATAAAAATACAGATCAATATATCATAATATCCTAATCAGTATACATTTTGATTACTTGGGAGTGTAGATACGTGTCTGCTGGTCGTGTAATTAAGGTGGTCGCTTATTAGTCGATAATTACATTGAAAACTCTCGTAGGGGGGACTTTATTGTGGTGGCTTATTGAAGGTTGACTCTTAATAAAGGTGATCATGTGAGCACGATATTCTGTACCTTAATATTTTTTTTATTTTTTTACCTGTACTTATTAACGGCTTGATTATAATTAGTAAAATTTAGAGATCTACAATATTATATCAGCTCTTAAACTTGCTATGTTTCTTCCTCGTCAGTGATACAGGTCGGGTGGGACTGCCATGGAAAAGGCATCTAGTCGTCTGCATGAGACAATAAACCGAGGCCCCTGTGCTACAGGCTGTACACGTTAAAGATCCCTCAACAGTTGCTGTAATGGCAAAATTTCCCTCATCGCACACTGCGATATTTTAAGAATAAAATCAAACCTACCTATTTCTACCATGGACCATGAGTAATCTACCAATATGACTGAATTGTGTGATGGAGAAATCAGCTGCTAGAGAGGCTTGTTTACCTTCCTATAATAAATCATAAATAAATCTTAGATATTACAATGATAAACATTGTCTTGTTTTACTATACTCATAATCCTGTCCCTCATAATCCTCTCTCTCATAATCCCGCCCCCCATATTCTTGTAAGCCAACTGTCCCATAATCCTGTCCCTCTAATCCTGTCCCCAATAATCCTGTCCCTCGTCAGTGATCTGTAGGAGTTTCTATGTAACATCAGGTCGTACATAATCATTGAACATCAAGATTGAAGGAACTATTTTCAACTTGCTAGAATTAAAATATTACTTACCTTTCCTACGATACCGATTCCAGCGTTAGCCGCTTGGATCATACTGACATCATTCCCTCCGTCACCTGATGGTTAAATATCATATATAGAATTAAATATCAGAATTCTATCTTTGAAATTATTAATTAATCATGACCCTGTATTCTGACCTCATTAATATAAGTAATTTAATAATTATTGACAACAAGTCTTTCTCTGATATTATTTTATAAAAACAACGAAGTGGAATCGAGCCTAAAACAGTTTATTTAAGAGCACACATCTATACAGAACTAAAATTGAGTATTTTAAAATAAGCAAACAACACTGAATAGAGAAATCAATTTAGTAAAAACAGGTTTTTTTTTAGTGGAAGGATGCCGTGAAAAAAAGAGTTGCAGTCAGGTATTAAGAGATTCTTTAGGGTGTGGCTGAAACAGCCGTTAACATACCTATAGCAGAAGTTCTCTTTCCAGTATGAACTCGTAATAACTTGACAATATCAGCTTTTTGAGTCGGTGAACATCGACAAACTACGACCGCGGGACATTGACAGGCTAGTTCCACAAACTCATGTTCATAATACTTCAAACAGATCTGAAACAAACAATATATCAATATTATAAAATAAACCATATATATAAATAATAAAGAAAGATGTCTGATTGAAAACTTGAGATATCAGCAACAGAATCAATCAATACTTAGAGCCATTTTATACATTTATATATATTTATATAGATAATCTACATTGATATTGTTGTAATATATTTATCACCCAATAAGGTAATTCTACAGTAGATATTGACTTGTATGGTAAATATATTTATCACCCAATAAGGTATTCTACAGTAGAATTCCATTGTATAATAATATATTTATCACCAATAAGGTAATCTACATAGATATTCTTGTATGGTAATATATTTATCACCTAATAGTAGATCTCAAACATCTATAATAAGTGATATTTATACCTTAAGATATTCTACTAATAGTGGTGATATTTACTTAATCTCCCAATAAGGATTTAGAGTCGATATGTTATGTAGAAATATTTATAATTTAGTAGGTGTATTGTTACCTGTAGAGAATCTCCCATTATAATTTAGTAGGTGTATTGTTACCTGTAGAGAATCTCCCATTATAATTTAGTAGGTGTATTGTTACCTGTAGAGAATCTCCCATTATAATTTAGTAGGTGTATTGTTACCTGTAGAGAATCTCCCATTATAATTTAGTAGGTGTATTGTTACCTGTAGAGAATCTCCCATTATAATTTAGTAGGTGTATTGTTACCTGTAGAGAATCTCCCATTATAATTTAGTAGGTGTATTGTTACCTGTAGAGAATCTCCCATTATAATTTAGTAGGTGTATTGTTACCTGTAGAGAATCTCCCATTATAATTTAGTAGGTGTATTGTTACCTGTAGAGAATCTCCCATTATAATTTAGTAGGTGTATTGTTACCTGTAGAGAATCTCCCATTATAATTTAGTAGGTGTATTGTTACCTGTAGAGAATCTCCCATTATAATTTAGTAGGTGTATTGTTACCTGTAGAGAATCTCCCATTATAATTTAGTAGGTGTATTGTTACCTGTAGAGAATCTCCCATTATAATTTAGTAGGTGTATTGTTACCTGTAGAGAATCTCCCATTATAATTTAGTAGGTGTATTGTTACCTGTAGAGAATCTCCCATTATAATTTAGTAGGTGTATTGTTACCTGTAGAGAATCTCCCATTATAATTTAGTAGGTGTATTGTTACCTGTAGAGAATCTCCCATTATAATTTAGTAGGTGTATTGTTACCTGTAGAGAATCTCCCATTATAATTTAGTAGGTGTATTGTTACCTGTAGAGAATCTCCCATTATAATTTAGTAGGTGTATTGTTACCTGTAGAGAATCTCCCATTATAATTTAGTAGGTGTATTGTTACCTGTAGAGAATCTCCCATTATAATTTAGTAGGTGTATTGTTACCTGTAGAGAATCTCCCATTATAATTTAGTAGGTGTATTGTTACCTGTAGAGAATCTCCCATTATAATTTAGTAGGTGTATTGTTACCTGTAGAGAATCTCCCATTATAATTTAGTAGGTGTATTGTTACCTGTAGAGAATCTCCCATTATAATTTAGTAGGTGTATTGTTACCTGTAGAGAATCTCCCATTATAATTTAGTAGGTGTATTGTTACCTGTAGAGAATCTCCCATTATAATTTAGTAGGTGTATTGTTACCTGTAGAGAATCTCCCATTATAATTTAGTAGGTGTATTGTTACCTGTAGAGAATCTCCCATTATAATTTAGTAGGTGTATTGTTACCTGTAGAGAATCTCCCATTATAATTTAGTAGGTGTATTGTTACCTGTAGAGAATCTCCCATTATAATTTAGTAGGTGTATTGTTACCTGTAGAGAATCTCCCATTATAATTTAGTAGGTGTATTGTTACCTGTAGAGAATCTCCCATTATAATTTAGTAGGTGTATTGTTACCTGTAGAGAATCTCCCATTATAATTTAGTAGGTGTATTGTTACCTGTAGAGAATCTCCCATTATAATTTAGTAGGTGTATTGTTACCTGTAGAGAATCTCCCATTATAATTTAGTAGGTGTATTGTTACCTGTAGAGAATCTCCCATTATAATTTAGTAGGTGTATTGTTACCTGTAGAGAATCTCCCATTATAATTTAGTAGGTGTATTGTTACCTGTAGAGAATCTCCCATTATAATTTAGTAGGTGTATTGTTACCTGTAGAGAATCTCCCATTATAATTTAGTAGGTGTATTGTTACCTGTAGAGAATCTCCCATTATAATTTAGTAGGTGTATTGTTACCTGTAGAGAATCTCCCATTATAATTTAGTAGGTGTATTGTTACCTGTAGAGAATCTCCCATTATAATTTAGTAGGTGTATTGTTACCTGTAGAGAATCTCCCATTATAATTTAGTAGGTGTATTGTTACCTGTAGAGAATCTCCCATTATAATTTAGTAGGTGTATTGTTACCTGTAGAGAATCTCCCATTATAATTTAGTAGGTGTATTGTTACCTGTAGAGAATCTCCCATTATAATTTAGTAGGTGTATTGTTACCTGTAGAGAATCTCCCATTATAATTTAGTAGGTGTATTGTTACCTGTAGAGAATCTCCCATTATAATTTAGTAGGTGTATTGTTACCTGTAGAGAATCTCCCATTATAATTTAGTAGGTGTATTGTTACCTGTAGAGAATCTCCCATTATAATTTAGTAGGTGTATTGTTACCTGTAGAGAATCTCCCATTATAATTTAGTAGGTGTATTGTTACCTGTAGAGAATCTCCCATTATAATTTAGTAGGTGTATTGTTACCTGTAGAGAATCTCCCATTATAATTTAGTAGGTGTATTGTTACCTGTAGAGAATCTCCCATTATAATTTAGTAGGTGTATTGTTACCTGTAGAGAATCTCCCATTATAATTTAGTAGGTGTATTGTTACCTGTAGAGAATCTCCCATTATAATTTAGTAGGTGTATTGTTACCTGTAGAGAATCTCCCATTATAATTTAGTAGGTGTATTGTTACCTGTAGAGAATCTCCCATTATAATTTAGTAGGTGTATTGTTACCTGTAGAGAATCTCCCATTATAATTTAGTAGGTGTATTGTTACCTGTAGAGAATCTCCCATTATAATTTAGTAGGTGTATTGTTACCTGTAGAGAATCTCCCATTATAATTTAGTAGGTGTATTGTTACCTGTAGAGAATCTCCCATTATAATTTAGTAGGTGTATTGTTACCTGTAGAGAATCTCCCATTATAATTTAGTAGGTGTATTGTTACCTGTAGAGAATCTCCCATTATAATTTAGTAGGTGTATTGTTACCTGTAGAGAATCTCCCATTATAATTTAGTAGGTGTATTGTTACCTGTAGAGAATCTCCCATTATAATTTAGTAGGTGTATTGTTACCTGTAGAGAATCTCCCATTATAATTTAGTAGGTGTATTGTTACCTGTAGAGAATCTCCCATTATAATTTAGTAGGTGTATTGTTACCTGTAGAGAATCTCCCATTATAATTTAGTAGGTGTATTGTTACCTGTAGAGAATCTCCCATTATAATTTAGTAGGTGTATTGTTACCTGTAGAGAATCTCCCATTATAATTTAGTAGGTGTATTGTTACCTGTAGAGAATCTCCCATTATAATTTAGTAGGTGTATTGTTACCTGTAGAGAATCTCCCATTATAATTTAGTAGGTGTATTGTTACCTGTAGAGAATCTCCCATTATAATTTAGTAGGTGTATTGTTACCTGTAGAGAATCTCCCATTATAATTTAGTAGGTGTATTGTTACCTGTAGAGAATCTCCCATTATAATTTAGTAGGTGTATTGTTACCTGTAGAGAATCTCCCATTATAATTTAGTAGGTGTATTGTTACCTGTAGAGAATCTCCCATTATAATTTAGTAGGTGTATTGTTACCTGTAGAGAATCTCCCATTATAATTTAGTAGGTGTATTGTTACCTGTAGAGAATCTCCCATTATAATTTAGTAGGTGTATTGTTACCTGTAGAGAATCTCCCATTATAATTTAGTAGGTGTATTGTTACCTGTAGAGAATCTCCCATTATAATTTAGTAGGTGTATTGTTACCTGTAGAGAATCTCCCATTATAATTTAGTAGGTGTATTGTTACCTGTAGAGAATCTCCCATTATAATTTAGTAGGTGTATTGTTACCTGTAGAGAATCTCCCATTATAATTTAGTAGGTGTATTGTTACCTGTAGAGAATCTCCCATTATAATTTAGTAGGTGTATTGTTACCTGTAGAGAATCTCCCATTATAATTTAGTAGGTGTATTGTTACCTGTAGAGAATCTCCCATTATAATTTAGTAGGTGTATTGTTACCTGTAGAGAATCTCCCATTATAATTTAGTAGGTGTATTGTTACCTGTAGAGAATCTCCCATTATAATTTAGTAGGTGTATTGTTACCTGTAGAGAATCTCCCATTATAATTTAGTAGGTGTATTGTTACCTGTAGAGAATCTCCCATTATAATTTAGTAGGTGTATTGTTACCTGTAGAGAATCTCCCATTATAATTTAGTAGGTGTATTGTTACCTGTAGAGAATCTCCCATTATAATTTAGTAGGTGTATTGTTACCTGTAGAGAATCTCCCATTATAATTTAGTAGGTGTATTGTTACCTGTAGAGAATCTCCCATTATAATTTAGTAGGTGTATTGTTACCTGTAGAGAATCTCCCATTATAATTTAGTAGGTGTATTGTTACCTGTAGAGAATCTCCCATTATAATTTAGTAGGTGTATTGTTACCTGTAGAGAATCTCCCATTATAATTTAGTAGGTGTATTGTTACCTGTAGAGAATCTCCCATTATAATTTAGTAGGTGTATTGTTACCTGTAGAGAATCTCCCATTATAATTTAGTAGGTGTATTGTTACCTGTAGAGAATCTCCCATTATAATTTAGTAGGTGTATTGTTACCTGTAGAGAATCTCCCATTATAATTTAGTAGGTGTATTGTTACCTGTAGAGAATCTCCCATTATAATTTAGTAGGTGTATTGTTACCTGTAGAGAATCTCCCATTATAATTTAGTAGGTGTATTGTTACCTGTAGAGAATCTCCCATTATAATTTAGTAGGTGTATTGTTACCTGTAGAGAATCTCCCATTATAATTTAGTAGGTGTATTGTTACCTGTAGAGAATCTCCCATTATAATTTAGTAGGTGTATTGTTACCTGTAGAGAATCTCCCATTATAATTTAGTAGGTGTATTGTTACCTGTAGAGAATCTCCCATTATAATTTAGTAGGTGTATTGTTACCTGTAGAGAATCTCCCATTATAATTTAGTAGGTGTATTGTTACCTGTAGAGAATCTCCCATTATAATTAAGGCTGATTGTTAACCTTTAGATGAATCTCGATTACTAATTTAGTTAGGTGATATCTGTTACTGTAAGAACTATTATAATTAGTAGGTGTATTTTACCTGTAACAATCTCCCATTATAATAGTAGTATTGTACCTTAAGAATTCCATTATAATTTAGTAGTCTATTTTATCTGTAGAGAATTCCCATAAATAAGAGGTGATGTACCTTAAGAATTCCCACTTTAATTTAGCTAGTGATTGTTACCTGTAGAGAATCTCCATTATAATTAAGGTGATCGTTTGGTATTCACAGATAATCTAGTGGTTAGTTGTGACTGATAAATCTTATAAAACTGTTCTGTATAGAACTGATTATAATATTAGTAGGTCTGGATTATTCCCTTCATACAGAGTACTTCCCATTATAATTCATAAGTGTAGATTGCGAACTATTAGAATTTATATATAGTTAAATCATGACGTAATTTAAATCTGATACTTTCATCTGCCTTAATTTTTGAAAACACTGAATTTCAGCAATAATAGCTCTTAATTTCATACACTTACCGTCCTGATGAAATGTTATCCAAATCATAAGTGGAACTTACTATTAATTCCTTTAATAATCAGAGTAGGTCGACACTCTGCTAGCATAGCTACAGATCTGCGCTTAATCAAGTAAATCTTTCAAATTACTAAATTGCTACAGTTTACTATAATCTTATGACTTTCTTGTGAATGGATTAAAATTGGATATACCCATCATAACTAGAAGTATAACCTTAATCATCAATTCAATTTGCCTTTCATGCTATTTTATCTGAAACATACAGAAATAAAATGATTTATCTCATATTTACCTACATTACAGCAGTTTTTAAATCAAAGACTTGATGAAGATGTGTCCGAACTAAGAGTAAAATACCTAATTCCAGCAATTTATAATCAATAGTCGAATCTCTCAAGTTCAATCATAACAACTCTAAATCTCGCTCCAAACTTTCTATAACCGCCTGCATTTTAACGTTTCTATCTTGGATTGACATCTTCGCTTGGTGATATCGGGACTGTAAAATATAGGAAATATAGTTATGTAATTTAGAACGTCATGAACTGAATCAGACAATTAAATTAATGGAGTTTTACATCCTTCTTTTCTGCACCAAATTCAGCACAATCAGAATATGAAAGAATGGAGCTTTACATCCTACTCTTCTGTACCTTATACTATATGTTGATTAAAACAAGAGGGAAACATTGAAATGAAACGTCCTACTCTTCTGCTCCTGGGCTAATGAAGATTGAAAAAGAGAACCTCAGAGTATCCACAAAGATTATAATAGAAGGAATTGGCTCGTTATTTCTTTCTCGAAGCTGTGAATTTAACGATTAATTCTGATTGATTTAAAATATAGTTATTATTACGTACTTCAAAATCTTGATATTGCTCATCTGTTAAAACTTTTTTAGCTACGACTAATGTTCTTAACCCTTCTCTAGCCATATTACCACACTAAAATATAACCATTATTATTATTGACAAGAGGGTAAAATTTTCAATAACTAATTTAATAATTCATTCCTTGCTTAGCAGATGTTTTACCTTAAATTATACTTATGAATTTGGAATTATCCAAGACTTATTAGCATGAATAACCAATTTCAGGGATGTAGCCAAAGTGGTCAGCACTGGTCAGAAATAAAACCATTATTACAGATTTTACAGAACAGGGTCCTTATTCTTACTCAGTTTGACCGACTGGCATTTACATACAAATAATACTTCAACAACCGCCACAAATTTTTTTTTCAAATTATTATAAATGCAAAATATTCAAGATTTTACCATACTTGACTCTAGGCTCACTTCGCTTCGCTATTTTGAGGGGATCACCTTCTTCTAGCTACAACCCTGACCAATTATATAAAATAAAACGAACCTCCTCTTCCAGCCAGTCGTTATACTGAACAATCTGCTGCATCACAACATCAGCACCTTTCATATAGAATAATATCTCGCCACTTTCTTCTTCCTGGTTTTATATATAATACAACAATAGATATTATAATTCACGTCTCAAACGCTATTATTCAAACTTGACCCTAATAACATTGTGGTCTGGAATTACAGGAATCAAGAGTTAACTCCCTTTTTATGTACTGAACTGTCATTCTTTATCCCAATGAAAAAATGAAATAAAAAGTTTTACAGCCTATTCTACTGCACCTTATAGGCTAATGAAGGCAGGCAACACTATACAGTGTGCAATGAGGGAAATTTTGCCACTACCTTATACCAGGAGACAATGACCCTGTTTTTATTTTTAAAAATCTTACCATAGACTTTGTTGTAAGTCAAATTGTGGTAATTTACATTAAACAATACCATGATATAACAAAATAGATCTTTCAATGTTTATGTTTCTGTAAAACCAGACGCAAACTCACCTTGACGATAATTCCCATTCGTTTACTCTCCGAAGTAAAAGGGAAGACCTGTAATATTTGATATTTCATGAAGGCACCAAGTGGATTTCGTAGAGTTATAGAACTTAGATCTCTTTTTACTAGGGTCAAATCTACATCTTCTGTCCATGCTACCAAGGCAACCTGGAATGATCAAATAAAATGGAGTTTACATCTTACTTTTCATCACCCATTAAAAGCGGCTAATGAATACAGGCCCAATGCCTTGCCGTGTGCAATGAAGGGAATTGCCATGACTGCTGCATTAGACTATTCCTTATTGCCATTCCTATTGTTGAGGGATCTTTAACGTGCACTGACTGTAGCACACAGGGCCTCGGTTTATTGTCCCATCCGAACGACTAGACGCTTTTTACATGTCAGTCCCTCCGACCTGCACAGCCTGTAACACACAGGGAGTCGGTTGATTATCTCATCCCAATGAATATATAATAAAAAGGTGCACTGATCCAATGCCAGGAAGTTTGACATAAAAGATGTTTCTTTCTCCTTTAATAACTTACCTCGTCAGGACTTGAAGCTTGGTAGGTGACTTTCTGTTGAATTTGTTGATCAGCCTCAGTTTCATGTGATCTATCACCCCCGTCTTCAGTGTCTTCGTAGACTGGTGTTACATTGTGACACAGCGCTATAGCCTTCACTGCTTCGTAAACCTTGGTTACAACTGTACGTCTAACTGGCCCTGATTGTCTAGTAGGAGTTGTCCCCCCTCCTGATTGCTGTTGATTATATATAGTACGTAAATGAGCCGACACCTACAAATATACACCATAATTATTAAAGAAAATTTTCAAGAAAATTTTAAAAAATCTTGTGACTTTGTGTTTTAGGATTAACCCAAGTTAAAATGAAATTGAACATGATTCAGGGAAGAAGATGATCAGATCATGGACAATGAGTAAAGTAACTCCTATAAAAATATAAAACCAAACATCAGTAATCTGTAATTTAATTGGATTGATATTAAACAGAACCAACCTCGTCCATGGTTTCTGATGTATACGCCACAGTACCGAGATGTAACTTCTTAAATACCTATAATAATTTCAATAATAATGAGTCTTCAAAACTTATAACTTATAGATATAAAACTTTCTTTTAAAAAAATTTCCAATACTCATACAGCAATCTTTATCAAGCACAAAAAAACATTGTAAAACATTGTAAACATTTGGTAAAACATTGTTAAACATTGTTTTAATATATCTATATATTCAGTGAACAAATATTCTGATATGTCAATAATAAAACTGACCATTTCATTCTGAGTCAAGGTACCAGTTTTATCAGATAATAAATAGGTTATACGCCCCAATTCTTCTGGTATAGTGGAACTTCTAACGGTGGTTCCTGGGATTAACTTATCTCTCTGAATCATCCACGAATAAACAGCTTTACCCATATCTAGATTTACTCGTAAACTGTAAAATATTTAACATAATGCTGTTAGTACTAGTGTAATAGATATTTACTGGACGCAAAATTCATTTACATCAGATTTATCATAAATAAAATAGTTAAACATTGCTTTAGTATAGTTATAGGAATTCGGGAACAAATGAGTTCTATTAGATTTACTCTCGTTTATCATCTAATTAATAAAACAGATGTTACCCATATCTAGATTTACTCGTAAACTGTAAAATATTTAACATAATGCTGTTAGTACTAGTGTAATATGATATTTACTGGGACCACAAAAAAACGTCAGATTTACTCGTAAACTGTAAAATATTTAACATAATTCAGTTAGTACTAGTGTAATATGACATTTACTGGGATCACAAAATAATGTCAGATTTACTCGTAAACTGTAATGAGCGGACGCCCAAAAGGCTATACGCCCACCAGCAGCAAATTTTTATTGGTGAGCAAAACACCAACAGCAAAAAAGTCAGAAAGCCAGGAACCAATGATCGAAATTTCATGAAATTCGAACCCATCCAAGATCTCATCAATATGAACAAGCATACCAAGTTTCATTGAAATCTCTATTGGTCTCACAAGCTGAATTTGACGAATTCTCACTAAAAAAGGGGGGATAACTCACCAACCGTAAAAGTCAGAAAGCTGATTTTCGAAAGGAACAAAGATTTTATGAAAACAAAGATACCTACCAAGATTCGAAAAGATCAGAAAAAAAATTTTTGGCCTGTATCGCACCCACAAGCTGAATTTGACGAAGTTTCGCTAAAAAAGAGGGCATAACTCACCAACCGTAAAAGTCAGAAAGCTGGTTTTCGAAAGGAACCAAGATTACATGATGATAGAGACACATACCAAGTTTCGAAAAGATTGGACAAAAATTGTGGCCTGTATCGCGCCCAGAGACACATACCAAGTTTCATTGTAATCCGATGAAAACTGTGGTCTCTATGGTGGCCACAAGCAATTGTGGACGGAGGGACGGACGTCCGGACGGACAGGGTCAACCGCAATATACGTCCACATTATATGTGGGCGTATAAAAATATTAAACATAATTCAGTTAGTACTAGTATAATAAGATATAACTGGGACCGCCAAATAACGTCAGATTTACTCGTCAGATTTAATCGTAAACTGTAAAATATTAAACATAATGCTATAAGTACTAGCATAATACGATATGTACAAATTGGCCACCTTTATTATGCGACCAGAAACTAATCTAGAGTTACCTACCTTATAGGTATTATGTATGAAAATAGCAAAATAAAGCGGAATAAATAACGATACCAAGGTCCATTAAAACCCTGAAAAATATCAAAAATATCAACTTTAGAAATAGGAATATTGAACTAATATTTGATAACACTGTCTGTATGAGCATGTGAAACGTTGAGTTAATAAATGTCAGAAATAGTATATCTATATATCTTGTGATTCTATATAATATTTGATAACACTGTCTGTATGAGCATGTGAAACGATTGAGTTAATAAATGTTAGAAATAGTATATCTATATATCTTGTGATTCTATATAATATTTGATAACACTGTCTGTATGAGCATGTGAAACATTGAGTTAATAAATGTTAGAAATAGTATATCTATATATCTTGTGATTCTTTATAATATTTAATAACACTGTCTGTATGAGCATGTGAAACATTGAGTTAATAAATGTTAGAAATAGTATATCTATATATCTTGTGATTCTTTATAATATTTAATAACACTGTCTGTATGAGCATGTGAAACATTGAGTTAATAAATGTCAGAAATAGTATATCTATATATCTTGTGATTCTTTATAATATTTAATAACACTGTCTGTATGGGCATGTGAAACGTTGAGTTAATAAATGTTAGAAATAGTATATCTATATATCTTGTGATTCTATATAATATTTGATAACACTGTCTGTATGAGCATGTAAAACATTGAGTTAATAAATGTTAGAAATAGTATATCTATATATCTTTAATTTATTTAAAGCCCTTGTTACAGACCCCCCCCCCCCCCCAACCATATATTAATAATTTCACAGCTAATCACAAACACCAAAACTAGAATAATATCCTCACCTTGAGTATCATCATCACTATAGCTAAAATAATTACGGCGAAAAATAATAATTTAGTCAGTGTATTGATTTCTAGATCCAACAGTCCAGTCTGAAATATAGAAATATAGTCGGATAAAACATCTTTAAATATTTCTATCTATGTTTGTCTACATATTGTACATTTTAAATGATATAAATTGTAGAAACATTGTAAACAATACAACTCAGGAGTAGTATACTATATAAACTGATGATGATAATGTAAATTGTAGAAACATTGTAAACAATACAACTCAGTAGTAGTTTACTATATAAACTGATAATGATAATGTAAATTGTTGAAACATTGTGTACAATAAAACTCAGGAGTAGTATACTATATAAACTGATGATGATAATGTAAATTGTAGAAACATTGTGTACAATAAAACTCAGAAGTAGTATACTATATAAACTGATGATGATAATGTAAATTGTTGAAACATTGTGTACAATAAAACTCAGTAGTAGTATACTATATAAACTGATGATGATAATGTAAATTGTAAAACTTGGTCATAAAACCGGAGTAGTATACTATATAAACTGATGATGATAATGTAAATTGTTGAAACATTGTGTACAATAAAACTCAGTAGTAGTATACTATATAAACTGATGATGATAATGTAAATTGTAGAAACATTGTGTACAATAAAACTCAGGAGTAGTATACTATATAAACTGATGATGACAATGTAAATTGTAGAAACATTGTAAACAATAAAACTCAGGAGTAGTTTACTATATAAACTGATGATGATAATGTAAATTGTAGAAACATTGTGTACAATAAAACTCAGTAGTAGTATACTATATAAACTGATGATGATAATGTAAATTGTAGAAACATTGTAAACAATACAACTCAGTAGTAGTTTACTATATAAACTGATGATGATAATGTAAATTGTAGAAACGTTGTGTACAATAAAACTCAGTAGTAGTATACTATATAAACTGATGATGATAATGTAAATTGTTGAAACATTGTGTACAATAAAACTCAGGAGTAGTATACTATATAAACTGATGATGATAATGTAAATTGTAGAAACATTGTGTACAATAAAACTCAGGAGTAGTATACTATATAAACTGATGATCACAATGTAAATTGTTAAAACGTTGTAACAATATAACCATAAAGTATAGTAGTATACCATAAAGTTTTGATTTGGCCATATTTCTCCCATGTTTAAGTTTGCCCAAGGTTGTGACCCTAGTCTCAATTGGATTTATGATCCATATTTAATAATGTCCTACATTCCTAGTTGATGAACAAAATAAACCTTATAAAATCTATCTACAGTATTTTAAATTTGGATCATGATCTTCTACAATTCCTAGTTGAACTGACCAACAACAATATGATACTTACCTGAGAAAAAATCTATGTATCTATTTTTATGTTAAAGGTTTCAATGGACTACAGGATTTTGATCAAATACGATAATTTAAGGATATGAACTTTAGAAAAAAAAGGATATTTTATAGAATACTATTACTCTTTAGGTTTAGACCATGTATTCATTCACATACAGGAATCTTTATCAAGTTATACAATAATAGATATAGTAACTTTAGATAAATAACACCACTATTATAGATATACTACTTCTCTTTAATTTAACCAACATTTCAATTCACATACAGGAATCTTTATCAAGTTATACAATAATAGATATAGTAACTTTAGATAAATAAGACCACTATTATAGATATACTACTTCTCTTTAATTTCACATACAGGAATCTTTATCAAGAAAAGAAAACTATAATAATAGTAAACAATTTTATACATACCCTAGAAAACGTTCCAATAAAACTGTGGATGGCTTTTTGAGGTTTTTCAGCATAAATATTACCATAAATATCTAATATATCCTACAATAAATAGAGAATCTCTTAAGAGTTATTATTGATAACAAAAATACCACCACATGTCAATAAAAGTGCAAAAATAGGCTACCGCAAAATTTATCAGAAAGCGAAAGTAGAGTGCACCAGACTTTGCTATAAAAACAATTTATCGAGTAAAAATGGATCAAATTATCATTTTAATCGGGGGATTAATTAATCAGTCAATAATAATATTATTACGGGGTGAGATTAACAAGTGTCACTGGCAAATAAAATACAATATCTTATTGATTTATGGTACAGAATTTTTATATTGAATATGGTAGTCCCTATGAAAATTACAGTTCCAGAATGAAGAATAAATCAGTAGGATTGTGTATCCTGCCAGTATATCGGGGACACCATAGATAGATTACACATGTGAGTAAACGAAACAAGAAAAGAGTCAGAATGAATCCTTGGATACTAAGAAGTTAAAGTTAAGGTTTGTTTGAAGTCAATCAGAAAAAATTATGTACAGTTTTATTTAAAAACATTGAGTGAAAGATATAAAAATTATAACCTACAGCGTTAGTTTGAAGACGTTGGGTGGTAGAGACAGCCAATCGTAATTTCCAGTCTGTTTCTCCATCTAATTGATCAGTTCGTACAAAACATCCACCATCTTTCTCTGTGGTTCTTATTAACACCATATCAGCTGGTACACGTTGATTCTAAATATAGAAATAGGAATTATTCAAACATGGCAGTGACTTGATCTAAAAATAAATTGGCATCTTTCTTCTAAATTATCAAAATATATTTACGGTTCCTGTAATTCTATTTCTAATTCTCATTTATCATATCTGAATCTTCAAAACTTTATTGTTTAAATTCATCACAGAGTTTTTTATCTTTCTTCTAGTCAAGAATAAAAGAGTTGACCAAAACAATGTTTGTTTTCTTGTATTTCTTTGAAAAACTTATGACATCTCCAAAGCTAATCCAAAAATCATCTTGTTTGAGTTATAGAACCACAGAAGTCTAAGATATACGTAAAAATCTCACAAATTCTGCTTTTCGTTTTGAATTAATCTCATTCAAGTCCCAACCAGACATGTCTAAAATGCCTGGTAAATAAACAAAAAACAACATCCCTGATTTCCCCTCACCTTCTCAACAATAATGAGATCTCCAACTTTAATATTGGAGCTAGGAATATTGACTACGCCATCTCGTGTTAATTTTTTATAAATCTGAGAGTTAGCTTCCTTGTCTCTACGGTAACGTCTATAATCATCCATAGCTTCTCGACACATCGTTACAAATAACACAAAACACTGTATATAAATCATTATAAATAACACAAAACACTGCAATATAGAATCATTATAAATAACACAAAACACTGCAATATAGAATCATTATAAATAACACAAAACACTGTAATATAGAATCATTATAAATAACACAAAACACTGCAATATAGAATCATTATAAATAACACAAAACACTGCAATATAGAATCATTATAAATAACACAAAACACTGCAATATAGAATCATTATAAATAACACAAAACACTGCCAAGTATAGAATCATTATAAATAACACAAAACACTGTAATATAGAATCATTATAAATAACACAAAACACTGTAATATAGAATCATTATAAATAACACAAAACACTGCAATATAGAATCATTATAAATAACACAAAACACTGCAATATAGAATAGAAATGGAGTTTTACATCAACGATTCTACTTATTTCTTATTAGGATAAAGAAGACAAGTAATGCCATGTAGTCTGCAATGAGGTAAAATGATCCGAAAGAGTACTATGCATGCCGGATACATTAAATCAATTTTTAACTTTGCTAACTCACTTCTAATTGTAAAATTTAACCTCAACTTTCAGTTTCTAAACCTGCAGTCCTAATGCATATATAGAGCAGCTTGCTATGAGCTCTAGTCATTTAGCTTCCCCTAGTTCAGTTGTAAAGTGTAAAATGAAAGTAGAAATACTCACTAGAGGTCCCCAATATGTATATAAATAACCAATTCTAATAGCTGGTATAAACTGAGATGTAGCCATTACCAGGAAATATAGATTCAGGAAAAATTTAAACTGTTCAAATAACACCTGGAAAACAGGAAAAATACTTATAATGACTCATAATTCCAGTCAAATCAGGTGTAAATGGGTATAGATAATCCAGGAAAGATCAATGTCAAGAGGTTTGGCCAAGGACCAGCTGAGAGAAAGGATCCTTGTGAACCTAAGTTGTTATCCTTGTAAATCAATACCAAAGGTTTGACCAAGGACCAGCTGTAGAAGGATCCTTGTTGAACCTAAGTTGTTATCCTTGTAAAATCAATACCAAGAGGTTTGACCAAGGACCAGCTGGTAGAAAGGATCCTTGTGAACCTAAGTTGTTATCCTTGTAAAATCAATACCAAGAGGTTTGACCAAGGACCAGCTGGTAGAAGGTATCCTTGTGAACCTAAGTTGTTATCCTTGTAAAATCAATACCAAGAGGTTTGACCAAGGACCAGCTGGTAGAAAGGATCATAGTGAACCTAAGTTGTTATCCTTTGTAAAATCAATACCAAGAGGTTTGACCAAGGACCAGCTGGTAGAAGGTATCCTTGTGAACCTAAGTTGTTATCCTTGTAAAATCAATACCAAAGGTTTGACCAAGGACCAGCTGGTAGAAAGGATCATAGTGAACCTAAGTTGTTATCTTTGTAAAATCAATACCAAGAGGTTTGATCAAGGACCAGCTGGTAGAAAGGATCATAGTGAACCTTAGTTGTTATCCTTGTAAAATTTGGTGATGTGAGAATATTTTGACAGTAAGTGAAACAAACCTTTGGTATAAAAGTTATGACACTGTATTTCTGATTCCGGACGACGTTTTTTGTGTATTTATGTTGTTGTCCTGTAGCTAAACCTATATAAATAGTTCGGTCATGGTATTCTTTCTCTCCACAACAACATCCAAACATCCTCTTCCAGCAGCTTCAAAAATACAGAATTAATTAATTACTGGGCACTGTTTATAGGATACCCTAGGGTCTTATCTTCTGTTTCTAGGATATCCACTAAGATCATTTTGATGATGAATGGCTTGCATCATATTGGTCCAACCCTTGTGTATTGGACCTAATTCTGAGCCATATAATATAAAGAACTTATCATTATTGTTATTACCCGTATCAAGGGATGTTGACTTCCCAATTCTTGCCAGCCAGACATAACTGATGGACTGTGCAAATGTCTGAGAATTACCAGACAATAATACTAGACTAATTGTATATAGTTTCTGATCATTACCAGACATGTCTGATTAGACAGTTTAAATGTCTGGAAATTTCAAGGCATCAAGGTAGGTCAATATGGAGACTTTATTGTTTAAATAAAAGCAACTCAACAAAAAAAGTTGAGAGGTAAAAAACAATAAATTTCTTGTAACAAACTAACGTATATCAATAAATATATAATGATTATATTTATTCTATGTGACATCTGTTACATCCACAGCTTTATATTCTTTATCAGTTTATTTCTCGTTAGATATTTCTATTTCTAGAATTAATATTCCAGATCAAGATCGAAAACTGTTTATTTTGTTTAATCAACAGTTTGAGTGCATCCTAACTTAAAGCCTTCAAGTCTTATAGATTATTACTTGGTTTTATGTGGGTTTTTTTCATAAAGTTTTCGAAGTTTTGATACTACTAATGAACTCAGACTCATTTTGGCTAAGTTTAAAAATTTCAATTTTTGGCCATCCTAAGAAGGTAGTATACCTTTAAATTGTAGCCTAACTAAAGTTGAATTAAAAGTAGTCAACAGAACTCACTGACTGATTATAAGTTACAGGAGTTCATATTGAGACACTAGAGCTTGTTGAGTGTCAGTCTTACAACCAAATAGAGATAATATATTCATATAGTAAAACCATCAAGTTATATAACGAACAGAACAGAACAGAACTTTTTACTGTTACAATAAACTGTATCAAGAGTTAAATAACTCTATAGTGAAACATTATATATGATGAGGTTTACAATATGGACGAGGTTTAAAATATGGACGAGGTATAAAACATAGACAAGGTTTATGTACGAGGTTTAAAATATGGACGAGGTATAAAACATAGACGAGGTTTATGTACGAGGTTTAAAATATGGACGAGGTTTAAAATATGGACGAGGTATAAAATATAGACGAGGTTTATGTACGAGGTTTAAAATATGGACGAGGTTTACAATATGGACGAGGTATAAAATATAGACGATGTAAAAGTACAATTTTTACTTCATGTCAAATTATTTATACAGAGTTCAATGAATGGTGAGTAACCTATACTAAATATAAATATTTGTATTTCCTAATGCCCTTATTATCATTGTTGCTATTGTTATTAAAGTGAGCTAATTTAAAGGCCACCTAAAGAGGACCAATATCCGACAGGACAATGTTCTAAAGCAACATTAGGATAATTTGAGATCATCACAGAACTAGGACAATATCTAAAGTCAAATCTTATGTCACAATTTTGCAGTTACCCTCAAGAACTAAAGGCAATATACAGTTAGACAGTATCCCTTCACCAGGCCTACCTAAAACCGGCCCAATATCACAGTTAGACAGTATCCCTACACCAGGCCTACCTAAAACCGGCCCAATATACAGTTAGACAGTATCCCTACACCAGGCCTACCTAAAACCGGCCCAATATCACAGTTAGACAGTATCCCTACACCAGGCCTACCTAAAACCGGCCCAATATCACATTTAGACAGTATCCCTTCACCAGGCCTACCTAAAACCGGCCCTATATCAAAGGCTTTGATTGGTCTAAAGTAACATTATTAGAACAAAAGGTCACTAGAAAACATGAAAGATTGCAATGGAGTGAAAAATATCAGAATGGAAAGAAACTGTAACCTAAATTATAAAATGGGCAGACAACTCACCTGCCACACATATCCCACCATCCTTCAGACAGGAAGTACCCGATGCCCTTGTGCCGACCGTATCTGTTTTTCCGCTCCCGCATGAGCTGGTCGTTTTCGTCCATTTCTATTGAAGATCCTCCACACATCAGGGGAATTTGATCCAAATAATCATCGCTTGCTTCCAACACTGTATATCTGAGAAAATAAACGTAATAGATTTATAAGTCATGTGACTTTAATTACAAACAGAGTAACCATTAATATTACTATATTCAACATTCATTTGTCAAACTTAAAACTTCTTCTTTTGAGAGAAAACTGGAGTCAATCTCCCATGGTATTCCGTGAGACTTTTCCCCTAACCTTCATAGTCATGCCTTCAGTTTGTTTACTCAACATCCCTTTCAGAGAGTCCACATAGCTAATCATGTTTATTTGGTATTTAGGTTTGACAACTTGACATCTCTTTCAGAGAGTCCACATAACTAATAATGTTTATTTGTTATTTTGGTTTGTCAATTTGACATTTCTTTCAGAGAGTCCACATAGCTAATAATGTTTATTTGGTATTTAGGTTTGACAACTTGACATCCCTTTCAGAGAGTCCACATAGCTAATAATGTTTATTTGGTATTTATGTTTGTCAACTTGACATCCCTTTCAGAGAGTCCACATAGCTAATCATGTTTATTTGGTATTTAGGTTTGTCAACTTGACATCCCTTTCAGAGAGTCCACATAGCTAATAATGTTTATTTGGTATTTAGGTTTGTCAACTTGACATCCCTTTCAGAGAGTCCACATAGCTAATAATGTTTATTTGGTATTTAGGTTTGTCAACTTGACATCCCTTTCAGAGAGTCCACATAGCTAATAATGTTTATTTGGTATTTAGGTTTGTCAACTTGACATCCCTTTCAGAGAGTCTACATGCTAATAATGTTTATTTGGTATTTAGGTTTGTCAACTTGACATCCCTTTCAGAGAGTCCACATAGCTAATAATGTTTATTTGGTATTTATGTTTGTCAACTTGACATCTCTTTCAGAGAGTCCACATAGCTAATAATGTTTATTTGGTATTTATGTTTGTCAACTTGACATCCCTTTCAGAGAGTCCACATAGCTAATAATGTTTATTTGGTATTTAGGTTTGTCAACTTGACATCTCTTTCAGAGAGTCCACATAGCTAATAATGTTTATTTGGTATTTAGGTTTGTCAACTTGACATCTCTTTCAGAGAGTCCACATAGCTAATAATGTTTATTTGGTATTTAGGTTTGTCAACTTGACATCCCTTTCAGAGAGCCCACATAGCTAATAATGTTTATTTGGTATTTAGGTTTGTCAACTTGACATCTCTTTCAGAGAGTCCACATAGCTAATAATGTTTATTTGGTATTTAGGTTTGTCAACTTGACATCCCTTTCAGAGAGTCCACATAGCTAATAATGTTTATTTGGTATTTAGGTTTGTCAACTTGACATCTCTTTCAGAGAGTCTACATAGCTAATAATGTTTATTTGGTATTTAGGTTTGTCAACTTGACATCTCTTTCAGAGAGTCCACATAGCTAATAATGTTTATTTGGTATTTAGGTTTTTCAACTTGACATCTCTTTCAGAAAGTCCACAAAGATAATAATTACAGAGGTTGGTTTGCTATTCTCATAGAGTATATATCCAATAAAGATATATGAAATGAAATGGAGTTTTATGTCCTACTCTTCTGTACCTTACGGACAGATATTTCAATAATTTTGTTAATTAAGCAAAAACCAAAGAGAGAGAATACTAATTGTTCTGCAATGATAATTATATTGATATATTTACATAATTATTTCATCAAATGGTTAATTAACCAACATTTGACCAGAAAAAACTCCAACATAATTATTGGGAAGTTTTATATACACTTACAGTTTTATATGACATATTATACACTGCGATGTCACATTTCTCACAAAATAGAGGGCTGTGGTGGCTCAGTGAGTTATATGCTTTTGCGCTAACCTGAAGCTCCAAGGTTCAATCCCATCAAAGGTAGAGATGGACTTAAGGATTATTCAGTCCAGTTTTCCCTTATTCGTGATGCAGGTCAGAGAGACTGACATGGAAAAAGAGTCTAATCGTTTGGAAAGAGAAATAAACCAAGACCCTGTGTGCTACAGACTGAGCACATTGTGCACATTTAAGATCCTTCAACAGTAAAAATTTCAAAAAGATCTCCAAAAAACTGTTGATAATTGTAGATAATATTAAACCATACCAACATACCGGTAAGCTTATTCTTCTTAGATAACATTGTTCATAATATTATAAAATAACACCTTCAGTAAACTTTATAGATCCATATACCGGTACTACACATATATAATCACAATATCTTTACTTTTAATTCCTGACTTAACTGATTTCTTCTTCACACACAGATCAGGAATTGGGGGTTGTAACATTACGGTTAAAGTGATATTACAAAAACAGGGTGATTTAACAGAAACCAGTTATTACTGACAACTTAGCAGCTATTTTAACTGAAAGCACTGACACAGGTTTAAATTATTATAGTTCTCCACAAGGTATAAAACTATTATTATAAAACATGAAATACTCAGTGATATCTTTAACTCAAGTATTGAAGTTAAAACATAACAAACTTCACATAAAGAAATCCTCAGTATAATACAGTTTTCACAGCCATATTCTAGATAAGATATTCTAATCTAAGACAAGTTTTTAACTTTGTGTTCTACTCCACAATTTCTGTCAAGACATTAAAATAGGACATTTCCCCACTGTCAATGTCATCTAATATACCTAAATCTTACACAAGTTTGAGACTATAGTAAAACACTCCAGTCAAGTTATCCAAGAGACATTCACTATAACATTTTAACACTGTAACACAGTTTTAAACTATGAAATAACACTCCAGTCAAGTTATCCAAGAGACATAAACACTGTTTTAACACTGTAACACAGTTTTAAACTATGAAATAACACTCCAGTCAAGTTATATGAGAGACATAAACACTGTTTTAACGCTCTCCTGTTCTTTATACAACATTCATAAATACATAATGATATTTAATATTATATATTAACATAAACTTGATATTAACTTAGTTCAGTGTGTATATATTACAGTATAGTTGGCCTGTCAGTTGACATGACGCGACAACATGCCGACTACCCCCACACCAGCTGGGGAGGTTATTGATTAGTACTATCTGTAACTGAGTATGTTTATATCAATTCTATTGTTATTATATTGCTACTATTTATATTACTGTACTGACAAATATAAATATATCATTATAGGAATTTAAAAGTTTCTTCTAAGCAAGAACTTGGTTTCAATTTACACAAAAGTTCTAGAAAAACCTGACAGATAAATACAAAACCTCAGAAATTTAAAAGTTTTCAGCAAGGACTAACTGTCTAAAATTCTATGGTGGAGGACAAAGGTTTGCTATATGTTGGATATGAAGCATTTTTAATTGGAAAGTTAAAATTGTTGAGAGAAATTATCTACAATTTATAATTGGAATCAATAAATTTAAATTATTCGCTTGACAACCTGTTGGAATAGAGGTCAATAGGTCATGAAGATTGATGAAATATGTTTTACTGCAGTTATAGAATTTCAAGGATTAAATACATTAGAAATTCACTTTAGTGTATTTTTTAAAGTTATGTAAAATTGTGATTTAAAAAACTTCTTTGTACAAATCAAGCTACTAAATAAAAACTGAGTGAAGATTGTTCAAGATTCTCTAGAATGATTCCCAGTTGACCTTACTACAGACTAAAAAATTAAAGAGTTAAGGAATCTTACTCTTTAGAGAATCCTTGTTTCGCTCCGACGCGTATCGTACAAGTTGTACTCTTCAGGGAGACTGTTGCTACTGGGCTGCATTCCTTCTATTTATACCCTATAGTGGATGGAGGCACTTCATGGTGAATGTCAGTTTATTAGTAGGGTCACATCACTGGCCCTTATCTCTATTACTACAGACTAAATACACATTATTAGCTATGTGAACTCTCTGAAAGGGATGTCAAGTTGACAAACCTAAATACCAAATAAACATTATTAGCTATGTGGACTCTCTGAAAGGGATGTCAAGTTGACAAACCTAAATACCAAATAAACATTATTAGCTATGTGGACTCTCTGAAAGGATGTCAAGTTGACAAACCTAAATACCAAATAAACATTATTAGCTATGTGGACTCTCTGAAAGGGATGTCAAGTTGACAAACCTAAATACCAAATAAACATTATTAGCTATGTGGACTCTCTGAAAGGGATGTCAAGTTGACAAACCTAAATACCAAATAAACATTATTAGCTATGTGGACTCTCTGAAAGGGATGTCAAGTTGACAAACCTAAATACCAAATAAACATTATTAGCTATGTGGACTCTCTGAAAGGGATGTCAAGTTGACACCCTAAATACCAAATAAACATTATTAGCTATGTGGACTCTCTGAAAGAGATGTCAAGTTGACACCCTAAATACCAAACTAACATTACTAGCTATGTGGACTCTCTGAAAGAGATGTCAAGTTGACACCCTAGATACCAAACTAACATTATTAGCTATGTGGACTCTCTGAAAGAGATGTCAAGTTGACAAACCTAAATACCAAATAAACATTATTAGCTATGTGGACTCTCTGAAAGAGATGTCAAGTTGACAAACCTAGATACCAAATAAACATTATTAGCTATGTGGACTCTCTGAAAGGGATGTCAAGTTGACACCCTAAATACCAAACTAACATTACTAGCTATGTGGACTCTCTGAAAGAGATGTCAAGTTGACACCCTAAATACCAAACTAACATTATTAGCTATGTGGACTCTCTGAAAGAGATGTCAAGTTGACAAACCTAAATACCAAATAAACATTATTAGCTATGTGGACTCTCTGAAAGAGATGTCAAGTTGACACCCTAAATACCAAACTAACATTACTAGCTATGTGGACTCTGTGCTGAGTTGATAAACTTAAAAACCAAATACACAATATTAGCTATGTGGACTCTGTGAAGGAGAATGCAGTAAAATTACCCTTATAGGAAAATGGATGGATTAGAATCAAGGATTAATGGTGCTTGCTGCAAGGTTTGATAAAGACAATGGAACATCAGTTGGTAGAAATAATAAATGGCAAGATGCAAGCTCTGTGTTTGATATATTAAGATGATATTTCAGTGGCTGATAAAAAGGGAATATTTTACAGTGGTAGGTCATTCTGCATGTTTCCCATCTTACACAGACTCAAAAGAGATGATTGCTAGTTTTCGTGAATATCCACTTATAATTAAGAGCCACTATTACAATTCAAATTTCCCATGGTTTTAATTATGCCATATAAATATATATTCCTACATATTCAAAAATTTAATAAAAAAAATTATAAGAATTTGAGTAAAAAAGTAATGAATAATAGTTTTCTTATGAATTTTTATAATTCATTTCTAAAATCTAAAAAAAGAAATTCAATATTTGTTTGTATGTACAACAGACTTGATTCAACAATATATATATGTATTATGTTTGCAAGGTAATTTTATGAATCGGGAAGGTTTTCTATTTAAAAAAATAGGTCATGTAATTTACAATAAAAATTGCTATGAAGGTGCAAGCAGGTTTCAATTTGTTTACCTTTCTGATCCTTCTACCATACTTAATTTTAAATCTTTAATCAAAGAAAAACAAATTAATTTAGAAAGGAAAGGATTTACAATGTCAACTGTATTGTTTCCTTTCCAAAATATTAAATTATTATTGAATATAAAAATTATAATTTTACAGAAACTCATGGATAAATATCATAATTTCTCTTGGAGATAGATCTCATTTTAGACTGAAACTTTTCTTCCGAAATTAAACTTCAAAATAACATTTTCTTCTTGGTTTTAGAGATTTTTATATGAATCAAAATACAATCAAACACTCTCAGATATAATTTGAAGTGGATATTTGATTCCTTGTGGCCTGACATTAGTCAGTATTGAGGTGATGTGAGAAAAGTATTCTCATAAATACACAGGGGATGTGTCTACTGGTTAAAATGTCACAAAAAGAGTCAAAATGTCTAAAGAAAAAAGTCAAAATGTCTAAAGAAAAAAGTCAAAATGTCCAAAGAAAAAAGTCAAAATGTCTCAAAAAAAAAGTCAAAATGTCTAAACCAAAAAGTCAAAATATACACAAAAAAAGTCTCAGAGCTAGAAATGAGAAAAGTATTGTAATAAAAACACAGGCCAAGGTTACAGAGCCTCAGAACGATATATTTCAAAGTGCTGGTATATTAAGTTCGATCAAGTCTACCATGGACTAAATGGCTGCTCAAGTTTGTGTTTTGCCTGGTAAGTGTATCAAGATACTAATAGATTGGATGCTGTAGGCTCAAGATATTGAATCATTATAAAACCAGATTAAAAATATAAAGATAGTCATAGTTTCTGAGTATCAGAAAAATGATGACTTGATAAAAAAACAAGATGTTGTTCTGTTAGATATCAAATTCTTTTTAAAAGTAGCCTAAGTATTAGGCCTAGTAGCAGTAGGTCTAGTATTGTACATTTCTGCATTACTACAATGTTATCTTTAGACTGTTGAGTATTTCTATTTGTAAATTATACTGAAACCTTCTTTGGAACTAAAAGACTAAAAGACAAAGGTGGGAAAATGCATAGGTACTAAAGTGTGAATTATTCTAATTCAAAAATGTACTGTGGTATTAGTATGGGAGGGGGCACCGAATCACCGAATGGAGACTGAACTGAATCAAGTAAAATATTAAAATCTTTACTAGGACTAGGCTTAGTCTATGACTTAGAATGGATCAAAATGAAGAGAATGGATAAAACTGTCATACTTAGTTCGGCGTGCCGCTCTAACAGATCGCCGACTTTTAGAAACTCCACCAAAACTCATCAAACTCAAACGATGTCATCTATGTATGACAGTTTCTATTTTTAGAACGTTTTCAGGAACCGGAAGTGGATGTCGTTTGCCGCTTATATCTTAAATAAAAATATAAAAAGTTTTAAATAATATTCACATGAATGATTAAATTGAAAAGATTTCTTTACAGAGATAAATTCTAAATTTTGATAGTGATAACATTTGAATATTTATCTTAATGTTTAATTTTTTGTCATTTAAAATTATTTCTTTTTGTCTCTCATTGTTGTAAGCGATTTTAACAGTTTCGGTGACCTTGACCTTATCTTCGCGTCTGGTTAATCAGAGGCGAAATTTTATTTTCTTGATGGACGCTCACAACTCACAGTGATCGTATTTTGTCTGGAATTTTACGGAAATAGACGATCGGTAACATGTTCAGATCAAAGTGTTTGATGTTAAATCGTGTTGCCAATTTCAAACATTGTGAAATTAAGCTCATACCACAAATACCTGCACAGCAACCAACAAGGTTACATGGCATGTTTTTGAGTGTGCAGAACAAATGGCCATCAATGACAATATCATCAGAAAGTCTTAATAATTTTAGACGGTTGAATAATGAGAAATGAAGATTGTTGATATAATGAGAAGATATTTTAAAAGTCCAACTACCAACAAGTCCCGGTGCAGACCAAGATCTGTTGAACAAGGCAATAACTGAAACAGAAACTTTGAATTGCCTGTATTATATTGAATCTGACGCCTCACCTGGTCCTGATGGAATTGGCGTCGATGTATTTAAGTCATGTCCAGAA
Source organism: Nipponacmea schrenckii (assembly GCA_030562195.1). Lineage (NCBI taxonomy): Eukaryota > Metazoa > Mollusca > Gastropoda > Lottiidae > Nipponacmea > Nipponacmea schrenckii. The sequence goes on along the minus strand of JAUJPP010000007.1, from coordinate 12,023,098 downwards.
ATATTTGCAAATGTCTTATGTTAATTATTTAATGGGAGGAGAACCAGTACAAAAAACTGGTTTGGTCTACAATTTTGACTAGTAAGTGATAAATCCACATATGGTAAATAAATAAAACATTTTGACTGTAAACAACAATTCAGTGATTACATGAGACTTATACAACTATATACTACTTCTTTAAACTTGAAATCATTTTGGTCATCAATGAAGAAAACATGAAATGAGTCCAATAGCTACCAACTGAAAATCAGTGGTGTTCTGAAGATATGTAGCCTATTATAGAGTTCTCTACCTTATTGTGAATAAAAGATTAGTAAATTTAGTGTTATTATAAATATCTTTAAACCTAATAATAGACGAAAATGTACAAAAATAGAACAGCATTGAGACAAGACCATTGAAGAGATTCAAAAGCCTTTATACAGATAGTTAAAATTGAGCTCTATCAGCTGGTAAAGTAAATATTGAGATGACTATACAGATAGCTGAAATTGAGCTCTATCAGCTGGTAAAGTAAATATTTAGATGACTATACAGATAGCTGAAATTGAGCTCTATCAGCTGGTAAAGTAAATATTTAGATGGCTATACAGATAGCTGAAATTGAGCTCTATCAGCTGGTAAAGTAAATATTTAGATGACTATACAGATAGCTGAAATTGAGCCAGTAAATATTTAGATGAGTAAATATTTAAATGTGTGTGTATTTTATTTATTTAAATGTATTTATACCCTGTATTACAAGGGAGGGGCAGGTCCAGGGTTACCATGGCTACCAAGTAATGTACTAAGATTTAATTGAAATCCAATTTTTTAATCTTTTAAGAATGAGCCTAGAATCGATATTTTCTTTTCATAACATAAGGACAAAACATTTTATGCTAATGATTGCACTAATGTGTTATTTTTCAGAATCAACTTTCTCTATTTAGGCATTGTATATATCTAAGTTTGACTAGCTTTCAGGGGCGCAGATCCGTTGATAAAGTTGGTGGGGACCATCTGCTCTGTTTAAAGATGTAACAGTACATGAAGCCGCGGTCAGCAAAGCCCAGGTACGGAAGAGGAGGAGGGGAGAGAAGGGGGTTAAAGGGTCGCTGAGACATCACTATCAACCCATCGTTCAATATTCCCTAAACAGAATCACGACAGATAGTCTAGTTGGGTATATGAATATGAAAACCTTGTTTACAAACCCATGTAAAACAGAGTTACGCCCCTAAGAAGGTTAACACGTCAACGTTAACATCCAGCCACTGATCCTAGCCTCCATCATCCAGAACCACTTGATTCGCACAGCGTCAATGATTAAATTTGCATTGTCGCCAGCGTCTCGTAACCCTGTTGGAGTGCGGATTTATGCATTTTGATAATTATATTGGTGACAAAAAGTGGTGGTCCAGCTTGAGTGTGGATTTATGCATTTTGAAAATTATATCACAAAAAAGTGGTGGGGACCAACCATATTGTGTCCCCACCACTTTTTTCAGTGGTTGGGACCGGTCCCGGGGTCCCCACCGGGATCTGCGCCCCTGCTAGCTTTTAGTCTAGATTTGGATTTGATATCTGCAATTGGGTTTTCTTTCAGATTTTGTATCTATCTATCTATCTATCTATCTATCTATTTATCTATCAATCTATTTTTTCAGAATCGACTTTCTCTCTCTATTTAGGCATTGTATATATCTAAGTTTGACTAGCTTTTAGTCTAGATTTGGAATTTGATATCTGCAATTGGGCTTTCTTTCAGATTTTGTATCTATCTATTTATCTATCTATCTATTTATCTATCTTTTTATCTATCTATTTATCTATCAATCTATTTTTTCAGAATCGACTTTCTCTCTCCATTTAGGCATTGTATATATCTAAGTTTGACTAGCTTTTAGTCTAGATTTGGAATTTGATATCTGCAATTGGGCTTTCTTTCAGATTTTCTATCTATCTATCTATTTATCTATCTATTTATCTATCTATCTATTTATCTATCAATCTATTTTTTCAGAATCGACTTTCTCTCTCCATTTAGGCATTGTATATATCTAAGTTTGACTAGCTTTTAGTCTAGATTTGGAATTTGATATCTGCAATTGGGCTTTCTTTCAGATTTTCTATCTATCTATCTATCTATTTATCTATCTATCTATTTATATATCTTTTGTTGATAAAATGTAGTGTATGGAACGCCATTAACGCAAAAGGTCAGTTCACAGATTCTAAATTAGTTTAGTAGATTCTAAATTAGTTTAGTGAATTCTATCAGTTTCGTAGAAAATCTATTCGTTTCGTGAAAAATCTGGCCGTTTCGTAAAAAATCTGGCCGTTTCGTGAAAAATCTGGCCGTTTCGTAAAAAATCTGGCTGTTTCGTAAAAAATCTGGCCGTTTGGTGAAAATTCTAGGTTTCGTGAAAATTCTGGATTTCGTGAAAATTAAGCCGACATCTAACACCAGGGGGCGCGCGATATGTCAAAGTTCATAGGGCTATAAATAGAATAATATTGATGCCAAAACACTTTGTGTTTTGTGCCGTTTTCTGATTATAAACAAATTATTGGGTTTTTTTTTATAAATACAAGAACTCAGAAAAATTCAATCAGGGCGATGGCTGCTCGTCATAAGTTTCGAAATTTGCTGGACTGATTTTAGGTATATAGCATTAATTTTACCTAAATAATAGAAATAGGCATAGATAAAGACAAATGGATCTACTTATCATTTATTAATTCAAAATTTAAAATGCACATACAGGCAGTGATATTTTTTTCTCTCTTCGTAAATCAGGGCAAGAGATATTTACCACTAGTGGCAAATAGCTAAATGCCGTTCAAATGGCTATATGCCACGCGTGGTAAAAATTAAAATTACATAAAATAAGTATTTTGGAATGCAAACTTTTTCGTGCATGCATTTTTATCGTAATTACTGTTAAACCCATGTAAATATTCCAGTAAATGACGGCTAAAACTAAATATAAATAAACTATAAAATGAAAGTAGGATTTCGAAGGTCAGGGTCAGTTTAGACCTCAAGGACACAATGTGATGTTTATATATCATATCGAATTGACCGGGCCTTATTAAATTTAGCATGCCATAATAATTTTTATTCTCTGAATTAAGAGACCTCGTGTATGCACATCACCAACTAGTGACTACAAAGAAGCGAACAAGCGCAAACAATACTACATAGGCCTACTAGAGTACAAATCTTTAATGATTAACGAAAGCGGCCCATAACTTCAACAAAACCTCAATGCTCTAAATTTATCAGAATGCTACGGTAAGAGAATCTTACGGACAGTCAATTTACGTAAGTTCATCATCTGAAAGACTGGTAATAACTATGTTGTGTTATATAAAAAGGCGGTGTGAAAAGATTAACGCAACTCTCATGAGGTTGTAAACCGTCATTGCATTTTGGAAAAATGAATCTTGACTGCTAAATGAACTAAAAACTGTACCCAGGGGTTTATGTAGAAAATACCCGAGGAAGGAGCCCCTTGAGGTAATAATAGGTTAGTGTTTACTGATTATATAGATAAATATCAATGCCTATAGGTAATACCGTTATCCATAAACTCGTTCTTTTCAGGAATTTTCACAACAGAGTAAGTATAAAATAATAAGACAATAGGACTATTTTGTTTCATATTATGGGCCTACGTAAACCAATGGTGGGATGTAGGGCTATTTGTATTCTGTGGAACGAAACGGAACGGAACAGGTTGTATTCTTGTCCCGTTCCGCAAAGTACAGATATGCACCTTATCTGTATTTTGGGGAACGAAACGGGAAAAGATAATCTATGTATATCGTTGGCAGACAATATTCTGGCCGAAACGTCTGTTACATTTGTTGTTTTCTTCCCGTCTAGTCTGGTTACGCAGTCGGTTACAATCTCGTTGGTGTGACAGCCAAAAGTGGGTCTAGGCCCTAAGAGTAGACCCTAGTCACGGCATGTTTTATGCGAGCGTTTGAATTGCAGAAAGTAGTTACAAGATGAGTAGACTGGTTTAATGAAAAGTAACGGAGATTATAATCTTGTCCCGTGCCACAAAAATCAGATTAGAGGTATAAATCTGTTTTCCGTGTTCCGTTCCATGTCGCGTTCTGCAAAATGAAAATACAGTATCGTCAAATTTGTACCTTCTAGAGCAGGGGTTCCCAAACTTCGGCCTGCTGTCCAGATACGACCCGGCCCTATCGAAAGGTTCCATTCGGCCCACAGAAGTTTTGATTTCGATTTTTTCAAAGTGTTAAACATACTTTTTTGGAAACAGTATCTAAATAAAGAAACGGGGAAATGTAAGGCTTGTACTCAGTGGCCTGAAACCAAAATCCTTTTTTAATCTGACCTACACGACAAATTAATTAGGAACCCCTGTTCTAGAGTGTTAACAGACAATGGTAGGAGAATCGACGGACGGATGAACGAACGAAGGTGACGCGATTATACGACCAAACTTTCCAAATGCACAAAATTAGTCCTTTTTCTTATCTTTCTATGGAAGGAGGAGAACCCTCGCAGATGTTCCATGGGAGTCACATAATCTCGACCCTCGACAGTAGTTGGTAATCGCACAAAAAAGGGATTGGCTAATAATAATAATTTCAGCGTAAAGGAGAACTGATAGAATTACTCTAAGCTCATCTATGATATTTAGGCCCTTGCCACGTGGTCATTTAGGAGAAGGATAAAAATAACCATGCGCCGTTTAGAAAATGGCTGACAAATTTCACCGCTTGCTTTTTTCTGAAGTCCTAGCGAAACAAACACAGATTCTGCATTAATATTTTACACTCTGAATACATTTATAAAATCAACACAGTAGCTTCAAACATAGAAATCATCATAAAAGTCCGTTTTTAAAAACCACGTGGTATATAAAAACGTGCCACTTATTCTTTCAATGAAGCCTATAGCGACCATGCTAAAATTACCACGAGTGGCAAATAGACAGTCCCCTAAATCAGTAAGAGTGAAATAATATAATGGGTGATTAAATGTCAGAAATAGACATAGATATTGAAATAGATTTTGAATATGATTCATTTATAATAATACTGTATTATTATGTCACTACCAGGTCTTAGCATTCTTCAACTTGGTCCTGTGCCAACATTTTTCTCCTACAAAGTGTTTTGGCATCAATATTATTCTATTTATAGCCCTATGAACTTTGACATATCGCGCGCCCCCTGGTGTTAGATGTCGGCTTAACTTTCACGAAATCCAGAATTTTCACGAACGCCCAGATTTTTTACGAAACAGCCAGATTTTTTACGAAACGGCCAGATTTTTCACGAAACGAATAGATTTTCTACGAAACTGATAGAATTCACTAAACTAATTTAGAATCTACTAAACTAATTTAGAATCTACTAAACTAATTTAGAATCTACTAAACTAATTTAGAATCTACTAAACTAATTTAGAATCTACTAAACTAATTTAGAAACTACTAAATTAATTTAGAAACTACTAAACTAATTTAGAATCTACTAAACTAATTTAGAAACTACTAAACTAATTTAGAAACTACTAAACTAATTTAGAAACTACTAAATTAATTTAGAATCTACTAAACTAATTTAGAAACTACTAAACTAATTTAGAAACTACTAAACTAATTTAGAAACTACTAAATTAATTTAGAATCTACTAAACTAATTTAGAAACTACTAAACTAATTTAGAATCTACTAAACTAATTTAGAATCTACTAAACTAATTTAGAAACTACTAAACTAATTTAGAAACTACTAAACTAATTTAGAAACTACTAAATTAATTTAGAATCTACTAAACTAATTTAGAAACTACTAAATTAATTTAGAATCTACTAAACTAATTTAGAAACTACTAAACTAATTTAGAAACTACTAAACTAATTTAGAAACTACTAAATTAATTTAGAAACTACTAAACTAATTTAGAAACTACTAAATTAATTTAGAATCTGTGAACTGACCTTTTGCGTTAATGGCGTTCCATAGTCTTTTTTTATTCAGTTCAAAATTTTTATTATCATGCTATATTGAAGATTTGTCCAGAAACTAAGGGTCATATCCAATGCTGGTACATAAACTCGTACATAGTGGAAATAATTGATGTGATACAGTGAAATATTCACCAACGCTGCAAACAAATTACTCATATTCCACCTGTGGTATAACTTTTCATAACTCTAAACTGGTATAGGGTCTTTTCAGTTGAATGTACAAGGTACAACCCACCGGTCAACCTGTAAACTTAAAGCAATAGCTAGCTAGTTCCGATTATTGAAGGAATGAATGTGGATTTTTTTTTATCGTTATGCATTTACTTGTTTGTCTTGTTACTTGATAATTATCTACAAATTCAGCTGTCAGTTTACAAACCAAACCGTTCATTAAGACCAGAAAGCAAACTGTTACTAGATGTTCCTCCATACAACCTGAAAAAAGTTGGTTCACGAATCTTTCGATACAGTGTATCAGTAATTTGGAATAGGTTACCGCAATCTATTCGACAGTGTGAATCTGTCTATATATTTAAATCTAAAGTGAAAACTTGGTTATTCAGTCACTATCATTCACTCACCAATTGAGAATACTGTCATACGCCTTGAGAAATTCCAAGAGGATTGAATTGTTACGCAATATAAATATCGATTTTATTATTATTTGTGTTAATTTGCCCAGAACAATAACAAGATCCACATTCATTCTTTATATTTACATTTCTCTATCTTTTTTGATTAAATACTCCCAAAATTTCTATTTTTTTAATGATAAAAGCGCCTGAATTCTCTGAAACCGTAAAGGCTGACATCCCATTAAAGTTTAAGTAACTGGTGACAACCACCCGACAATTCGTGAAATCGTAGCAAGATGGCCTGGGAAGACTTTAGCCTAACTCAAGAAAAGGTAAGTGCGCAGCATACACCCCCAATTATTGGCCAGGCTTCGCGTGACCTATTGGAAAGTTTTCAACGATATTTCTCGATGCATTTAACATTCGTGTTAATTTGTAATCAATAGCTACTTAGAGAAGCTTTTATATACAACATACAACAATATCTTGAGCAAGTCAAAGTGAATTATTCGTGTTAATTTGTAATCAATAACTACCTGGAGATCGATTGATTTGTCTCCATGGCCGCGCCTTCATAGCTTTGATACTTCTAGAACAGTCTATACAAACCTTATACGGAGAAAATATCGAAAGAGCAAGCAATGATAGGCCATTTTTTAGCAAACGAATTTTTACTTATGTATTGAAGCAGACAAGAACGGTCGAGAACTCAACGAATCCATCAACCCAGACGAAGTCATTTCTTATGGAGTAGTCGTTCAAGCCGCTATTTTGAGCGGAGACAAGAGCGAAATTATTAACGATGTACTTTTGGTTGATGTTGCTCCTTTGTCACTTGGTTTGAAACAGCAGGCGGTATGATGACCTTCAATAGTTCCGATAATAACATTCTAAGTTGTGTAACGTGGAATATTAATGGATTGAAAAACAAGTTATCGGATCATGATTTTATGAAATATCTCATGAAATATGACGTGATATGCCTGTTGGAGACAATTAGCGACTTTCAAGATTCGGACTTGAAGAAACATTTTCCAAATTATGTTTCACAATCCTGTATCCGAGATGGAAGAAAGAAAGGTGGAACTGATGGAAGAAAGAAAGATGGAACTGATGGAAGAAAGAAAGGAGGAATTGTTGTTCTTTATAAGGAGAAATTCCAAAATAGTATTTACAGGATTCATGATACTTTCAAGGAGAAAATATTTCTACGGTTGGTTGGCACAGATTTTGGCTGGAATGAAGATTTGATACTTGGATTTATTTATGTTGCACCAGAAACCTCACCTATCCATAAAGACGTGGATGGATATGATAATTTAAAGAAAGATTTGCGCAAGGTGCGTGAGGAATTTCCAAGCAATCCCCTGTTACTTGCTGGTGACTTTAATTCAAGGACTGGCTCTCAACCAACACCACGAAAATCGCAAGACAGTGGTCGTGTGAACAGATATGGTAAACGACTTCTATCGTTATGTAATTCTAAGGAATTGTGTATTATAAATGGAAGTTCAGGTAAAGACACCAATGGAGAAATAACCTGCGTAAGGCCGAACGGTGCCAGTGTAGTAGATTATGTTTTGGTCTCTAAAACTATTCTTAGCTCTATTTCTAATTTTACAGTTGATAACAGAACCGAATCTGATCATTTTCCACTCACATTTGATATTCAATGCACATTACATGCTGACAAAATAATTGATAGTGTTACTGATCAAATGTTTTCGAATATCAGCCAAAACTTTGATGGTTTTTTGGGTATATTTAACAAACTATTGCCACGTCCAAAAATTGAATTAAAGCTTTTAGTATTATATGTTAAATTGTGTGCCAATATTACACATTGTGGAATTACACCACAAATACCTACACAGCAACCAACATGGTTTGATTCTGAGTGTGCAGATAAAAAAGCCATGATGTATAAAAGTCTTGATGATTTTAGACGGTTGAATAATGACGAATCAAGACTGAAATATTTAGATAGTAAGAAGGAATATAAAAATGTCTGTATTCTCAAAGAAATCTTATCAACAAGTTCCGGTTCCACTGATAACCAGGATCTGTTGAACAAGGCAATAACTGAAACAGAAATTTTGAAATGCCTGAATTATGTGGAATCTGACGCCTCACCTGGTCCTGATGGAATTGGCGTCGATATATTTAAGTCATGTCCAGAAATATTTGCAAATGTCTTATGTAAATTATTTAATGAAATTTTCAACTCGGATACTTACTTTCCCGAGTCATGGTCAAAAGTATTAAGTGACCGCCTTCATAAGACAGGTGCCACATCTGAGCCTGAAGGAATATCTCTGCTGGACAGTGTTGGCAAGATTTATGTATCTCTTTTGAATTTCAGGCTGGAAGCCTGGTTAGATATAAATGATAAAAATGTAGAAGATCGAAATTTAGATCGAATTTTTAGACTGAGTGGCCTCGTAGAGAAGGGTTTGATGGAGCCTACAGGTAGACGTTACACTCTTTTTGTAGATTTCTCTAAAACCTTTGATACAGTGAATAGTCAAAAACTCTTGTCATTATTCTTTACGCAGGACATTCAGGGTAAAATGTACAGAGCTTTAGTTAATATGTATAAATCTGTACCATCTAGTGTCGAGATAGATAACAAATTAACTCAGTATTTCAAATGTCATACAGATGTAACCCAGGAATTAGACCCAATCTTATTCTGTTTTTATATAAATCAATTGATTGATCTCCTAGAAAATAGGTATGCTGAAGGAAATTTTACTAAAGAGAAGGTCCAGGTTATTTTAACAGTATTGTATTATAATGATCTAATATTATATTCTGACAGTGTAGAGGTCTTACAAAATAAGATAAAAAAATTAGAAAAACATGTTTTAAATGTCAATCTTAGAAAAACAAAAATAATAGTTTTCCGAAAGGCAGGTAAACGTGAGAGGAATGACAATTGGACCTATAGGGGAAAGAAAATTCAACAGGTCTCAGACTACAATTACTTAGGCTTAACATTTTCCTCTGATTTAAAGTGGAGCAAATGTCTTCATAATTTATCCTCGGAAGCAGAAAAAGCCTTGAAAAAAATCAAGTCTCTAATACGTCAGATGGACAACCTCTCGATTGAAATTTACTTCAAAATATTTGATACCTTAATTCAACCTAAATTAATGTATGGTGCACATGTATGGGGTTATATTTATAGACCAGAAATTGAAAAGGTCCAGGCAGATTTCTGCAAATTTGTATTGGGCATAAAGAAAACGGCACCAACTGCAGGCGTACTTGGAGAATGTGGGAGATATGATTTAAGCATCTCCTATATCTCTACTTGTGTCCAATATTGGTGCAAACTAGTAAACATGCCTGACACTGAAGATGTTAAAAAAAATTATTTAAGTCTTAAAAACCTAGATAAGGAAGGACATGTTACTTGGGTCACAAACATCAGATCCATGTTATTCTCACTAGGTTTAGGTCATGTATTTATTGGAGATATCGATGAATTTTTAAGTGTTGTTAGAACTAGGCTGCGAGAAATCAATGTTAAAAAACTGGTCTGAAAGTCTAGCCTCCTGTGGTATTCTAAGCCAGTACAAAAATTTTAAACAAGTTATATGTCAAGAAACATACTTATCATGTAATATAAGTCAAGATCACAAGCAATGTATTACAATGTTAAGGTTAAATTTGTTGCCAAAAGGCTATGGTTTTGTAGAGAGTCCTGTATGTGCTCTCTGTAATAAGGCAACTGGATCTCTGTATCATTTCATGTTTATATGCACTGAACTTTCACCTTTAAGATCTAAGTATATCCCAGCTGAGTTTCTAGTTGATTACCTTGATCCAAATATCATTGAAAAACTTTGTCAAATACAAGATAGTGGCCGTTTGGAATCAATAGCTACCTTTATAGAAAAGGGAATGGAACTATATAAGAATAATATTTAAGTATCCTAATTAAATCTGTATGGAAAAATGTTAGTTTATTTAATTTGTATTTAATTTATTTTGATATTAGCTCTAAAATTAAATATGTAAAAGTATTTTAGGTTATTGTCAGATATACTCTAAAATTAAATATGTAAAAGTATATTAGGTTATTGTCAGATATAGTCTAAAATTAAATATGTAAAAGTATTTTTGGTTATTGTCAGATATAGTCTAAAATTAAATATGTAAAAGTATATTTGGTTATTTCAGATATAGTCTAAAATTAAATATGTAAAAGTATGTTTGGTTATTGTCAGATATAGTCTAAAATTAAATATGTAAAAGTATATTTGGTTATTGTCAGATATTGTCTAAAATTAAATATGTAAAAGTATTTTAGGTTATTGTCAGATATTGTCTAAAATTAAATATGTAAAAGTCTATTTGGTTATTGTCAGATATAGTCTAAAATTAAATATGTAAAAGTATATTTGGTTATTGTCAGATATACTCTAAAATTAAATATGTAAAAGTATATTTGGTTATTGTCAGATATACTCTAAAATTAAATATGTAAAAGTATGTTTGGTTATTGTCAGATATAGTCTAAAATTAAATATGTAAAAGTATATTTGGTTATTGTCAGATATACTCTAAAATTAAATATGTAAAAGTATGTTTGGTTATTGTCAGATATAGTCTAAAATTAAATATGTAAAAGTATGTTTGGTATATTGTCAGATATAGTCTAAAATTAAATATGTAAAAGTATGTTTGGTTATTGTCAGATATAGTCTAAAATTAAATATGTAAAAGTATGTTTGGTTATTGTCAGATATACTCTAAAATTAAATATGTAAAAGTATATTTGGTTATTGTCAGATATAGTCTAAAATTAAATATGTAAAAGTATGTTTGGTTATTGTCAGATATAGTCTAAAATTAAATATGTAAAAGTATATTAGGTTATTGTCAGATATAGTCTAAAATTAAATATGTTAAAGTATATTTGGTTATTGTCAGATATAGTCTAAAATTAAATAATTTTTAAAAGTATATTAGGTTATTGTCAGATATAGTCTAAAATTAAATATGTAAAAGTATATTTGGTTATTGTCAGATATTGTCTAAAATTAAATATATAAAAGTATATTTGGTTATTGTCAGATATAGTCTAAAATTAAATATGTAAAAGTATATTTGTTTATTGTCAGATATAATTTGAAATTTGAATAAAAGAAATATGTATCCTCATACTTCAAACTAATTTTTTGTTTTTTTTTTTTTTTTTTTAAAGTTTTGTCAAGATTATATTAAATTGTCAATTAAATTTTATGTTGGTAACTTTGTATCTCTTTCTTGCTAAAATAAATAATTTTATTTATAACTGATTGTTTTGCTTTGTTTTATGTGTTACATGTTATGGTCGTATATCAGGACAAAGGATGTAGAATTAAAATCAGTTACTAAGGTAACTAAATTTAGAAACAGTTGAATGGGAAACCAATAAAATCTTGTAATCCATTAAAATCAGTTGCTAATGGAAACTCGAATTTTTAAATCAGTTCTAATGAACCGAATTTAAAATCAGTTTCTAATGTAAAAATATTTAAACATTTGTTATCAGATCTTTCAATTTTTTTAAACAAAAAGTATAAAATAACAACTTGTCAAAAGAATTGTCAATTATCACTACAGATCTAACAATGTTCTAATTTCGTTGATTCTATCGGCACGACGTTCATCAGCTGATTGTTTCTTACTGAAGGCACCATTCATCAACGCTCGTTTTCTCTCCTGTAGCGCCAACATTCTGTCTTCTATAGAGTCTATTATCACGAACTGAAATATAAATGATCTGTTAATGTTGATGTTTTCAAAGTAAGCCTACTACAAAGGAACTTGGGGGCTCTGAGTGAGAGGGGGAGGGACTGACATAAAAAAAAAGTTGCCTAGTAAATAAATCAAATTCCAGTTGAAAAAGTAAGCCACCATTGTTATCTATTATCTCCCTTTAAAACACCATGTTTGCCCACTATACTGGAAGTTCTCCATATGTCTGCTTGAATAATACCCTTGTTTTAATCTCTCTCTTCTTGCCCAGCTCTCCTACTTACACTATAACATAACAACATGGCAAGTTTCACAAACATTTCAGTTTTAAAGTAAAAACAAACCTTTGTAATGTTGACGTCACGAGTCTGTCCCAATCTATGACATCGATCAAAACATTGTTCTTCTACTGCCGGGTTCCAGAACTGAAATTTTTATTTTTTTATGTAAATTCTTATCAAGATGGTGACAAAAAACAGTTAAATGTATTTAATTTACCAGCTGATAGAACTTAATTACAGCTATCTGTATAGTCATCTAAATATTTACTTTACCAGCTGATAGAGCTCAATTTCAGCTATATTATTATTATTATTTTTTAATTATTATTCAGTTTTTATAGTGCACTTTTCACCCCTATGTTCAAATTTCACTATCAATAAAGGCATCTAATTTTCTTTACAGCTGATAGATCATAATATAAAACATTGAAGTAAAATAAACTTTACCCAAAAATAAAGAACATGAAAATCAAATAACAAAAAGTACAAATGAACAAGGACACAGATAAACAGCTCAATACATTGGTAATAATTCAAAAGGAATTTTATTCTTATCACTTAAAAGCCAGATTGAAAAAATGCGTTTTTAATTTCTTTTTGAAACTATGTACAGATGTTACTGATCTTAAGCTGAACGGTAGATTATTCCAAAGGAGAGGCGCCTGTACAGAAAATGAACGTTGCCCATAGGAAGCAAGTTTAGCAGTTTTGGGTTTAAGAAGCAGTTTGTTGGCACTGCGTAGCGTCCGTCCAGGGGAATATATTTCCAAAAGCTTTGTTAGATACATAGGGGCTAAACCGTTTAAACATTTGAAAGTTAATAATAATATTTTAAATTCTATTCTGTATTTAACAGGGAGCCAGTGTAAATCATATAAAACTGGAGTAATATGCTCATGGAGTTTGGTTCTAGATATTAGGCTATATGTATAGTCATCTAAATATTTACTTTACCAGCTGATAGAGCTCAATTTCAGCTATCTGTATAGTCATCTTAATATTTACTTTACCAGCTGGTAGATCTCAATTTCAGCTTTCTGTATAGACATCTAAATATATACTTTACCAGCTGATAGAGCTCAATTACAGCTATATGTATAGTCATCTTAATATTTACTTTACCAGCTGATAGAACTTAATTACAGCTATCTGTATAGTCATCTAAATATTTACTTTACCAGCTGATAGAGCTCAATTTCAGCTTTCTATATAGTCATCTAAATATTTACTTTACCAGCTGATAGAGCTCAATTACAGCTATCTGTATAGTCATCTTAATATTTACTTTACCAGCTGATAGAACTCAATTTCAGCTATCTGTATAGTCATCTTAATATTTACTTTACCAGCTGGTAGACCTCAATTTCAGCTTTCTGTATAGACATCTAAATATATACTTTACCAGCTGATAGAGCTCAATTTCAGCTATCTGTATAGTCATCTTAATATTTACTTTACCAGCTGATAGAACTCAATTTCAGCTATCTGTATAGTCATCTTAAAATTTACTTTACCAGCTGGTAGATCTCAATTTCAGCTTTCTGTATAGACATCTAAATATATACTTTACCAGCTGATAGAGTTCTATTACAGCTATCTGTATAGTCATCTAAATATTTACTTTACCAGCTGATAGAGCTCAATTTCAGCTATCTGTATAGTCATCTAAATATTTACTTTACCAGCTGATAGAACTCTATTACAGCTATCTGTATAGCCATCTAAATATATACTTTACCAGCTGATAGAGCTCTATTTCAGCTACATGTATAGTCATCTAAATATTTACTTTACCAGCTGATAGATCTCCATTTCAGCTGTCTGTATATATTTACTTTACCAGCTGGTAGAGCTCTATTACAGCTATCTGTATAGTCATCTAAATATATACTTTACCAGCTGATAGAACTCTATTACAGCTATCTGTATAGTCATTTAAATATTTACTTTACCAGCTGAAAGAACCCTCTTTTTCAGCCTGATATTCAGTATTACTCATTAGCATAAAACAGTTATAAAGCTTCACGACTTACTGGTTCCATGAGAAAGACACGACTGGCTGCGGTAAGATTTAGTCCCACTCCTCCAGCCTTCAGTGACAATAGAAATATGGTAGGAGAATCTGGTGATTGATCCATAAACTGGTCTATATTATCAACTCTCTTCTTGTGAGACATTTTACCGTCAAGTCGAGCAAATTTAAACCCATTTAAACTAAAATATAATGATACAATGTTTAACTGGTGACTTTATAATTACATTCAAAAATATATTTAGGATTGTGTTTTAAAACCTTTTTAATTTGTTTGCGGAATAGCTTCAGCTGTTCTCTCACTTTATTTATTTATATTTGAATTTGCTACAGAAATAACTGACCCTATGATAAATAAACAAGTGGTTGTCTAGCAAGATACGCCCACTTTAAAATAAATTTCTCTCAAACCACAGGATAAAACTCCAACATTATTTGGACCTAATTTCTCTTTAATTTTTATTCAAATCAGACAAAAACTGTAGTCTGTATCACGTTTACAAGCTAATTTTGACACATTCAAGGGCAATAACTCAAAAAACAGTATAGTTATAATATGGGTGTATAACAACTTACTTCAATGGTACCTCAATAAGTGTCAGTAGAGATGTAAATTGAGATACTATTATACTTTTAACAGTGGAGTCATCACTACGTTGTTGGACTAGAGCTTTCATTAACGCATCAATCTGTAATATATGAATCACTTAAATAATTGTTATAGTGATTGTAAAGAAGTTTTATATTTTTTTAGGTGTATTGGGGACACTTTTAGTACAAGAAATCTGTGGTTCCTGCAATTCTACTAAAACTGAATGTTTGATGACGTCACTAATTCCAAAAGCCTAATGTGATTCAAGCATATTTTGCAATTACTTAGGTCATCGAACTCTTCCTTGTAGTAGAATTACAGGAACCACAGTCGTCTGATTGAAAATTATAATGATGTAAATTGATGATATTATTGTTTTCAATAACTCAAACAAATGAACACAAATTAACAAAACTAAATCAAGGGCAATAACTCAGTTGTTCTCAACTCTAAATACCTACCTTGCTACTGGACTGCCAGTTTTCATCAGTAATTACGGGTATTTCTGGTTCCTGCAAAACTTTTTCAGGAATTCCTATCAACATGTCAGCTTTAATTTCGTTTCTACAATTTGGACACAGCCCTGTCGTCTGGATATAAAATATTTAAGGATAAAAAAAAACAAAAAAACTAAAATGTATCTATAATAACAAATATACAATATCAACAAAAGTTTGCCCTGATACAAGAAACATAAAATAATTTGTACAGGTTTCTTACTGATCAAATTGTATCTGATGTATTAATCTTCATACAGATTTTAACAATTAAACAGATTTAAATTTTTAAACTGTATTTCTTTGTACAGCTCAGACCTTAAGCTGTTATATTGGTCAGGTTTATACTTACTGTGTTTTTTTAAAATATTATATAAAAACAATGAACAAATATTGTCGAAACATAAACCCTTTTTATTTCATAAAAATGTTATATTATATTTATACACTGGAGTTTGCGATAACACTTTTAAAACAAAAATAAAAAGGGGAAGGTTTATAACGGGTGTTTTAAATATTAAACAAAGGGATTTTCACTACCCTGAAATTTAAACGGTAAAGGCTGTTAATTTTTTTCTTTTTATATTATAATATTATTACCCACTTTTGGCTGGTTGTCACCATTGTTCATTCCCAGTAATTCTACAATTATTTAAATTAACAACAAGATCACTTGATAACCTGGCAATATCTACGGCAGATTGTGGCTACCATTCAATATTGCTACAGAATTCAGGTAGAACTTTCTAGGTGAACTGTTTGAGTTATCTCCCATATACTTATGAACGGTGTCACTTAATAAAATAACCCCATTGCTTTGTAAAGCATATGCTTGTTGGATGAACACTAAGGTCATAGACATGGTTCTTATTCTGGACCAACTGGTAGACAGGATCCTTGTTGAACCTAAGTTGTTATCCTTGTAAAATCAATACCAAGAGGTTTGACCAAGGACCAGCTGGTAGAAAGGATCCTTAACTGTGAACCTAAGTTGTTATCCTTGTAATATCAATACCAAGAGGTTTGACCAAGGACCAGCTGGTAGAAAGGATCCTTTCTGTGAATATAAGTTGTTATCCTTGTAACATTTAGGCTAGATTTTTTTTCTTTTTATCCTCCATGTCTACCCATCGTTATAAAGAATATAGGCTATTACAGAACCTACCCATGACCTGTTGAACTCTTAACGCAGCACCCGGACATAATGACGGGTGACAGCAGAATAAACGAAGTTGTAACAATATAAGTTGACAATCGGAATAACTGCCGATTACAGAACCTTGTTCAAAATATCTGAAATGTAAAAAAAAAAGAAAAAACACATACTACTATAAATTTAGCAGAAGTCCCTAAGCAAACAAACAAAAGTTTTATCTTTATAAATTTAATTTTTAACAGCAAATTTTATACCTTCTTATAACCCGTTTTCCTTTCATCTGCATCTGGTCATAAACTTGTCGTTCTTCATCAGTAAATTGGATTGTTTCTATAAATACATTTCTAGCTGGTAATTCAACCAATGGTTTACCGTTAACTTGTTGATTCTTCGTTCGTCGTAATCCAATATTGGCCATCAACGCTCGAACACGTCTGAAATCACCAAACACAATCATAGTTCAGTATAATAAATATCAATACCTACTGCGCTATATCTCCTAGGAGATAAAATTAAAAAAATATTCCATTATTTTTTATTTCTTTATTAACGAACAGCGAAATTGGGTAATAAATAAATCTTAAACTCATCTTTCTTCAGCTTTTTGATATCAAAAATATCACCACTCGTTGATAAAATCGGATTTAAATTGATAGCTATTTTCCCCCGGCCATATCTGTTCAAATAGCTATAAGAGGTTGGGAATAGAGTCAGCAAGTTTCCCCTAGCCATCATCTGTTCAAATAGCTATAAGAGGCTGGGAATAGAGTCAGCAAGTTTCCCCTAGCCATATCTGTTCAAATAGCTATAAGAGGCTGGGAATAGAGTCAGCAAGTTTCCCCAGCCATATCTGTTCAAATAGCTATAAGAGGCTGGGAATAGAGTCAGCAAGTTTCCCCTAGCCATATCTGTTCAAATAGCTATAAGAGGCTGGGAATAGAGTCAGCAAGTTTCCCCCAGCTATATCTGTCTAAATAGCTATAAGAGGCTGGGAATAGAGTCAGCAAGTTTCCCCTAGCCATATCTGTTCAAATAGCTATAAGAGGCTGGGAATAGAGTCAGCAAGTTTCCCCCAGTCATATCTGTTCAAATAGCTATAAGAGGCTGGGAATAGAGTAAGCAAGTTTCCCCTAGCCATATCTGTTCAAATAGCTATAAGAGGCTGGGAATAGAGTCAGCAAGTTTCCCCCGGCCATATCTGTTCAAATAGCTATAAGAGGCTGGGAATAGAGTCAGCAAGTTTCCCCCAGTCATATCTGTTCAAATAGCTATAAGAGGCTGGGAATAGAGTCAGCAAGTTTCCCCCCAGCATATCTGTTCAAATAGCTATAAGAGGCTGGGAATAGAGTAAGCAAGTTTCCCCTAGCCATATCTGTTCAAATAGCTATAAGAGGCTGGGAATAGAGTCAGCAAGTTTCCCCCGGCCATATCTGTTCAAATAGCTATAAGAGGCTGGGAATAGAGTCAGCAAGTTTCCCCCAGTCATATCTGTTCAAATAGCTATAAGAGGCTGGGAATAGAGTCACCAAGTTTCCCCTAGCCATATCTGTTCATATAGCTATAAGAGGCTGGGAGTCAGCAAGTTTCGAACTAAATGAACCTAGGTCATCTCTCAACAGAAATAGTTTGAAAACCTTTTTTTAATACTAGTACTTACTTGATGGCCGACTCGTCGTTAAGAAACTCCATAATTCCAATAGTTCGGTGCCATAAGGAGATGTCCTTCATAGGACTTATATCCAGGAAAATGACATAGGAATAAAAATCTCTGAGGTGATTTTGAATTGGTGTTCCTGAAATTAAAGGGATGTAACCACTCTATTAATACTTCAAGTCCAATATTATTATTTTTCAAATAAAAAAACAGCTAACCAATATTATATATAGAACATAATTATGGAAATACTTCTTCTCTTTAATAACCAATAGTTTGTCAAAACGGTTCCCTGTTATTTAGGTACATATTTTTTCAGCACACTTCATGTAGACATTTAGTACTTTAGGCACACGGTCAGATAAGCACAATATGTCATTTAGGCACAGTGTTTAAGGCACAGTTTTAAAGGATAAGCCTTTAATTAAGCACATACTTCAATTAGTGTTCGACATTAAAATGTATGCCCACACTGTCAATTTAACCCATGATTTGGCACATTTTAAAAAAAAGTGTGCCTAAAGTGACTGATTCCTAGTTGAGAAAAAAAGCGTCTGGTAGGTCAACGCTAAAATTCATTGTGGAATTTCGTAGTCAATTGCTGATATCCAATAGAGTTACTTCCTAATTATATTTACACAGATTTGAAAATAAGTTGCTGGATGGCTACTTATGATTAACTATCATTTATTTTGGGGCATCACTATATCAATCTTTGAGATTTTGTTATTATAATCCAGATCAGATTACTGTTATTGTCCTAAATCTAGACTTAAAATTTTACTTCAGTTTTAACGCCTATTATCCCTTTTAATTCACATACTTATATTATTGGCCTAAAAGCGCACATTGTCATTTACCCAGTCTTCTAGCACATCTTCAATTAGTTCCATATTGCAAAATGTGCCTAAGAGAGTGTCAAGACACTTACGAAAATCATCTGACTTCAATCTAAGAACTAATTTCGTATATCCATGAACTTTTTCTAATATATTTAATTCTTAAGTTTTAGAAAATAATGCCCAATGATCCTAATTTGATCTATAACTTAAGTTTTAGATGAAAACGCCTGTCATAAAATCTATCTTAGCTTAAGTTTTAGAGAATAAGGTCCCAGATGACTGGAACACTAAAATCATCTTAACTTAAGTTTTAGAGAATAAGGTCCCAGATGACTGGAACACTAAAATATTTAACTTAAGTTTTAAGAATAAGGCTCCCAGATGACCGGAACACCTAAAATCATCTTAACTTAAGTTTTCAAGAATAAGGTCCCAGATGACTGGAACACTAAAATCATCTTAACTTAATTTTTAGAGAATATGGTCCCAGATGACTGGAACAATGAAATCATCTGAAGTTAAGTTTTAGAGTTTTAGAGAATAAGGTCCCAGATGACTGGAACACTAAAATCATCTTAACTTAAGTTTTTAGAGAATATGGTCCCAGATGACTGGAACAATGAAATCATCTGAAGTTAAGTTTTAGAGTTTTAGAGAATAAGGTCCCAGATGACTGGAACACTAAAATCATCTTAACTTAATTTTTAGAGAATATGGTCCCAGATGACTGGAACAATGAAATCATCTTAACTTAAGTTTTAGAGAATAAGGTCCCAGATGACTGGAACAATGAAATCATCTTAACTTAAGTTTTAGAGAATAAGGTCCCAGATGACTGGAACACTAAAATCATCTTAACTTAAGTTTTAAGAATAAGGTCCCAGATGACTGGAACACTAAAATCATCTTAACTTAAGTTTTAGAGAATAAGGTCCCAGATGACTGGAACACTAAAATCATCTTAACTTAAGTTTTAGAGAATAAGGTCCCAGATGACTGGAACACTAAAATCATCTTAACTTAAGTTTTCAAGAATAAGGTCCCAGATGACTGGAACACTAAAATCATCTTAACTTAAGTTTTAGAGAATAAGGTCCCAGATGACTGGAACACTAAAATCATCTTAACTTAAGTTTTAGAGAATAAGGTCCCAGATGACTGGAACAATGAAATCATCTGAAGTTAAGTTTTAGAGAATAAGGTCCCAGATGACTAGAACACTAAAATCATCTGAAGTTAAGTTTTAGAGAATAAGGTCCTAGATAACTAGAACACTAAAATCATCTTAAGTTAAGTTTTCAAGAATATGGTCCCAGATGGCTGGAACAATGAAATCATCTTAAGTTAAGTTTTCAAGAATATGGTCCCAGATGACCGGAACACTAAAATCATCCTAAGTTTAGTTTTAGAGATAAGGCCCCAGATTACCGGAACACTAAAATCATCTTAACTTAAGTTTTCTAGAACAAGGGCCCTTATCAATTCTGAAACAGCATATCCAATGCTGCTAACAAAACCACCTTTAGTATACAACCACAATAAAGCCCTACGAGTTTTCAGTGCAACTAACGACTGATAAACGACCACCTTCATTAGGGAAATGGTTTTTGAATATTCCCTCGATTGGTCTCCGAATAGAGGTTCTACTGTAATCATCAACTGACACAAACCTTAAAATCCGTAGCTATGGTACCATAAGTAGAAATAACAACATCTTGACTTTCTAGTAGTTTACTGTCCATAGTGCGATCTTTACCATAAAACTTTACAATTTTTAACTCCACATCATCTCGTACATGTTGCTGGAACTGGCTCTAAATTTAATATTTCAATTTTAGACTGTCTTCATTAACCCATTTGGTGCAAAAGAGTTGGACGTTAAACTCCATTCATTTCATTTCAATTTTAAAAGCAAGAGGTTAACCTGGGTGAGACTTATATTTTCCATTGCCTATAATTAAGCTGAATTAATATTATAGGAATAGATTGGATAGGCTGCTTTCACTAACCTGGAAAATTATTAAACACAGATTATATAACTTACTTCCCAATTGTTCATTACTGACAATGGACAGACGATAAGAGTAGTTCGTGGTTTGTCAGATTTCGTTCTTCCTGTTTTACTATTACAACTACCCTTCACTGAAATATATTACAATAATTGAGCAAAATTTATCGATTTGTACAAAATCATTTGCATAAAATTAAACAGAGACCTATAAAATGTAATTTTTCAAGAACAAGGACTGACTTATAGAAGAGGCAGATTGGGAAGAGGTGGGGTTGAAAAAGGTTCAACAGAATTACATGTAGGTTAAAACAAAATAGCTGTTGTTTCTTCTCCGTGCTGGGATTTTTCAGGCACAGAATTGTGTCGAGCTAAAAAATGCATAACATGATGAAATTTTTGAAGGGTTGAAGCAAACTGTAATCTGTAATTGATCAAACCAATGAGTTTGATAGGAAATAACTCATTGACTCTAACGATTGTTCCATTATAATCAATATTTTATTTCACAGTCCAAGTTGCAACTCTTTCCTTGTATCTTTTTGAGTCTTTGTTTTGTTTTTTAATGAGGCATATGTACAGATATTCAAGTCAGTTAAAATATATTGGTATCCATGGAAACATAAACTGACCTCGTTTTGCTGGTGGTTTGATTTCTGTATCTGAATCATCAGAATTAACATCAACGTAACGAGTTGGTTTCCTTCTTTTTAATTTACATCAAAGATTTCACTTACATATACAGTTTGATGAAGAGTCTGAATTAAAATTAAGATTCAGAGCAGGCTTAAGTTTTCTGTTGTCATTACAACTTTCTTCCATTAGCAACCGAGTCATTGTATATACAACCTATACAACCTGGTCATTGTCAATAGTAACTTGTTTGTTTAGCATATGGATGTTAATACTATATATGGACATATTAGAATTACACACTTTCCTTATCATTTCTGAAGATCTATTTCTAGATAGATACTTATAGTCGTCACATCATCTTTATCAATGACGTACGCAATTTTTTCTTCAACAAGTGATTTCGAACTTTTTCACTTTGGATTTAGAGCTTGAACTAATGTATTAATGACAAAGTTTTCTAGATGCATTCAAACTTTCGTTCTTCATCCGATCTTGTATATAAATAACGATTTTGGAACAGATAGGGCTAGAAAGTTGGTCTGGTCATGAATATGTTTTATTAAAGTAAACCTTGATTCCAGGTCGGAAAATCACAAAAACTTTAAGGCAATTCTATCAATTTACAAACCTATTTAATCAAGTGATTACAGAATTATTCCTTAACAAAGTGATAGCAGTGAGTGTATGTAATTATATAAATAACAGGACTAGGGATTAAATACAAATATACAAAACTGTGATTTTATATGTGAGTGATGGACAGTCTAATATTATAAAAAAAAAACTTCACTTTACAAGGTCCAAAGTTTCTATCTAATGTTGTTGTATGTTAACTTTCAAATTTGATACAAATATACAACTTATTTAACAAATCCTGGAAGATTCTTATTTGTATACAAACTATTACATAGAATATTTTATACAAATATACAACCTCTACTGTTGTCATAGTATACAGACTATTTTATACAAAATACAACTTTTTAAAACTCGAAGTACTAGCAATGTGTTGTGTTTCATCATTAAAATTATCAAAATAAGGGAGATAACTTACATAGAACTTAATATCAACCTCACTGTGCATAGCTAAGTACTGTTGAACGAACAATATTGGTCCGTAATGGTACAGTTAAACTATTATAATAATGGAGAGAGAAATGACAAACTAAACAAACCTCCATGAACTGTACTGGGTCTATGTGATGTTATATATACAGTTAAACTATTATAATAATGGGGAGAGAGAAATACAAACTAAACAAACCTCCGTGAACTGTACTGGGTCTATGTGATGTTGTATGTACAGTTAAACTATTATAATAATGGGGAGAGAGAAATACAAACTAAACAAACCTCCGTGAACTGTACTGGGTCTATGTGATGTTGTATGTACAGTTAAACTATTATAATAATGGAGAGAGAGAAATACAAACTAAACAAACCTCCGTGAACTGTACTAGGTCTATGTGATGTTGTATGTACAGTTAAACTATTATAATAATGGAGAGAGAGAAATACAAACTAAACAAACCTCCGTGAACTGTACTGGGTCTATGTGATGTTGTATGTACAGTTAAACTATTATAATAACGCTGTCCCCGTTTTTCCCAGAATGGGGGTAACGCCTCGTTGTTCTCCTTACATATCATCCAGTTTAACGCCTGTTTCTGATGGGGGTAGAGCGGTGTTCTTATTGCCTGTAATATATTATAATAAGTCAACTGAAATTTAGTACCATAAATCATATAGAGATCAATAAACATGGCCTGCAATGGCAAATTCATAGTTTTGAGGCTTCAACTACACCAAGGTTTGTTCCCACTAAGATTAAAATTTCAAACAATTTTTCCATCAATTAATTAGTTTGACAGCAACTTGTGGGCGTACCTGTGTTGGTTCAGCCATTGTTGTTTTATCACCTTCTTCTAAACTATCAAATAATTTATCCATTTCATTTCGAACCTGAAATATCAAATATTACTATACAGGAGAAATCTAACAAATATTACTATACAGGAGAAATCTAACAAATATTACTATACAGGAGAAATCTAACAAATATTACTATACAGGAGAAATCTAACAAATATTACTATACAGGAGAAATCTAACAAATATTACTATACAGGAGAATCTATCAAATATTACTATACAGGAGAATCTACAAATATTACTATACAGGAGAAATCTAACAAATATTACTATACAGGAGAAATCTAACAAATATTACTATACAGGAGAAATCTAACAAATATTCAGGAACCTTCAATATTCTAAAGAAAATCTAACAAATATTACTATACAGGAGAAACTAACAAATATTACTATACAGGAGAATCTACAAATATTACTATACAGGAGAATTAAAAATATACTACAGAGAACTCATAATTTACTATACAGGAGAAATCTAACAAATATTACTATACAGGAGAAATTAACAAATTTTACTTACGGAATCTAACAAAATTATACGGAGAATCTAACAAATATTACTATACAGAGAAATCTAACAAATTTCTATACGGAGAAATCTACAAATATTATATACAGAGAAATCAAAAATATTATTCAGAAATCTAAAAATATTACTATACAGGAGAAATTACAAATATTCTATCAGGGAAACTACAAATATTACTATCAGGAATCTAACAAAATTCTATCAGGAGAAATCTAAAAATATTATACAGAGAAATCTAACAAAATTACTTAGGAGAAATCACATTTACTATACAAGAAATCTAACAAATTCTATAGGAATCTAAAAATATTACTTCAGGGAAATAACAATTTATATACGGAAATTAAATATCTTAGAGAAATTAACAAAATTACTATACGGAATCAACAAATTTAATCAGAGAAATCTAACAATTTATATACAGGAGAAATCTAACAAATTTCTTATCCATAGATGGACGATATTTTAATTTATATGATCATTGACAAGTTTAATGTTGTAACCTGGTAATGCTAATAAAATTGATCAGATAATTTACGGTTTCATCTTGGTGAAGTTCATTCATTTTCTATCAAGATTAAAACCCGTTTCATGTGGATCTCAAACTAAAACTTCAGTTAGACATTAGATGTAAAATATTTTAACCAAAAAAATATCAAATCTACTTCCTTAAGATAATAACCCCACAGTGCCAATGGCATTTTCTATCGTTAAGAAACTTAATAATTTTCTGACCAAACTGTTATTTGGATGAATTGTCTTATATATCAAAATTTCTGAGTGTTAACTATTACATTGGGTTGAAGAATCTTTTTAATAAAATAATTTACCAGATTTGATTTTCCACCATCAAGGCCAAGTGTTTACCCTGTGCTAGTAAATCAAGTTACCTACCCTTCTAATCGTGCTAGCTTATTATCCAATATAAAAGACAAGGCTACAGCCTGTGCCAGAATAATGTGTCCAATTGTTGATTGTTCGTGTCTAAAACTTGTATAGCATTTTCATAGTAGGCATTGTCCGATTCTAAGTTTATCTTTCTTTATAAGAGACCTGCCATTAAAAATAGATAAAATACATTATAGTATATTATTTAGGACCAACTGTGTTTAATACAATGACTGCAATAGCCACCTTTCTGCTATCACATTTTTCCATGCAAGGAAGTTCAACCTTGTATAAATCAAGTTACCAACCCTTCTATCGTGTAGCATATTATTTAAGTATAAAAACAAGGCTACAGCTGTGCCAAAAATGTGTCCAACTTGTTTCTTGTTCGTGTCTAAAACTTGTATAGCATTTTAAGTAGGCATTGTCCATTCTAATTTTATTATGTACTTCTAAGAATGATTAAAAATTAAAATAATTTACTGTGTGTATGAAGGACCAATTTCCTCCTACAAAGACTGCAATACCACCTTTCTGATATCACATTTACAATGAAAAATTATTAAAATTTTTACCCTTTTAACTTGAATCCAATCACTTTTCATTTTATCAAATCTTTGCAATGTCTAATACCTTGGCTGCAATAGCCACCTATCTTGATTATTATATATGCTGTGTTTCTGTGTTTTGTTTTCCCTGGGTAACTTAAGAATATTCAGATCTTTCTCTTGGATTATGTACTATCTGAATAATGATTATAGTATTCAACTTGATTGTTGTTTCTGTGTGGCGTCAGAAGGCTACCATAGTTGCCTCCTCACACACACACATATATATATATAAATATAATGAAAAATTAACTTACTGCTCCTTTATAATGTTGCAATCCAATAACATCGACATGTATACTACCAAACTTCACATCATTTGACGAAGCATCTAGTATAGAACCAATCGGGGACGTCAACAAATCATCTTCATCATCACTGTTATCGCAATTCATATGATTCGCTCCCTTCTCAAAAGGAGTTGCTCCCACTACACCTCCTAACCATATAACATCGTCATTATTGAATGGTTGTGTCCATCCTGGAGCAGGCGTACTTTGTATTTGACCTGCCATACTGTCTATCCGTAGGTTATTGTTCTTTTTCACTCCTGAAGGTTTATTTTGGTTCCCGCCCCAACAAGTGGGGAATATCAATATAATATAAAGTTAAACCCACAAGAATAAGATTAAGTTTAATCGGTTCATAAAATTTGAGTTGACAAAATAGAAGATATAGGCGTATACCACCGACCTACTCAACAGACCTACACAAAAACATATGCCTTGTTGTATATGATAAACTGAAACAAACAAATACAGATATCACTATATAGGTCACTGGTAATATTAAATAACTAAAGGATTTACTACAGATGTCACTATATAGGCTACTGGTAATATTAAATAACTTACTACAGATGTCACTATATAAGCTACTGGTAATATTAAATAACTTACTAAAGATGTCACTATATAAGCTACTGGTAATATTAAATAACTAAAGGATTTACTACAGATGTCACTATATAGGCTACAGGTAATATTAAATAACTAAAGGATTTACTACAGATGTCACTATATAGGCTACAGGTAATATTAAATAACTCAAGGATTTACTACAGATGTCACTATATAGGCTACAGGTAATATTAAATAACTAAAGGATTTACTACAGATGTCACTATATAGGCTACTTGTAATATTAAATAACTAAAGGATTTACTACAGATGTCACTATATAGGCTACTTGTAATATTAAATAACTAAAGGATTTACTGCAGATGTCACTATATAGGCTACTGGTAATATTAAATAACTTACTACAGATGTCACTATATAGGCTACTGGTAATATTAAATAACTAAAGGATTTACTACAGATATCACTATATAGGCTACTGGTAATATTGAATAACTAAAGGATTTACTACAGATGTCACTATATAGGCTACTGGTAATATTAAATAACTAAAGGATTTACTACAGATGTCACTATATAGGTTACTGGTAATATTAAATAACTAAAGAATTTACTACAGATGTCACTATATAGGCTACTGGTAATATTGAATAAGTAAAGGATTTACTACAGATGTCACTATATAGGCTACTGGTAATATTAAATAACTTACTACAGATGTCACTATATAGGCTACTGGTAATATTAAATAACTAAAGGATTTACTACAGATGTCACTATATAGGCTATTGGTAATATTAAATAACTTACTACAGATGTCACTATATAGGCTACTGGTAATATTAAATAACTTACTACAGATGTCACTATATAAGCTACTGGTAATATTAAATAACTTACTAAAGATGTCACTATATAAGCTATATTGGTAATATTAAATAACTTACTACAGATGTCACTATATAAGCTACTGGTAATATTAAATAACTTACTAAAGATGTCACTATATAGGCTACAGGTAATATTAAATAACTTACTAAAGATGTCACTATATAAGCTATATTTCTTAATATTGTATGACTAAAGGGAAATGCACTGACGTCACATTTAGTAATGTAGGCACGAACACCTACTTAAAGGAGAAAACAGCGGTGTAGAAAATTTCACCATCAGTTGGCGTGAACTCACCTTAAATAATCTTTTATCAACTTCCAATACATTATTTATCAAACTTACAGATAGATATGATTTTAAACAAGTTACCGATTAACATTCCCAAACATTTCCTAATTTTTCAATAAAAGAACTCATCCAAACATACAAACTATATATTGATAAACCGTTCATGTACCCCCTAGAATTGAGACTTGTCGGCATCATTTTCCCTAGTAAGATCCTTCTCCAGGGATCTCTTTACCCCGTCTCAGTAAGATATGATTTTTTTGAATATTTTTTATTTAAGCCTATTTGTAAAAACAAGGTCATGCTTATAATCTCTTATGTTCATATTTCTCCAGTCTTAGACAAATATTTAAACATCAATTTTAAAACAAATTCAAGTTGATAATCAGAATCCACGTAGAATATTCCACACACTCTCTAATAAGTGGATTTGAAATTTAAACATTCAGTAATTCCTAATGACAACAGTACTTCTATATTAATATTTGATTTCAGTCTAATGAAAATACAGACCTAACTTTCATTCGTATTTTATCAGTTTCGCTTCGCATGTGTTTATTAGCTATGGGCTTTGTACGTAACCACTACAGTTAGTAGTAACTAATAAAATACAAACGAAAGTTAGGTCTATATTTTAATTAGACTGATTTAATTTCAGACTATATCTGACCAAATATACTTTTACATATTTAGCTTAAGAGTATATCTGACAATAACCTAATATACTTTTACATATTTAATTTTAGAGTATATCTGACAATAACCTAATATACTTTTACATATTTAATTTTAGAGTATATCTGACAATAACCAAATATACTTTTACATATTTAATTTTAGACTATATCTGACAATAACCAAATATACTTTTACATATTTAATTTTAGACTATATCTGACAATAACCAAATATACTTTTACATATTTAATTTTAGAGTATATCTGACAATAACCAAATATACTTTTACATATTTAATTTTAGACTATATCTGACAATAACCAAATATACTTTTACATATTTAATTTTAGACTATATCTGACAATAACCAAAAATACTTTTACATATTTAACTTTAGAGTATATCTGACGATAACCAAACATACTTTTACATATTTAATTTTAGAGTATATCTGACGATAACCAAACATACTTTTACATATTTGATTTAAGAGTATATCTGACAATAACCAAATATACTTTAACATATTTAATTTTAGACTATATCTGACAATAACCAAAAATACTTTTACATATTTAACTTTAGAGTATATCTGACGATAACCAAACATACTTTTACATATTTAATTTTAGAGTATATCTGACGATAACCAAACATACTTTTACATATTTGATTTTAGAGTATATCTGACAATAACCAAATATACTTTAACATATTTAATTTTAGACTATATCTGACAATAACCAAATATACTTTTACATATTTAATTTTAGACAATATCTGACAATAACCAAACATACTTTTACATATTTAATTTTAGAGTATATCTGACGATAACCAAACATACTTTTACATATTTGATTTTAGAGTATATCTGACAATAACCAAATATACTTTTACATATTTAATTTTAGACTATATCTGACAATAACCAAATATACTTTTACATATTTAATTTTAGAGTATATCTGACAATAACCAAACATACTTTTTTCATATTTAATTTTAGAGCTAATATCAAAATAAATTAAATACAAATTAAATAAACTAACATTTTTCCATACAGATTTAATTAGGATACTTAAATATTATCCTTATATAGTTCCATTCCTTTTTCTATAAAGGTAGCTATTGATTCCAAACGGCCACTATCTTGTATTTGACAAAGTTTTGCAATGCGACTTTGATCAATGTTTCTAGCTAGAAACTCAGCTGGGATATACTTAGATCTTAAAGTCGAAAGAGCAGGGCATATTAAGATGAAATGATACAGAGATCCAGTTGGCTCATTACAGAGAGCACATACGGCACTCTCTACAAGATCACAGCCTATTGGCAACAAATTTAACCTTAACATTGTAATACATCGCTTGCGATTTTGACTTATTGTACATGATAAGTATGGTTCTTGACATATAACTTGTTTAAAATTTTTGTACTGGCTTAGACTATCACAGGAGGCTAGACTTTCAGACCAGTTTTTAATATTTACATATCGCAGCCTAGTTCTAACAAGACTTAAAACTTCATCGATATCTCCAATACCACTATTAGAATTATATACATGACCTAAACCTAGTGAGAACAACATGTATCTGATGTTTGTGGCCCAAGTAACATGTCCTTCCTCATCTAGGTTTTTAAGACTTAAATAAATTTTTTTAACATCTTCAGTGTCAGGCATGTTTACTAGTTTGCACCAATATTGGACACAAGTAGAGATATAGGAGATGCTTAAATCATATCTCCCACATTCTGCAAGTGCGCCTGCAGTTGGTGCCGTTTTCTTTATGCCCAATACAAATTTGCAGAAATCTGCCTGGACCTTTTCAATTTCTGGTCTATAAATATAACCCCATACATGTGCACCATACATTAATTTAGGTTGAATTAAGGTATCAAATATTTTGAAGTAAATTTCAATCGAGGGGTTGTCCATCTTATGTTTTAGAGACTTGAATTTGTTCAAGGCTTTTTCTGCTTCCGAGGATAAATTATCAAGACATTTGCTCCACTTTAAATCAGAGGAAAATGTTAAGCCTAAGTAATTGTAGTGTGAGACCTGTTCAATGCTCACTTCCTTATAGGTCCAATTTTCATTCCCCTTATGTCTACCTGCCTTTCGGAAAACAATTATTTTTGTTTTTCTAAGATTGACATTTAATACACATTTTTCTAATTTTTTTATCTCGTTTTGTAAACCATCTACACTGTCAGAATATAATATTAGATCATTATAATACAATTCTTTCAAAATAACCTGGACCTTCTCTTTAGTAAAATTTCCTCCAGCATACCTATTTTCTAGGAGATCAATCGATTGATTTATATAAAAACAGAATAAGATTGGGTCTAATTCCTGGGATACATCTGTATGACATTTGAAATACTGAGTTAATTTGTTATCTATCTCGACACTAGATGGTACAGATTTATACATATTAACTAAAGCTCTGTACATTTTACCCTGAATGTCCTTCGTAAAGAATAATGACAAGAGTTTTTGACTATTCACTGTATCAAAGGTTTTAGAGAAATTTACAAATAAGGTGTAACATCTACCTGTAGGCTCCATCAAACCCTTCTCTAAGAGGCCACTCAGTCTAAAAATTTGATCTAAATTTCGAGCTTCTACATTTTTATCATTTATATCTAACCAGGCTTCCAGCCTGAAATTCAAAAGAGATACATAAATCTTGCCAACACTGTCCAGCAGAGATATTCCTTCAGGCTCAGATGTGGCACCTGTCTTATGAAGGCGGTCACTTAATACTTTTGACCATGACTCGGGAAAGTAAGTATCCGAGTTGAAAATTTCATTAAATAATTTACATAAGACATTTGCAAATATTTCTGGACATGACTTAAATACATCGACGCCAATTCCATCAGGACCAGGTGAGGCGTCAGATTCCATATAATACAGGCAATTCAAAATTTCTGTTTCTGTTATTGCCTTGTTCAACAGATCCTGGTTATCAGTGGAACCGGAAATTGTTGATAAGATTTTTTTGAGAATACAGACATTTTTATATTCCTTCTTACTATCTAAATATTTCAGTCTTGATTCGTCATTATTCAACCGTCTAAAATCATCAAGACTTTTATACATCATGGCTTTTTTATCTACACACTCAGAATCAAACCATGCTGGTTGCTGTGTAGGTATTTGTGGTGTAATTCCACAATGTGTAACATTGGCACACGATTGAACATAAGATACTAAATACATTAAAGCATTTTTTGGACATGGCAATAGTTCGACAAATATATCAAGGAATACATCAAAGTTTTGAACAATCCAGAACATTTCATAATTTTTTTTGCATTGAATATCAAATGTGAGTGGAAAATGGTCAGATTCGGTTCTGTTATCAACTGTAAAATTAGAAATAGAGCTAAGAATAGTTTTAGAGACCAATAGATAATCTACTACACTGGCACCGTTCCACCTCACGCAGGTTATTTCTCCATTGGTGTCTTTACCTGAACTTCCATTTACAATACACAATTTCTTAGAATTACATAAAGCTAGAAGTCGTTTACCATATTTGTTCACACGACCACTGTCTTTCGATTTTCGTGGTGTTGGTCGAGAGCCAGTCCTTGAATTAAAGTCACCAGCAAGTAACAGGGGATTGCTTGGAAATTCCTCACGCACCTTGCGCAAATCTTTCTCCAAATTATCTCTATCCACTTTTTTTTTATAAATAGGTGAGGTTTCTGGTGCAACATAAATAAATCCAAGTATCAAATCTTCATTCCAGCCAAAATCTGTGCCAACCAACCGTAGAAATATTTTCTCCTTGAAATTTTTATGAATCCTGTAAATACTATTTTGGAATTTCTCCCTAAAAAGAACAATAATTCCTCCTTTCTTTCTTCCATCTGTTCCATCTTTCTTGCGTTCATCAGTTCCAGCTTTCTTACGTTCATCATTTCTAGGTCGGATACAGGATTGTGAAACATAATTTGGAAAATGTTTCTTCAAGTCCGAATCTTGAAAGTCGCTAATTGTCTCCAACAGACCTATAACGTCATATTTCATGAGATATTTCATAAAATCAGGATCCGATAACTTGTTTTTCAACCCATTAATATTCCATGTTATACAACTTAGAATGTCCGTATCGGAACTATTGAAGGTCATCACACCGCCTGCTGTTTCAAAACCAAGTGACAAAGGAGCAACATCCACCGGAAGTACATCGTTAATGGTTACACTCTCGTCTCCGCT
Organism: Nipponacmea schrenckii; assembly: GCA_030562195.1. Lineage (NCBI taxonomy): Eukaryota > Metazoa > Mollusca > Gastropoda > Lottiidae > Nipponacmea > Nipponacmea schrenckii. The sequence continues at coordinate 11,990,153 of JAUJPP010000007.1, read as the reverse complement.
CAAAAAAGCGGCTTGAACGGCTGCTCCATAAGCAACGACTTCGTCTGGGTTGATCGATATGTTGAGTTCTCGACCGTTCATGAATTTTCGAAGAAGTTTCTGGATCTCTGGGATTCTGGTGGATCCTCGTACCCAAACAAGCTCGTTGATCTGTTTCTTGTCCATTTTGGCATCCTTCAGTGCTCTTTCGACAGGATCCATCGTACTTCTGAACAAATCTGAACAGAGGTCCTCGAATCTGGCTCGGGAGATTTTGGTGTAGAAATCAATTCCTTCGAATAAGGAGTCAATCACTATACTGGCCTCGGCACTGCTGGACAAAGTTCGCTTTGCTCGTTCGCAACTTGTTCTTAATCTTCTGATGGCTCTTGGATTTCCTGACATATCCTTCTTGTATTTTCTCTTAAATTCTTGCAGAAAATGCTGCACCATTCTTTGATCGAAATCTTCTCCTCCTAAATGGGTATCTCCAGCCGTGGATTTTACTTCAAACAGGGAGACCCTTTGTCAATAGTCAGGATAGATACATCAAATGTTCCGCCTCCCAAATCAAAAATCAAAACGTTCTTCTCACCTGAGAGATTCTTGTCCAAACCGTAAGCCAGAGCTGCTGCTGTCGGTTCGTTAATGATTCGCGGCACATTTAATTCGGCGATCGCACCCCGCATCTTTGGTAGCTAATCTTTGTGAATCGTTAAAATAGGCAGGAACAGTAATTACTGCGTTGGTGACTTTTTCACCAAGGTAGGCTTCAGCTGTCTCCTTCATCTTCGTCAAAACCATGGAGCTGATCTTCTCAGGAGGAAACACTTTCTTCTCATTTTTGTATTCGACCTGGAATTTCGGTTTTCCGCCATCGTTGATGACCGTAAACGGCCAATGTTTCATGTCCTCCTGAACCGTTTCATCTGTAAACTTTCTTCCGATTAAACGTTTGGCATCAAAAATCGTGTTATTTGGATTCGAGGCAACTTGAATTTTAGCTGCATCTCCGATCAAAAGTTCAGAGTCTGTAAACGCAACGTAACTTGGTGTTGTTCTGTTACCTTGATCGTTGGCGATAATCTCCACTTTTCCATGCTGAAACACTCCAACACAGGAATAGGTTGTTCCTAAATCAATTCCAATCGCTTTTCCAACCATTTTTCTTCTTTTTTCAATAATTTTATTATCCGTCCGCTTAAATAAGTAAAAAATTTGCTTGCTAAAAAATGGCTTATGAAAAGCGTGTCGTGGCATGCCGCTTCGATATTTTCTCCGTATTAGATTAGCTTATAGTCTAGTTAGTTCCGATTATAATAAAACTTTCGACAACATAACATGACAAATATGCCTAACTGATAGTTTTAAGCACACAAATATTTTAATCCGTTACCTTAACATGAAAAATTTTAACAGAGAAAGAAATAGATTAACCCGCCAATAAGGGAATAGTGGATTCGAATTATTAAGATGCGGAAATCACCAGTTTTTCTGACTCAATATTAATCTGTATCATACCAATTATTTTCCAAAAATGAATATCGTCTATTTTTTCCAGTTGATAAGAATACTGTGAGGATGAACTACATGATGGGGTGGGTCCGTTAATCTAAAGAATGCTCCATTTCTAGTATAGGCCTCAAGCTAGTAAGTTTATTATCGATTATCGTGAGGGGGGCAGGTGAAATAATCGTTCTCTAAATGAACTCTATCAATTTATTTTCTGCAGGGGGCAAGAATAAATCCTTGGGTGAGGGGGGAAGGGGAGTTTATGTTCGTGCATTGGATATGGCCCTTAGACAAAACTTCAAAAATAGCATGACTATGAAATCATTAGCATAAAATGTTTTGTCTTTATGTTATGAAAGGAAAGAAAATATCAATTTCGGGCTCATTCTTTCCTTGTAATACACAATACCCAACTCTGACAAAGGGAAGTAAGTGACAATTTTCAAAAAATGTTTTTTTGGGTTAATCCTATTAAAGGAAGTATGTGCTAAGTTTATTAGATAGCAAATACTTCCTTTGCTATACAATCATTGCTATTTAAAACCCTAAAACCTATAAAATTGTGATTCAACCATTCAGAAACGCGGTTTGTAAGGCTTCAACCAATCAAGAGCCTTCCTACAGCAATAAAGGGAAATCGGTGTCTTCCCGGGAAGTCGCCATTTTGTTTTCTTTGATATTTTAAAGTTATGCCGCCACAAGATTAAAGGTGTTAAGAGCTCATTAACGGTGACATAAATTCATGAAAATCGTTCACTAATATATATTAACATGACTAATTATAGGTGTCACTCACTGTTTAGCACCTTGGATAAAATTGTTCAAGATGCGAAGTTCTTCCAATGGTGCCAAGTGATATGGTAGAGTAGGTTTTCATGAATGCCACGGGCGATATGCTAAACGACCCCAAATTGGTGGAGCTTGCTGACTTCGTGACCAGTCAATGGTTGGAGAGCGAGTATGCATTGCATGAATGGAACCATTACGGCTCAGATTCTACCAGCTGATAGAGCTCAATTTCAGCTATCTGTATAGTCATCTAAATATTATCTTCATCAGCTGATAGAGCTCAATTTCAGCTATCTTTATAGTCATCTAAATATTAACTTCATCAGCTGATAGAGCTCAATTTCAGCTCTCTGTATAGTCATCTAAATATTAACTTCGTTAGCTGATAGAGCTCAATTTCAGCTATCTGTATAGTCATCTAAATATATACTTCACCAGCTGATAGAGCTCAATTTCAGCTATCTGTATAGTCATCTAAATATTTACTTTATCAGCTGATAGAGCTCAATTTCAGCTATCTGTATAGTCATCTAAATATTTACTTTAGCAGCTGATAGAGCTCAATTTCAGCTATTCTGTATAGTCGTCTAAATATTTACTTTACCAGTTGATAGAGCTCAATTTAAGCTATCTGTATAGGGGCTTTTGAAACTCTTCAATGCTTATGTCAAGCTTTATCAAGTTAGAATTAGTCTGAATAATAAAAGGTATGTCTACTTACAGCGTGGTGCCAAGAAAATGAAAATGACTCCTGGAATGAAAAAGGTTTGTATTTGATCAAAATAACTTCTTAAATAAAAATCTTGGAAAACCCGAGACAAACCATTATTAAAACCTTGAGAAACAACGATTGTTGGAGACTCTTGGATTATCTGATGTTTTATTATAATTATTTACTAATTTTATTTACTGTTTATATAAATTTTATTTCAGAAAAAAAAAGGCAAGAAAAATGTTAAAGGATCGAAATTAAAGTTTAAAAAACGAAAATAATTTTGAAATATTATCTGTAAATATTTGTAATAAAATGGCTCTTTAACGATATGACTGAAAACTTGATGTTTTCTAAACATCTTACCTGAATATACTATTAATTTCTATCTAGTTTTTGTGAAGAAATTTATTTAAACATATCGTGGCTATATTTTATTTTATTTTCTTTTATTTTTTTTTCTTATAGGGTAATGATACAAAAAAAATTTGCTAACTTTGTTAAAAGCACATCAAAATATTTTTGTAAAAATATTTAAAGGGGCACAATCTTGATTTTTAGGGGTCGTTTTGGGCCTTTGTTACATTTAAACAGTCCTCAGAAATACTCAAGCTTTAAGAAAATCGCAAAATACCTTGAAATATACCTCAAAAATTTCACTTTTTATTTTTTTCCGTGCTGTACGCGGCTGGTCTCCAGTCAGTCTGAAAATTGTGTGTCCTGTTGACAAAATCTACAATTGTTATTACATGTACTTTCTTTTTGTTTTATCAGTGTGGGCCTGCGCAGTATTCTATTTATAACTCTTTGATTTTCCAATATGGCGGGACGTTCATAATAACTTAAGACATTATGATTTTCAAACACGGATAAATATGTATACCCATGGATTTGAAGGCTCAAATTTCAAAGGTAATCTCTGTAGACTATTTCTGATTAGCTAAACAAAAGATTTCATGTGTTTGAGGCTGTCGGATGATTGTCCGAAACAAATCAAGACTGTGCCCCTTTAATATATCTAACAATGTATTTTTTATAATACCAATTGACGAAATAAACCACTCCTCACTAAGTTCAATATAGCATTCTTCACTAATATAACGTTAGATGACAGGTTTGACCCTGTTACTGCATGTTTCGAACTTGAACTAATATGTTAACGCCAAATATAAGTTGTTATATAGAATTTAATACAGTAGGTCCATGTGTCAAGTACCTCATGCATATGAATATAAAATATTGTTGCCATTTGTCATCATAATCAAACTGTGTATTCGCATATTCGCATGCTTGGACGTGCCTGTCTTATTATGAGATCATTATGAATAAGTCACTTTCTTTCAAGTTAATTTCTACGTCTAGCAATAACTAACCACACTTCTTAATAAATTGGTAGTTTAGGCAAAAAAGCAGCAAAAAAACGAAAACGAAAACGAAACAAAACAAAACAAAACAATTATTTATTTTAACAAGAAAGTTACAAAAACAAAGTGACAATGTGATATAATCTTGACAAAACTTCAAAATCCAGGCCCGTAACTAAAAGACCCCCCCCCCCCCACCTGGAAATCGTTTCGCCCCATCTGCAAAATACTAACAAAAGTATAATTTAAGCTGAAAGCAGTCACAATCTGCTATTTAGAGCTGAAAGAGATAAATTTTGTTTTCAATTGAAAAATTTGTAAGATCTTTAAATGGGATTTAGCAATTGTAGGTACACTAATATATAGAACAGCTTTATGGAACAACAATCACTGGTTTAAGTTTATGCAACGTAGTTGAAGTTGAGCTTTGAAACACCATCATACTGACATTCAATAAGCACATTGATAACACCCGGAGACTTCATGAAGCCATCAACATTAGTAGTAACCAGTCAGACGAAGGTGTTAGATTACCACTTGCATATGATAAACTTATCAAACTGTAATTATCAATGTGCATAAATTTATTCATAATTGGATAAAACAGTTTTTAACCCCCAACTCCCTTACAAATGCGTTCGCCCCCCCCCCCCCGCCCCCCTGGGCACATTGAGCTGGTTGCGGGCCTGTCAAAATCTTAGGTTTATAAATTAACTTAATATCGAGTTCAACATAGCCTACTTCTTAAATTCAAATTTCATATTATATATATAATGTCCTTAGAACTCATTTAAACTCATTATTAGTCTGTATTAATCTGGGAAATATATAGACCCTAATGTTATTTCACGACGTTTTTACAGTTTTTATTACCGTCAGTTGGCCTATATTATTCCCAGGTATTGAGACTAAGATACCGTTTTTACGTCTGGATAATCAGAGAGTGTTTAAAATTTCTAAACATCAAGAGTCTTTCCATCATTGTGGTTCGTTTAGGTTTTCCCATAAGTTTCCCTTTTGTTGCAATTAAAACTTTAAAAAATCAAACCGCAATATTGTGGACTTTAACATTTAGTAAGAGCAGAAATATTCGTTGTTTGAAAAGAAAAGAATTCAGAATTTGTTGTAATCCTGAGTCACGTGACATGATTCCAGTCGGGAATTTCCTGAAATAAAATCGCGGGAAATAAATGTTTAGTTTTTTTTAAAGAATTCCAGGAAAGGTAACAATTATAGATAAAGTAATCTTGTTATATTCCCACATAGCATTCGCTTTCTTTAATCTTTACTGTGACATTTCAAATAGTTTTCTTCTTCTTTGTAATAATGTTCACGATTCAATAATAATGCAGTCGTTTCACTCCCATCAAATGTTATGAAAAAATGAAAGTATTGATAAGGCCCCTTGACCCTTGTCTAGATTCTATATAACTCCAGATAATCTGGCACGCTGTTGGGTAGGTCAAACACGAAATGAGAATTGTAGGGCAAATGTTAATCCATATTATAATAAGGTCTTTCATTGACTACTTTCCGCTCCACTCACAGGCAAACTGACAAATGAGTATAAACAGTTTCTTTACAACAGTAAACATATTTCAGGAGGGCAGGCTACTGCAGCTAGGGACAGGTGTGGAGATCTGATCAGTTAGAAATCAAACAAGTCTACACACATTAAATAAATAAAGATGGCCCCTTGGAGTAAATTTAGAATTCAATAATTTATTTTTACTTACAGAAAGATGTTTTAAAAAGAGAACTTATTTTAATTTGATTGTTGACTATGGGTAGAAGAAGAGGCTGGTTTGGTCGCTCTGGCGGTGGTTTCCATGGTTTCGGAGACATGTTCAATAACGACTTTGGCACCCGTTGGGGCTGGAATCAAAATAAACCCCAAGGAGTTAAAAAGAAGGGTAAGACCCTAAAACGAAAGCAAAGTATGCCTGTTACCCCCAGTGGGGCTGAAGCGTTTTGTAATGACGATATTTCATGGTTAGGGCACTTAGTTGGAGCAAGTGCGCCGGACGTCGGAGCAAATTATACGATTAATGTTAGTGATGATGATGATGATGATGATGTTTTGATGACTTCAATGATTAATTTAACACAAGATGCATCGTCCAGTGATGTGATGTTTGGTAGTATCCGTGGCGATGTTGTTGGAATTCAGCATTATAAAGGAACAGTAAGTTAAGTTTTCAACACATTCATTAGCTCCATGAATTTGATTTATCAGTGGTACTGGTAATGTATATGATACACAATGAAACCTTTAAACCCACATCCTGAAGAACTAACATACATGAACAGGTCCTGCCCCACATCAGAAACTATCATGTCATTCTTACCTCATAGAAACAACAGACCCGAACTTTATTGGAGCCAGTTAAATTACAACACCAGACTAAATCAGTTGAATGATGTAAATGGTTACGATATTTTCTGGTATAGAAAAGTAGTTTGGCGAGGTCAGACCTTAAAATATCCCCTAATTATCTTTGTGTTGCGTGATTGGTCATAAGTTTTTCTTACAGGTATTTTAATTTGACACCCCCCCCCCCCTCCAGAGCTTATAGTATTTTCTGTGAATATTTCAGGTGAATAATGGAGAAATGGTGACATTAAAACGAGAGCCGTTTAACCCATATGATAGCAACGCCATCTGTGTGGTCAATATGGATGGTCAGCAAGTTGGTCATATAAAACGAGAACTAGCCAAGCCGCTTTCATTTATACTAGATAATAAGCTAGCACGAGTTGAAGGGTAGGTAACTTGTTTTTGAAAAACCTGGGGAGAGGAGGGTAGTTCTATTTTTGTTTACATGATACAAGGGTGGTAACTTAACTTAAAAAGGAAAAGATTATATTTTTCATGGTATTGTATTTTAACGCGATAATGCAATAATTTGAGTTATGAACGATACGATATGATATTGATTTGGATAATCGTGATATGGCGATTAATCATAATATCGTTGCTATTTTACTGCTTACTTTATTTAGAGTTGTCCCCAGTGGTAAGAATAATACGTATAAAATGCCAATTGAGATATCGTTATGGGGAGAAGAAGAGAAGAAGAATGAGGCGTTATCTGTGTTACGTTCCCATGGTTTTAATCCTAGAGATAATTCTGTTGGCGCTGCCTCATCCAGTCAAGCGTCTGGCAGTCAGCCAGGGCCAGATTATAGTCATGTTGTTTCTAACAGAGTGTTTCTATCTCCCAGTGAGGTAAGAATGGTTCTGTTATCTGTCTATTATATAGGTAAGAATGGTTCTGTTATCTGTCTATTATATAGGTAAGAATGGTTCTGTTATCTGTCTATTATATAGGTAAGAATGGTTCTGTTATCTGTCTATTATATAGGTAAGAATGGTTCTGTTATCTGTCTATTATATAGGTAAGAATGGTTCTGTTATCTGTCTATTATATAGGTAAGAATGGTTCTGTTATCTGTCTATTATATAGGTAAGAATGGTTCTGTTATCTGTCTATTATATAGGTAAGAATGGTTCTGTTATCTGTCTATTATATAGGTAAGAATGGTTCTGTTATCTGTCTATTATATAGGTAAGAATGGTTCTGTTATCTGTCTATTATATAGGTAAGAATGGTTCTGTTATCTGTCTATTATATAGGTCTAGTCAATAAGAGGGTATATACCCATGTTAAGAAATATGGCATTATATTTGCAGTCTACATCTTTCCCTGCAGTGTTCTTCATACTTGAATAGAAGGCTAATGCTGCTGTCCTAGTAAAATTTCCCTCATTGCACACTGCATGGCATTGCCCGTCTTTTTAAGCTCATATGCAGAAGAGTAAGACATAAAACTCTACTCATTTCATTCTTAAATACAGAGTCAGTCTTTGACTAATTTTGACCCTTAATAATGTGGAAGTTTGGGAAGTGTTTATTTTTGTTTAACTTTGCATTTCCTTTGGTTCCACATTATGTCTGTTCTTATGTTTTTAGCAATATTTTTGTGTTTTACCATCTTCATTAGCCGAATAAATGCACAATAATAAGACGAAAAATCTATTCATTTCATGTCTTTGCAAAAATTTAGAAGACTGTGTTAGTTACAATTTTTTAATTAGCATTGAAATTGCATTTCACACGGAGGTTGGGTTACAGAGGTCAAGTAAAATTTGTTAGATTTCTCCTGTATAGTAATATTTGTTAGATTTCTCCTGTATAGTAATATTTGTTAGATTTCTCCTGTATAGTAATATTTGTTAGATTTCTCCTGTATAGTAATATTTGATATTTCAGGTTCGAAATGAAATGGATAAATTATTTGATAGTTTACAAGAAGGTGATAAAACAACAATGGCTGAACCAACACAGGTAATTATTAATTAACAATTTATAATTAGATATAACCTTGATTAAACCACGCCCAGGTATGCTGTCAAAATAATTATTTTATTGATCTTAGTGGGAACAAACCTTGATGTAGTTGAAGCCTCAAAACTATGAGTTTGCCAGTGCAGGGCATGTTAATTGATCTCTAAATGATTTATGGTACGAAATTCCAGTTTGACCTATTATAATATATTACAGGCTATAAGAACACCGCTCTACCCCCATCAGAAACAGGCGTTAAACTGGATGATATGTAAGGAGAACAACGAGGCGTTACCCCCATTCTGGGAAAAACGGGGACAGCGTTATTATAATAGTTTAACTGTACATACAACATCACATAGACCCAGTACAGTTCACGGAGGTTTGTTTAGTTTGTATTTCTCTCTCTCCATTATTATAATAGTTTAACTGTACATACAACATCACATAGACCCAGTACAGTTCACGAAGGTTTGTTTAGTTTGTATTTCTCTCTCCCCATTATTATAATAGTTTAACTGTACATACAACATCACATAGACCCAGTACAGTTCATGGAGGTTTGTTTAGTTTGTATTTCTCTCTCCCCGTTATTATAATAGTTTAACTGTATATACAACATCACATAGACCCAGTACAGTTCATGGAGGTTTGTTTAGTTTGTATTTCTCTCTCCCCATTATTATAATAGTTTAACTGTACATACAACATCACATAGACCCAGTACAGTTCACGGAGGTTTGTTTAGTTTGTATTTCTCTCTCTCTCCATTATTTTAATAGTTTAACTGTACATACAACATCACATA